>CM060840.1:95962500-96345000 GCA_030762175.1 Metallyticus violacea | reverse complement strand
GATCTGTTGATACTCTTGAAGCCATTGTCAACTAAACTTTTAACCAGAACTATATCTTTGTATATTGCATAGAAATATGCTGTGTTTTATGACTGCTTATTAGTGCAAAACTCTCTATGTACTGAAATACTGGCAATAAAAGTACAGACTGGGAGGCACATGAAAATAACATCATTAATGGTCTTCATAAAACCTGGAGAGAAAGAAATTTTAGATGCTGTCACTGTCTGATGTATTCTTGAACTTCATATTGTTGTTACTCTTTGTTTAAATTTTCTGATGGTAAAATAATGTTGATGATACAAATATCAATGTTATATAGATCCTGTATAAGATGCTTACATTTTATCTCTCCTAAAGCGCGTCAAGCAAAGTGTTTGTGATGTTATTTTCATTCTTATCAATGTTATATACGTCCTGTATAAGATGCCTACAATTATCAATGTTATATAGGTTCTGTATAAGATGCTTACATTTTATCTGTCCTAAAGCATGTCAAGCAAAGTGTTTAAATACACTATTTGTGTGATGTTATTTTCATTCTTTGATTATGATTGGCATCTGTTCAATGTAAAGAGTATAAAGGGAAACTGTAATGAAGTGTGTTAGTTCCATATGTAAACTTTTTTAAAGATTTACAATTTTTAAAAAATTTTGATTGGTGTAATGAAGTTGCTTTATTTTTAAGTACTCGTAGGTTTACTAAACAGAATGCCAATAGGTAAATAACAAAGCATTGTATCTTTGACTAAGTCATGAATGCTACATGACATATTATGCTATAAAAATGAAATTAAAAACACAGCTATTGCATTAAAGGGTGATGTTCTGTTTTGTGCACTTAAGCATAACTTGCACCAAATGAATGATTACGTCATTACTTTTGAAGAAAAAAATATACAATGTTTAATTGACAATATCTTAGAGATTATTTATGGCACTTTTTTAAGAGTTCTCATATTTCTCCAAGCTGTATATATATCACACCAATCTTTGAGTCATACTAAACTGAACACTAGTACAAAATATTTTGTGTAACTCTCCATTTTGTGCCTGCAAAATTGCTTTTATTACATTTTTTAATGATATATAAATTTGTGACTTTTTTTACAAATATATTTTTGAAATGTTTGTTGTTTAGCTTATTATAGAAGGATTTTCAAAAGATTCATTAAAATTGTCAGTTTTTAAATCCTATTTAAGCAGTCAATTAGAGTGTTACTTCAGAGGTAAGAAGATGGATTATATAATAATGGCTATTTTTAAATGCAAAGCATTATTATTAACTGTGCATTTTAATATTAGTGCTCATATAATTTTTTCTTTGGGGCTTTAGCTTGAATTTTTTAGATTTAAAGTATGTGTATTACTTAAATGGTAAATAACAATGTAATTTTGATATACAGTATCCATTATAACAATCAGATACCAATCATATTTTTATTGGAAAAGTAAGTTTTTTCTTTATGCAGCTTTTGCCCACTCATTAATTATGAGTGATTTTCATCATCTTACCTTGGAAGTTAATTATTTTATAATACACAGGATTATTCAAAGTCAAAATATTACTTAAGGCTCTTCAAATGTATTAAAATATATGGGTTGAAAAACTGAAAAATTTTTCACACACATTAATGGGGCTTTTTATATTGAAAAAAAGCTGTTATACTAAAATCTGTTGTTTTCGATCTTTATTATAGGTTTTGTACAGAGTTAAAAAGAAAAATCTTGTGAAATGTTCTGGATTTCCAAGTGAGAGTTATCTCATTTACTACTCAAAGGGCAATAGAATGCATTTATTCTCTTTTAATATAAAGATAAAGATGAAGATAGCCTATTGTATCCCTTAAAGACAAAGGCCTCCTAACAAGTAGGGAAAACTCTTTTTTCCCTACATGGTGAGCTATTCCTGCTAGTTGTTCATATTCCGTTTAAGACACTCTGGCTGATTTGTTCTTTGGTTACTCCATTTCTTACTGCACTAGTTGCTTCTGAAGAGATTCCCGTTTTTCTCTTCCTCTTGCTATTCTTGACCAATCTGGACCTGTATGTTTCTTGAAGATGTCTGTTCAACTTTTTCTGGGTCTAACTTGTGTTCTTTTTCCTATCTGGGGATCCCACATGGAGATTGTGGATCCATCTATTGTCCTGCATTCTTGCAATGTGACCGCCCCATTGCCATTTGCTTCTGGCAGCTATTTATGCTATCTTTTAATACACTGATAGCTTAAGATCAATTTACATGTATGGCAATCTTGGAGGGAAATGGTAGAAAAATGTCTACATTTGATACAATTCCCAAAAGTGCTTTAAGTATATTTTAGAGGCTGTTAATGTGAGATGGAAATAATGTACAGCTTTAGCATCCTCATCCTCTGTGACCATTAATGCTCTGAATACAAGATTGAACACTCACTGGTAATAGTTTTCTTTTGAGTTTGGTTTTCCTATCATATGATCCTGAAACTTATTAAAGTAAAGCTTTCTATTGTTTATTCAGTATATACACTTTATTTTGAATAGCATAATATTTTAAATGCAGTTTATAAAGCATTATTATATTAAAATATAAGTTTCAGTTAATGCTGTTATACATTTCATTTACCAATAATCAGTCAGAAATATATAATTGAAATGAAATGAAATGAAATGAAATGAAACTGCATACCTAGTTCAAGCATCTCATTTCTCATTTTCAGTCAAGAAAAAACTTGTTTCTTTCCCTTGTTTCATTAATAATGATGATAATTATCATCATTATTACTACTACTACTACTACTACTACTACTACTACTACTACTACCACCACTACCACTACCACTACCGCTACCACTACCACTACCACTACTACTATTTTATTGCGGACTATAGACTGTACACTTGAGTTTCAGTCATTGTCATAAAATACATTGATAAAGGTCAATAGATTTCAAGCTTTCCCTTACAAAGAGGAGGTAAGTAGTTATTCAGATATGGGGAAACACCAAAGAGTCATTGTGGTTTGCAAAGATTAGAATAAAAACAGTAACATTTTTGTATGTATCAGGAAAATTATGAAATATAGATATGTTAATACCTGGATAGATCAGGGCAGTTATCAGTTTTCAGTGAAGTGTACTACTTGCAAAAATATCATGCAGGCAATAAAAGCTTCAACCACAGCAAAAAATGCTTATGGACAAAAAATGAATGCACTGTTCAGTCTCAGGCAATTATTGCAAACCTGTAGAAGATCAAATAACACCATTAATTCTTGCAGTTATATTTCATGCTTTTAAACACAGAATTAGTTGCATCTGGACTGGAAATAAACGGGTGATTTATAGAGAACCTCTTTCTGTAGAAACTGCTTTAAAATTTTGTACAAATTTAGTTTTTCCAAATCAACAGACATATCCAACAAGGAAATCTAAAAATGTACCATTTGTGTGTACATTTTTTTCATCCTCAAAAGTGGAATAAACACTTTTACAAAACATCAAATGGCATTTCCTCTAAGCTTCTATAATATCATAGTAAAAAGGCTCATAAAAGAATTATTTATTTAGCAATAATGCTAATGTGAATTACAACTTGCATTATTCTTTATAAAAGCAACCAGATCTCATCAAAGCTGTCATTGCTACATTCTATATAATGCTACTAAAATGCATGCAGAGACTGATATGATGTTAAAGTGTTCTGTGACTTTTCTCAACAATAATGCTTAAAGAACTGAACTGAAGAACTAAAACTCTGCTTCAAGCTTTTGCAGAAGAGCAATTCTTCACTTTACGTAGATATGTTTCCAGAAGATTGTGGTTATATGTAACATATTTGGTACAGTACAGAAGGGCATAGCTATTTGGCTCCAAGAAAAGGGAAACTAACCACTCTTGTATGGAGCTTTATGAAAAGATACAAGAATGAAGCCTTAAGTGATAGAGAGCCATCTTTGGCTGATATTAATATATTTCGTTCAAAGTTCCAGCTTATTTTCATGCCAAGTATAAAATTTCTGGAGTCACAAGCGTTGTCTGTGGGAAATGATCACAGGACTCTGGATTATGACAGCGGTTTAAATTTTGGCGAAGATTCTCTACAACAAAGCTCAGATTTGGAATGTTAAGTACTCAGTATTATTGGTTGGTTTTGGTTGGTTGGTTGGTTGCTAGTGGCCATTGGGGGTGCTGATATTTATCATTTTTTTCCTAGCTCAGTTTTATTTGACTAAGCAAGTTAATGAGTTTCAGATGCAAAGAATCAAATGGTAAGGACAAACTCACTATTAAACATGACTTTGAATTGGCTTTTTAAATAACTTCAATGTCAGAAACATGTGAATGTTGGATGCACTTCTTTTGAAAAATCAAAGCTCCAAATTTGTTTAATCGTAGAACATGCTTTTCTTTTGCTGCAAGTGATGGTAATTTAGAAGAGTTTTCTTAAAATTTGTGGTTGGATGAAATAAACCTAAGGCTTGTCAGGGCAGATTTGTATGTAAAAGTAAACTATATTTTTTCTTGTATGGAACATTTTGAATTTGTATCAAAAGAGAAAGTCCTACCCACATAGCAGATCACAAGAAATACAACTTTAAGGAAAAAAATATAGAGATAAACTTATTTCATTTTAGAAATATAATATTTTATATTTTGGAAATAAAATTCTATATTTAGTCTAAATAAAAAATAATTATTGCATTGCACTTAAATATCTCAGGATATATGTTTGTGATATAATAAAAGCCTTCTGTTGTGTTGCAACATACATCACTGGAGATCATTTCTCTGACTCACTTGAGACAATTTTGTTACATTTGAAATTTTTTCTCCAAAATGTGTAGCCCTGTTTATTTTCTCTTTATTTTCTTCCTGTCATAAAATGCAACTAAAAGTCCATCAAACAAGTTCCATCCTGCAGTCCTCATTAATCATAAACATGAAAATTATATACCCTCATTTAACCCAAGAGTGCATCTCATATGTCATAGAGGTTATTTTAGGTTAATATTATTATTTGCTAATGTTCAAAAAATGAATTTGCCTACCTTAATCTCAAAAAGCAGAAGTGTTTACAGTTTAAATGTCCTGAGTCATCTGTATAGGTTTTTTGGACAGTAATGAAATAAATAAATGATAATGCACAATTAGTCTGCAGTCCATATGCTTTATATTTTCTGGGCAAAGAAATATACTCAACAGCAACCAAAACTGGAACCAATGATTGTTAGGTAGATTTAGATTATCTGCTACAGGTGTTATTACCAAACTATTTTCAAATTTCTGAATTTGGGAATGAAGATGGGACATCTCAAACCAGTTTTGTTTCTAAATTATTCCAATTCATGTTATATCCATAAAAACTGAATAACACCTGTACAATCTCTAGAGACAAACCTACTATTTGTTTTAAGGAATAAATTATTAAAAAAAGCATTAAGAGATGCATATGTTTTAAAATATTATTTATTACATCAATTAACTTTTGCCATAGACCAAATATTTCAAATCTAAATCAGAATGTCATTGAGCTCAACCCCTGTTGTATGCATGAGTACAATATTTATTTTTCTTGGATATAAATTTTTAACAAAATAACAATTTTAGGTGTACCCTACTCTTTTTAATTAGCTTGCATGCATCAAATATAGCAATAATGTATTTTCTTCAAGATTTTACTCATCAATAAAGGAATATTACAAAATCATATAAGTAATGACTGAACTTACCAAGTATCAGCCATTTTTATACCAAAAATAAGTTTAAAAATGGGAGGAAAAAAAAAAAGGAGCATGCAATAAAATTAATATCTAAATATGATATAAATACCAGAACAATGAAGTCGATTTTGGTGGTCTAGCGATATCCATACATGCATCATAGACCCAAGATTGCAAATTCCATCCCAGCCAAAATTAATGGATTTTTTCAGGGATAAAATCCTTCTGAAGGGAAGTAAAGCAATGGGGCCCCATGTCTTAGATTTATGGCACATAAAAGAACCTCAAGCTTGCAAAAGCCTCTGAGCAAAATAAACCAGCCGTTTCATGCCCTGAACTGAATGGGATGCTAATGACCTGAGGTGTTATAGAGCATTTGTGCAATTAATTAAAATTTTATGATAATATATTGGCAGACCAAAAATATAGTCTGAATTTTTTACCAAGTATAAGCCATTTTTATATAAAAAAATAACTAGAATAAAGGCATGCAATTAAAATAATATGTAAATATAATATAAATACTCGAACAATGAATTAAAGTTTTATGTTAATATTTGCAAGGAAAAAAATACTGTGCATTCTGTCCAGTTTTATTTTATGATAAAATATTGGCACACAAAAAATTTAGTCTGACTTTAGGCAATGAAACTCCCATGTAATAAATGTCACTTTTTTGAAAACCATTTATCCCTCATGTTATGTGAAATAACTATATAAATAACATGGAATTGATAGACAAGCATACTTCTCACATAAAATACTCATAATTTTTGTGACATTAGGTATTTTTATATTAATATTTTGATATATATATATATATATATATATATATATATATATATATATACACACATATTAGAAATTACCAACAATGATTCTGTTTCTCACTCCTGGTTACTCTATATATGCTCTAACCCCAAATGTAGTTTTCACAGTATATCCTACCACCATGGCTGGCTGAGGTTGTTAAGGCACATACTCATGAGCAGGAGATCTGGGATTTGTTTCCCACCAGGACCGTTCCTGATTGGGGTGTTTTCCAGGTTTTCCTCAGTCCTCATAAATGGTAAATGCCAGGGAGGGCCAGGGAGGTACTCTAAACTTAGACTGGAACGTTTCCTTCCTTAAAAGATATCTTTTCCCAATTTATCATTTGATCTCATATATCATCAGTGTCCACGCCTGTAGTGTCTCAGTAGTAAAAACTGGCATTAAACACTATTCAAAAAAAAAAAAATAGTATATCCTGGTTTGGAATCAAAAATTATATAATTAAATTGCCAGAAGGTTTCCTGCATACATGTGTCATGTGTACACCATGCACAATCTTATTATACCCATCTCCTTGCCCCCAAACCCCCCCCCCACACACACATACATATTCATGTATATTTTTTTTTAATAATGTTTAATGCCCATTTTTATTACGGAGGCAGCACAGGCAATGGACATTGATGATAAATGAGATGAAATTATATATATTTTTTTAAGGAAGGAAATGTTCTAGGACTAAGTTTAAGGTATCTCTGCAGCATTTGCCATTCATGAGGAGTGAGTAAAACGTGGAAAAAACCTCGGTCAGGGAGGACGGTCCTGGTGGGATTTGAACCCCAAACTTCCCACTCATGAGTCCACGCTTTAAAAACCTCAGCCCCCCATGGCAGTATGTATACTGCAATAAAGTAGATAGGCATAATATAAATGTTGACAATTTTATTTATATTTGTAGTAAATTATTGCGCGAGTTAATAGGAATATTTTAAATGGTTAGAAAGTGCAACATTGAGCATATGTTTTCCTTCTGAGAATAATAATAGAAACAATAACAATGATGATAGTATAATATGAATATAATTTATTGTCTATAGCCTTGATTACAAATTTTGATATTGTCAGTATTTACAAAATACAATTTACATTTCATCTGGTGAATATAAGCTTATATTTACAATTTAGAATAATAATAGAAACAATAACAATGATGATAGTATAATATGAATATAATTTATTGTCTATAGAGCCTTGATTACAAATTTTGATATTGTCAGTATTTACAAAATACAATTTACATTTCATCTGGTGAATATAAGCTTATATTTACAAATATACAAGAATAATTCTATTTCTCACTCTGTGTGTCATATAATCCCAAATGTAGTTTTCATAATGTATTCTGGCTTTGAATGAAAATTGAAACAGTGATATAATTAAATTGTCAGAATGTTTTGTGCATA
This sequence comes from Metallyticus violacea, assembly GCA_030762175.1. Lineage (NCBI taxonomy): Eukaryota > Metazoa > Arthropoda > Insecta > Mantodea > Metallyticidae > Metallyticus > Metallyticus violacea. The sequence goes on along the minus strand of CM060840.1, from coordinate 96,337,062 downwards.
CATGCGCCATGCGTGCACGCACACACGTGCTCACTCACATACATTCAGGATGTTAGTGAACTACACCGAAATATTTTCAGAGAGTGTAGAAATGTCATAAATAAACAATATCAGATAGGTATTGTATGGTCCACAACTAATCATAATGCAATTATGTGGTGTTAAACATTTTGGCATCAGATGCTGATAACTTGATGTTAAAGTCAAGCTGGGTGAAAAATTAGTTTAGAATGTCTTAAAAACTGCCATTCAAGCATAGAAATATTGCTTTTCAGCACTTCATTATCAGCATTTTCAAGATTTAGTGCCATAAAAATCCTTCAAATTTCGAACTAATCATTTGACAGTACCACACTGAACTTCTATTAACTGCCTCTTTGAATTACATAGCTTATTCTAAAGGGAGCTCTTTGCTTGCATAAAATGCATAATGGAAAAACTATGTTCTGCAAACCATGGGTTCAATTCTTGGCATGGCGTTAATTTTAATTTTTTATTAAATATGAAATGCTGAAATATGCGCACTAAAGAATTATGAATGAAATTTACTTAATGCTTTCAAGTTTTATTCTCTTTCTCAACCATGAATGTATTAACAACATACAATGGCTAAGAAGCTAACTGCTAATGTGATGCCTAAAACTTACCTTAACACATACCCAGGACACAATTCTGATTAGTAAGTACAACAATTACAAAGGTTGTAATTATATGAATAAATATGTTAAGGTAAGTGTATAAATTGAAACATCAACTTTAAAGGACTGCTAGGACAGTCAGAAAACAAACAAAATAAAAATATGTGAAACAAAAGTAAACTCAAAAACAAATGACCATCTTTTATTTGAAAGCTAATGTCATAACCATGGTCCCAGAGTGATACGTTTAGAAACCCCCCTTCCTTATCGGATGTTATGCTTTCGAGGGGCATCTTCATTAGCCAGTGGCATACTGGCACTTTGGAAACTTGTAGCCAAAGCTTCAAAATTTGAACAGATAGGCCGAATGTTTACTATTCCAAATTGCTTATATGCACCTCTACACTCTCCGAAATTATTTCAGTATAGTTCATTAACACTCTGTATATAATTGTAATAAAGTAAATGGGTGTAATATAAATGCTGACAATTTTACTTAGTATTTGTAATGATCATTGTATGAATCAATAGTTAAATATTTTAAATGGTTAATAAGTACAACACCGAGCATATATTTCCCATCTAATAATAATAATAATAATAAAATGAAAAATTATTGTCTATAGCATTATTGATTATAAATTTCAGGTATTGACATAATTTACAAAATACAATTTACATTTTGTTTGGTGAATATAAGCATTACTTATTAAATATTTCTTTAACTGATACTTAAATTTATATTTTTTTTGCTCTTTGATCTCTGCTGGTAATTTATTATATAAAAGAGTTTACATTATATTTACAGCTTTACATACTATTTGTTGTATTGTGGCTATGGATATCATTTTTAATACATTTCATTATATAGTATAGCTATATATTTAGAGAGAAAGAGTGCCTCAAATTTTGACTTCACTTTAGGAAAGAAGCCATACTTTTTTTGTATAAATTTCAGTTATTTGTTTTCTATGAGAATCAGTTGAAAAGTTCTCATGACCAACAGATTGCAGCAGTAGTTCTGAAGCAGTTTTTGTTATCAAAATCCACTAAATTCCATAGAACCATTTGTGCAATAATACATGGATTGGTCAAGAATTATAGTAGTTATAGCTGTTTGTAGCATTGCAAACATTTGCATATGAGAAAAATGGCAAATATTAACCATCATGCAGTTATTAAGTACTGAATAAAGAAGGGTATGAATACAACAGGAATTTATACAGATATGATAAACATTCTAGGGGACTCTGCACCACCATTTTCAACTGTTTCCAAGTGGACCACAGAGTTTAAACACTGCCATGAAAGCTTGGAAGAATCCATCATAACATCAGAAATTATTGATAAGGTACTCGATATGGCTCTAAAGGATCGCAATTAAACATATGCAAAATTGTTACAGCTTTGGGCATTTCAGGGGAAAGCTTATTTCATATTTTAAATGAAGAATTATGCTTGAAAAATTATCGGCATGATGAATGCCGCAACTGCTGACTCAGAATCAAAAGTAAATTAGAATACAAATCTCTTAGCAAAGTTTATGTGTTTTCAGAGAGATCCCACTGACTTTATGCATCAATGTGACCAATTAAACAAAACAGCGTCTAAACATGTAAACATTTCCTCTACCAAAGAAGCAACGACACTACTCATTTAGTGGAAAATTAAAATTGGGTTCTTTTATATGAAGTTGAAGCTTAAAAGTATTTTTGTTTTATTTTTCATCCCAGAAGCTCAATGTTGAATTTGAAATGACTGAAAAGTATCTTTGTTTTATACATTCTCAAATATAACAGGTATAATTTCATGAACTATACCTTCAGAGTATTGCTTGGAATAAGAAAAGTTCCCTTTGCTCACAAGACAGAGAGAGTAAGGCCATAGTTATCTCTGTAGCAGCAGCAGCAGCATTTTTATATAAATTATGGTTTAGGATTTGTACCTATATACTGTAAGCTTGGTTCCTGTTCTTTCACACACTTAAGGCTACATCATATAATAGAGGCAAAACAGTTGAAGTTAGTATTTACTCAGGGGACACCATCTTCATATACTTAGCAGTTTCATTTTGGATGTTCTGAAGAAGCTCATTTTAATAGCAGAATTACTGAATTATAAGCCAACACTATAGCAATTGAAAGACTAAGATGAAGTAATGAGAGAAATACCAGTCATTCATTTTACTAGACATATCTTGAATGCTTCCAGAAAAAGAGGATGATGACATTACTTCATAGACATGAACAGTGGATTTGAACAGGAATCATCACATTCTATTTTTTTATTTATTTTGTTCCCATTAGTTGTACATAGAGCATTGGCATTTTCATTTAATGTCTTCTTGCTAATAAAAAGCACATACATAAGGTGAGGTTGATGCATATTGCCAGCTCATCCATCTTACTGATTTAGGTTCTGTAGATTCATTGTTAAATTATATTGATGAAATACACTACAAAGTGATGAAAATGATGATAAAACAATTTACAAAGCTACTATATTCACATATCATAAACAGAATTTTTTTCAAGCCATTTTGTAAATACTTACATGAGGGTCATCCAGTAGGTTTCCCTAGTATAGAAAAACAAGGTTATGGTGGATGGCAGAAAATTTGTGAATTGCAAAGATGACATTGTTGCCAGTTGCTGCAACTGTGCTGTCCATCATGCATATTTTTATGGTCTTCCATGATGCATGTCAATATCGAACCACCTAGTTGTCATACAACCTTCACCATTAACAGAGACTAACTTAACAATGGATAATTAATTCAATTTCACTCTTTGCCCTGCAGAAAAGTACTAAGCATGTAATTCAAAATTGAGCACTCGTAGCAATGGCATCTCCATGCTGCTCAGTATAAGAGGGTGGAAAAATGTTTTTTTAATGTGTGGTATAATTGAAAATGATTTGACATTGTTTTAATAGAATGCAAGAAAGTAAGGAAATAAAAAGAGAAAGAATATACTAAGAAAAGAAGAAAATTTGCATGGAAAACAAGAGAAAAATAGACAATGAAAATTAAGAACAGGTTAAATAATGCAGAAAGGAGCTTAGGGTAAAGGCAGTAATTCAGTAAATAAGATGAGTTTCATAGTTATAAATATGTAAAATGGGATTCAGATATGCTAAAAGATATACTTTGAATTCTAAGTTTAATAAATAAACAACTTTTATAATCAAAAAAGTAATTGGATATTGAAATTTATTGTAAAAAGTTGTTTTTTATTTTGATAAAATTTACCCAATTCTAGGAATACTAGTAAGTAACTGTTGGGGAACCAGACTGGCATTCAATGATTAGTAATGTTTTGAGTGTAAAATTAAGGTTTGTAAAGTAATTGATAATAAATATATGTCTTATATGTATCATTTTTGAAGCTGTTTACAGGGAAGCTTTTATATTTAAAATGATACACTATGGGTAACTTTTTACACACTTTACTTACCCATAGTGTATCATTTGTGTATCCTTTTAAACCCTATCTGTCTATAGTACTTCCAAGGTGATGAGCTTCATGGAATTGCTGGAGGACTGCCAACACATTAATCAAATCCCACAATTAACTTTACAACTTGTTACAATATATCCTGAATTTACAATAACAACTATAACTTACTCCAATTTAATTCAATCAAATCCCATATACCAGCAACTTCATTTGCTGTTTGTTTTTCAGAGATAAAAAAATAGTTTAACTTCTCTATTGGTGATCCTCGTAACTTTAGTGAAATATGTTACATATTTGTACATGAATATTTTTGTGTAACATTTTCTTTGTGTGCTGCTCAGGTAGAAGCTTGTTCAGGTTATCTTGTGTTGGTATATTAGTTAATAATGAAATTATTGGAATATCTGTGTTTAGAGCAGTTTGTCTCTTGTATGTAGATATAAGCAAGCATGGAAGTTTTCATAGACATAGTTTTTTCATTTGAGTATTAACTATAATATTTTCTTTTATAGATACTTTCTTTTTATGACAGCAATGTAAATGAGTAGTAAAGAGACATAAGTAAAATAGTATTTGTCATATATATAAACTAAACATGTCTTATATGCAGAGCATTTTAGAAAATTTTGTTATTAGTCTTTTATGTATTTCTATATTTTATCCTCTGTAGTTATTTCTAAAAATATGAATAGGTGTGTAAGTTGAATTCAAATAATCTTTGTTATATAATTTAACATTAATGTAATAAATCTTGTCAGTATTTATTGCAATATGTTCAAACTTAATAAGTAGAGTAACCTATCAGCTTGGAATATCTTAGCTGCAAGCTTATAAATAGATAACAGATTTGTATGCAAATGTATATTAGCAATATGTTTGATGCTCTTTTGAACTTGTATGTAGTTTTATAGTGCATATAATTGCATATTTCCAATGTTGTTGCACATTTCACTATTTTCCCATGCATCTAGCATATAAAATATATATTTAAATTTTAAAATTAATATTTAAACACATTGGTGACAAAATAATAAATTCCTTACTATGGAATCATCCATAAGGAGCCTTTCCAGTGCAGTTGCAACAAAATCCTAACATTGTTACTGGGGAATTCCTCATTCCATTTTCCTCGTCTATATTGCATCACGTCATCACAAACCTGGCCTGCTGATTGGATGATGTCCTGTTTTCTGTGAGGCAGTATTTCATGAGGTTAAGGTTGTGTTATAATGCCAAAGAAAAGTCTTCTAGATTTCACTTTTAAAAAGTGGTTTAAAGAATGTGAAGAATTGGATTTCACTATAGACAATAAAGTTATTTACTGTGTTGTGTGCAATAAACAAATTGCAGCTGATAAAAAAGTTCAGCACATTGCAAACATAGAAAAAATTCATCCAAATACTGGCACAAGTTCCTTCAACTTCACAAAAGAATGAATTTTGCAATGACTTATATGAAACTCTTACAGCTACAAACATACTGTGGAATTCACTCAGTAACCACAAGTTCCACAGTTTCTTGGAAAAATATTGTTATAATAATACCATTCCTTATGAATCTACCCTGGGAAAAAATTATCTAGAAGCTGTTACTGCAAAGCAACTTTATAAATTTGGGACCATTTAAAAGATGCAATCGTGTATGGGGTGGTAGATGAAATTATAGATCCCATTTCTATCATGTTGCAAATTTTGTTGTATGGAAACTATGTAAAGATGAGCCAGGAAAACCATACTTGATTGCTTATAGGGTTTTAGAAAAAACAAATCTACTATTGCTCGCTTCATGAATGATGCTCTGAAATTACTTTGGCCAGAAGGAGGCAGTGAACACAAATTTCAGATTCTGCTTCAGATGCAGCAACTTACATGATAAAAGCTGATTCATATAAAAAGTATTTCTTCTCCATATCATTCATTTAAATAAGTGTATTGTGTATGTACTCCAAGGTGTAGTGGAAGCCACAAGGGAGAGTTTTCCTGACATGAAAAGTTTAATATCCAGTGCCAAGAAGATATTTGTTAAAGCCCATCCAGAGTTAGTACTTACAAAGAAAAATTTCCAGACTTCCCATTACCCCCAAAGTGAATGCTATAGATTGAAGTGCTCTCTTCTATTCAAATAATTTCAATGCTGTTAAAGAATTTGTTAGTGTGCTGAATCCAACTGATGCTTTTTAATTCAACATTCTCAGAATATTTTTAATAGTGAGTATTTACAAAGGGACTTGGCTGTAATCAAGGCACATTTTAAAGTTACAGCTGAAGCCGCAAAAAAACTTAAAAAAATCTGGTTTGTCTTTACATGAATCTTTATAAATTCTCAATGAAGTTCAGAGTAAACTTGAGAATACTTCTTTAAAGTATGCAGGAAAATTAAGTGGTAAATTGTGCAGTGCTTTAGAGAGAAATCCTGACATTAAAATTTTGTGTTCTGTGGATAAATATCTTCAAGGCAAAAACTACCACCTGTGTGCTTTAGTAGTAAAATGGGCATTAAACACTATTAAAAAAATACAGAAACTTAGTGCTCTTAAGGAATTTTTCCAGAGTTGGTAAATGCTTTCAAATTTTTCCCAATAACATCTGTAGATATGTAAAGATCCTTCTTAGCATACAAAGTTGTGTTAATCGATAAACATAAATTACACCTAAGCATTTGCAGAAAATGATCATTGTATACTGCAAATCAAATTACAACTAGAATGATGTCTAAGGAAGAATGTACATTGTAAATACCAAAAAGGATAAGCTTAAAGTTAACAATTTAGTGCAAATTTAGTTTAACCGCTTAGTGCATATTTTCAAAATTATAGAGCATATTTTAAAGGTTTTGACAGCATAAATGCTTGCATACTTTAGATATTTTTAGTGCATACAAATCTGATATCTACTTTAAAAATGATTCTGATGTCAGCAAGATGTACTGCATGTTGAAAGCAGCAAGGTTACTTGAGTTATTGGCTACCTGAGCATTTCTCCCAGTATGTAGCTGTGCTCTGCTGGCTAGAAACTGAAATAACATCACTGTATTACTAAAATTGTAAAGTACCAAGGTAGAATCCCTGTGATACATCATGTTATTGATTGTACATTTAATTTCATACCCATATTTAAATTATTTTTCTGATGCAAGTCTAAAATTTCTCTTCTGTTGGTTAAATATAATACAAACTTTGTAATATACTACTCTTATATCTATATATTATCTAATAGGCTATCATGATCAACTGTGTTAAAAACCTTGTTAGAATTTAGGCATCTTAAGTTTGCTGTTGATAGAATATATTTATTTTAATGTTTTTCTAATGTTTGCATGGAAATTGCAGAACACAGAATATATTTTCTGTATCTGTTTGTCTGCTGGTATACCATACATCATTGTGCTGATAGACCAGTCCTTTATATAAATATTGTGGACCAAGAGATAATGCACCTAAGTTGCTCTACATACTAGGAATTAAGCTGAGTCAGGCCATATTACTATCATGTATAGGCTGCCAAGCTTTTCTGAAGGGGCTCTTGGTTGATATCTTGTGCATCATTACAGAAGGCTCTTTAGTCATGACCACAAATACAATTTGAAAGTTAATTTTGTTATGAAGATGCTAAAATTGTCAAATAGTTTATGCAATTTATTTTTAAGAAATATTTTTTTTTCTTTCTTGTAAAATGGGGTAATGAGGTGACAAGCCTCAAATTACAATTGTTTTTTATACTTTCAGCTTTAAAATAATGTCTTTTATATCCTCAGCAACTCCCCCCCCCCCCCATCTCTCTCTCTCCCTTTCAGCTTCTCTACCTGCAATAAGTTTCAAAATCCACGTTATCCATATTTTTCCAAATTGTCAATTTTTGTTCCCATTGAATTATAGGGAAGGAAATCTCTCCTGATTTGATGCATCAAAATGTTTCATAATTAGCTTTACACAACTTTTTTTTTTTTTAGTTTGTTCTAATTTATTGCTAATTTTTCACATTTCAAATCAAATTTATAGTGTCCCAATAGCTGCACAACTACTGTAGTAAAAATAGTATATTAATTACAAATAAGGTATGATTTATACTTCTGCCACAGTTAGCTTTATACTGATTGCTTTGGAAATTGTTATAATTTGTTATTATTTTTCATGTTGCATCTCCAAATTTACATTGTACAAAAACTTTACACCTGTGATAAAAATAGCAAATATTAATAATTGAAATTGGATGTATTTCTGCTCATTTCTCAAAAATTAATTTTTTCTAAAATTTTCTGCAAAATGTAAATGGTAGATTTAGAATTGTCATGCTCGTACATGCATCCCAATAGATAGATACAATATTGCAGAAAAATTTGCATTGAGAATAATTTTTTTGGGGGTGGGATGCCAGATGTGCTTCTAATATATTTTACACTCTGATGATAAATGAAAATTAGTACAAAAATATGAATTTTTATGAATATTTCTAATATAATGCCTTTAGGAATGGAAATTGCAAGTATAGTAAAATATAATACAGCTGAAAATAAGTACCGTATAAAATGCATCCATAGCATTTATTCATTTGCAAATTTGGACTAGCCACAAGTGTAAAGTGCTTCCTTCTAATTGCTAGTATTAATCTTGAACGTGTTATCGTGTGTGCAGAGTGTCAGATATATTTGTTAAAAATATTGTAATTTTTTTTGCAAAGAAAATCAAACTGCTGAAATTATTTTGCTATGCTCTTTGTCTTTGTATGGACATTATATGCATATTTAGAAAACTAATTTTTGTAGATACTTTTTATAAATGTAATTTATAGTGTGAATAAATTATATGCATTATATACATAAATATGCACAATTAATTTAATTACACATACATGCACACCATATGATACCTCAGCATAAAAATGGGTATTAAACACTATTATTAAAGCATCCATATGCAAAATTGTGTTTAGCAAAACATTACCTTGTAATAAACTTTCTTCACATATTTTTTCAAAACTGGAATTTCAAAATGGCCTTTTAAATATTAGCATGAAAACCACTTTTTTCTTCTTCTAAATTTTTTATTTTGTTGGTAAGAAAGTAATTTAATATCACAAAAAAAATAAGAAATAAAAGATAAAGATGTAATTTTTACTCTATGTAATTTTAATTGCTTCAAAAGTTTATAATCTATTTAAATACTTAACATTTATCTATTTTCATAGTGTTAACGAAAGCAAAATATTAAATAGTTTGGATGTCAGCACATTCTTCTGACTGGCCTGATTAGCCATCTCTCCAGCTTCCAGCAGTAGTTGAATATTATATGCTTCATTCTCTGAGTCTATGGAATATGAAAAATTGTGGAAACAATAAGTTAATTACTGTGGGCCACAGAATGAATAGTAGAATGTACTTTAGATAGGTAAGTTTTCTTTTTCTGATTTGATATGCTTTAAATAGGTGGAATCAAATATAACTGAATATACAAAGGCTCCTGCCGTATCATGGAGATAGCAAACAGCATCAATAGGCAACAGTTCAACCAATCCAGAAGACCAGTGTAATAAGTGCATTAGATGTGCTAAGCTCAAATTTTATCTTGGTCTCCTAATATGCAAATTTTGAATTATAAGCATTTCTCATTCTGGGAGTAATAATTTTCCATTGATTATTACCTCCACTTGACAAATGTAACAAATTGCTAAGATTTATACGTGGCTTTATTAACAATAAGCTATGTTGCACAAAATGGGCTTAAAAAATTGTCTGCATTGAGAATATGCAACTAGGCCCTCAGCTTGAAGTTCCCTTTCCAACAACAACAACAACAACAATAATAATAATAATAATAATAATAATAATAATAATAGGAGGAGGAGGAGAAAAACAAAATAAACTTGGTGTTTGGGTAGGTTTATTTCCCTCTTTCACAACTCTGAGGACCATGACTCTTGGCAATTTCCCATTATCAATAATGTGTTGTACCATAAGAATAAGAACCAAATGAGAATTTTAACAACAATTTTGTGTTCAGGTATTCAAAATTATTTAAAACATATACCATTCATGTCACAATTTTATCGATGACCAGTGTAATCAGAATGAAACTATAGAATGTTCATGTAATGGCTTTTCTACACAGTTTTAAGGTATCCCCAAAAGCATCAAAAACTCCTTTAAAGTTCTTTATTTTGTAATGCTCATTTACTTTTTATATTTTAGCTACAAGATGACGTTAGAAGAGTAGAAATGGATGGCAATGAGCCTCTAAGAAGGTACACTGGAAGCTCGGCAAAATATGGATTAGTCAAAGATAAAGAATGCAACAAATGCCCTCTGGTAGTAAAAACCCTTTTTGGTCAAAAGTATATTTGTACCAGTTTGAACAAAGTAAAATGTATTACATACTTATGGAATTAATATAAATTAACATGCTTTTACTGGACCTAATGTTATAAAAGTACACCAAAAACAAAGTTATAACAATTTATTTTCATTTATTTACAGCATAACAAATAGCAGATAACTTAGCATAATTCTAAAATAATATTTTTCTAAAGCAATTACAAGGTGTTCAAAACAATGATGGGCAAGACATTATCTTCCATCTATAGTTACATTTTGCTTAAATCTGAAGTAATTTTTATACCCAAATACAGTCTCATTTAAAATGCTACTATGGTATAGTCAAGAATATTTTGAGCTTAAAATTTTAATACACACTTTGTTACAACTGATTTTCTCTTTCTTTAACATTATTTAATGTATTACTAAAACTGATTTTTCCATCTATTTATGTACTGCATTTTAAACATTACTTTAATCTGTTGGATTTCTTAAGTATGAATATATCACACTGCTAAAGCCTACTTTGCACAATATGAGCATTCAGTGAAATAATATTACATCATTGATCATTACGTAAGAAGCATAATTTTAGCTGAGCTGAACATTGGGAGTCATAATGGGTAGAATTTAATGTACTAATAGATTTATATATGTATTGTGACCAGTGTGTGATTTGCAGGGGGAATGGAGGTGATTTCACCTCTGAATCGAATTATCCCATACTCTGATTTCAAATGGCTCATTCCAACAACCAGGGATGCATATTTCATACTCATTGGATATGCAAACTTAGGTTTAACTTAACACTTAATTTACAATTGTGGAGTAGTACACAGAAAAGTATACATTCCCTATAACTACTTTAACATTAAAATGTATTTAAAAAGCATATTAATATATTATATGCCCATAACATTGCTCATTAATTTTGAAAACAATATTATGTATTTAAACATTTAAAATTTAATCTTCACTCTTTTTGCGTCATTGTTGCTTTGATCTGTTAAGATCCATTAGTATGCAATCATTGTTAATTCATGTGAGCCTGCAAGACAAATAGCAGTTATTTATTAGAGTATGTCTAGGCCTGTATAAACCAAGGCATTTCAGCAAGTCTCTGAAATAAAGTAAAATTTTTAGTTTTCATTACTTGCAGGACAGAAAGCACTGCTGCTGATGTAGTGTACTGCTGATGGTGCTTCTCAACAGTGGAGAGAGGCGAAGATAGTGGGGCACAGCTTTTGGCTAGATAATAGTGCTTCACGGTCAACTGTGCAATAGCTCGGGCAGTTAGAGCATCATGCTATACTTATGGAGATAGTGGGTTCGAATTATACCATCCTCAAGCTTTTTTTTTCTGCCAGAGTTAAAGGAGAATTGCCACATTTACAATGATTTACTTGCTAAACCACTGGGTCCACGGTTTCTAGGATTTGTCCAAGATTAGGTTAGTGAGTGTATATATAAATTAGATTGGAATAAGAGCACATTTCCCACCATTGCAATATTTCACCTACCTAATAATGATAATGCCCTCATTACAGTGATTTACCCATTCATATCCATTTACATTGATGAAAAGGAGGCGAGCTTAAGTCAGTCTGTTCTCTCTGCTGCCGCTCGGGTTTGACCAGCCACTCGGGCCCTAGCAGCAAAAGTTGTACTAGCAGCACAATGCTTTCGCCCTGCATGTAACATCAAGTAAATTTTGTCATTCTACAAGAATAGTGAACTGCCAGAAATGTGTGTAAATAGTGACAGTCAGGATACTAGCAATGGCACTAAAAGGGTTAAAATAGATGCAGAATGTAAGACACAAAACAGTATGGTGCTAACAAAGAGAAATTTAGTGAAGTTTTCAGGGACTGAAAATTGTAAGAAGTCTCTAGGTGGGAAAGAGAGTAATATTAAGAATGAAATTATAGCTGGAAATTGTGTTGCTTTAGAATGTTTTCAAAAGTGGCATAAAATTAAGCTATGGAGTCTTGAAATGAATGAATAGTGTTTAACACCCGTTTTTGTTATAGAGGCACCACAGGCGATTTGTGGAGTCTTGAAATGACAAAAACTTCATAATGTGCACAGTGTGTTTGGAAGTTTGTGAATTTGAGGTGGAAAGAATGGAATGTGTGCATATTAAAAATGTTTTTTTAATTGTTTCAGCAAATAATTCTCAAAAACTAAATGATAAAATCAGTGATTATGCAAAGTGCAAATCACACATGAAATGCATTAATGAAAAACAAAGCAGAGGAAAATCTGTGAGTGAAAGTGAAAGGTTGTGGGGAAAGTAACATCAAGAAAAAGTACATAAAACTGCTTTGTTGTTCAGATCTGCATATGAATTAGCTAAACAGAAGTTATTTAAAAATATCTCACAGTAAGTGAAATGCAAAAATTTATTGGTCTATCAGTTGCTTCATTCTGACCGTGCGTGCTGAAATATTAAGTTTAAAGGAGAATCAATTTTAAAAAATCTTGCTCAGTTCATAACAGAATAGAGTACAAACTTTAGTATCATGATAGATGAAAGTACAACAATTTCTAATAAAGCTTGCTGAATACTATATTCACCCTTTTCCTTTGAGAGGTTTGCTTAGTTATTTTTTTAATATTGTTGAATTAGAACATGTGACATGGGAAGATATTTTCAATACAGTGTCAGGCATTCTTGAAAAATATAACATTAAATATGATGCACTAAAATTCATCTCTTGCAGGTATCGCATAGACAGTGCATAACAATGCTTGCACCTTACAATGGCACAGCCATTCTGCTGCATAAACATTTACATAAGGACTTAATTCTTGTGCAATGTATGAACTATAAAATGGAACTAGCTGTGCATGATGTTATGTGTGATGTGGCAGATATGTACTACATAGACTTTATAGATGCCTTATACTCTTAAAATTAAAACATTTAAAATCCTATGGGCTGAAAGCTTAAGGAGTATCCTTATATTACATGTTTTCTCAGTCCCAAAATTCAGCGACTGCTGCAAGATGTTTTGCAAGAACTCAACTCTCATCTATTGCAAGCTAGGCCATGTTTTTGATGTACATTGGGTTGTTTCATCAATTGATGCTGTTTGAGCTCTTCTTGAAAGCTACAGTACTTTTGTTCATATTTCTGGAAAGCTGAGCCATGATTTTTCCCAATCAACTCGTGAGAAGTCAAAATGTGAAGGCTTGATAAAATATCTCACAAAGTGGTTGCTTATAATGAAATTAGTTGTACTTTGTAAGGCCCTAGAACTTCTGAAATATTGTCATTCTTTATGCAAAACAGAAATTCTTTAGTTCTTAAGCAAAACAAGAAATTGACATGGCTATGAAACTCTTGAAACATTGAAAACAAGACTTGCTGCATATTAACATCACAGTACAAGAATTGCAGGAAAAGCACAAATTCAAAGTAGTTGCAATTAAAGAATAATCATGCAACAAATTTAAAATATTTTTAAAAATATATTTTCAGTCTTTGGCACACAATATGAAAATCCATTTTGAAGACTTGAATTTTTTTCCAGATGTAGTTATATTAAATCCAGATATGTGGCCCTCAGATGAATGTGAATTTGTATTTTATGATGACATGTCAATTCCTTATATAATAAGTTGGATTATAAATTATGTGCAAATGCACATCACTAGTTAAAGATTTTTGCATCTACAAAGAAAATCCTCAACACATTCCCACTTTAGTGAAAGAACTTGTGAAATCAATCAATCAAAATTATACTATGATTTAGTGCCATGAATCCAACCTATACAGATCAGAGAAATCATTTATAAATTTTGACACTTTTAAATATACCTTTTATTTCAATAAATGAACATCCAGTGCATTGCTTTAATGCAGAATAGTTTGCAGCAAGATGGATCAAGTCTCCAGCACTAGAGTGCCCTTGACAAACCTTGACTGCAACTTTGCAGTCTCATTCACCTTGTATATTCAACTAAACTCTGTTAGTTACAATGATAAATATATAGTCTGATTTTGTAAAGTTCTCTGTAATATGGTTAATGGTACACAAAATGACATATTAAAAAAGTAATTATAAATTATATATTGGTAAATAATAGGCATTTATACAAGAAAAGAGTGCACATGTAGTTGCTTTATATATTTATTCACTAACCCACTAAGGATCCCCCCCCCCAATGGTAAAAACACAAATCACACACTGATTCTGATCTAGTACAAAACAATATGCATTATATGAAAGCAGTTCAACATTACAGATACAGATGTTCACTACATGTGAATAAAGTATGCTATCTCAATGAACCAAAAGTCTATCAATAGGTTGAAATGAGATGTAATTGTCCACAAGCACTGTCCTTCACTAGTTTGCATATGACCTGCAAAGATGGACAGTATGAATTTATCAGAATTTTGCAAGCAGAAGTGAACCACAGTAAATTTATTGTAGGTTGGGAACACTTTGTGGTCCAGGTGTTTTAAGTCAAAAGTGAGTGTGTGTGCATGCTTGCACTTGCAACAAATTCCAAACCAGCTGAATGAAACATTACAACAATCCAGAACCAAACAAAAACAGACTAAGAAATGAGAATTGTCTTGTTGAAGGTATGATAATGGAAGAGTGCAGGGTCACAGCTTGTGCTAGCGCTAAATTGACCAATATTTCAAAGAGCACTGTTTATGAAATAATCTTGACTCAACTTCAGAAAACTGTCTGCTTACTGTGCTCTGGGGAACACAAATACAAATAAAATGCTGCCAAACTTCACACAAAAACTTAGCTGCAAAAGAGACAGTGGTAAGTCATGCAGCAGCTATCACATAGCCCAGATCTGCACCCACCAGATTTTCACCTCTTCAGTCCATAAAAATTTATCTGCAAAAATTTGAAGACCAAAACTCATTGTAAACCACTGTTGTGCAGTACTTTCCTACTCTCAGATACGAAGAAATACAGATTCCATTTGGGACATGTGGCCAACTTAACAGGAATCTGCTTGACACCAGTAAGCAGTAAGCAGCCAGTTTGCTGGCAGTCAGATATTCATAGCTCCTTAAATTCAAGTGCACAGATTTCTATAGTATACCAAACACCAATTTTTTGGTCATACAATGGCCTTTCGTGTACATGATCAGGTTTTTCTACATTCCAGAATATATTGTTTTGTATTGCTACATGCCCAGGTAAATAATATCAAGTGAATATCTCACAGTGACTAAAAACACTAAGGTAACAAAGGGAAATGAAGGTGAAGCAAAGGAAAATCTAAATATGGAGTTACCTGATAAAACTAGTGTGCAACAAGTCAGATGCTATAGACCAGACACATGAAGTGCAAACAATAGCATCATTACATGTAATCATAAATATACTTAATAGAGAGCTACAAAATGCTATAAGGAGGTGAGTACAATAAAAAAGGAAAATGAGGAACTTAGAAAGAAGAAAGAGCGTGATTGTGAGAAAGCAACATTCGCCATAGTAACTAAGAAAGGCAAATCGGAATCTACATCAAAACAAGGCAGTTTTGGAATTGTGAGCAACAATAAGTTTGAAATCTTGGACAAATCACATGATAGTGTAGGAAGTGAAGTGCAAATGGTGAATCAACGTAAGTGCGAAGTTAAAAAAATTAAAGTACTAAAGATGGGTGATTTGATCTTAAAATAATCTGGAAATATATGTGGGGAAAAGGTTATGTGAGGTGAGATGCTTTTCAGGAATAAAGATTGAAGAGCTACAAGAAAAAATGGAGAAGATTGACTTTAAGGAACAAAAGGCAGATGTGATACTGATACATGCAGATACAAATATTCAACATGGGGTAAGGGGAGAGAAGATAATGGGCGATATCGTGTAAATAACATTAGATCAAAATCAAAAGGTACTAAAATAATAATAAATGGAGTTCTCCAAAGATTGGATTATTGTTAGGAGCATTATGAAAATAAATCAAAAACTAAATTGGTTATGTGAAATGAAAGACTGTTTGCTGGTTGATGCAAATTTGTGGCTAGATGATGATGATTTTTCTAGAGATGGGGTGCACTTAAATAGAAGGGAGTCTTTAAATTAGGAAACTTGATGAATAGGGTGATTAATTCAGTACTCAAGGAAAACTAATTAGCAAGTGGTGGAAGTTGAAGCAAATGTAAGTGCCCAGTTACTAAGATAGGCTATGCTCCCAAACCCAAATATAATAAAGTGTCACTAAATACAAACTCTGTAAATAGTAATAAAATTTGCCTGTTCAATATATATCTAATAAAGTTGAAGAAATAGAAATAATGTTAAATGAATGTAAACCTGATATTGCAGTGTTGATTGAGCATGGACTAGATGAAAAGCAAATTGCTTTCCAATTCAAAATTATGCATTTGTAGCACACTACTGTAGACAGAATTACAAAGAGGGTTGGGTAGCTATTCTAATAAAATATGGAAGTAATTTTACTGTAATGAATTGGGCTACAAGCCACAGTAATGAAATGATCCTTAAAGCAGCAGAGTAAAAATGCAAATAGAAAATTTTAACCTGCAAATTGTAGGTATCTACATATCACCAAGTACAAAAGAATGTGATTTTATAAATCATCTTGATAACATGCTAAGTAAAATAAAAAATAAGTGAAGGTGTGAAAAAAAATTAATCTTAATAGGAGACTTAAATATAAACTCTTGTACAAATAATACAGTTTATAAAAACCTACTTGACTTAATTACAAGCTACAACTTAAAAGATATTATTTAAGAGCCAATCAGGATTGTGTCACTTTGGCATCGTCCATAGGTCATATTATAACTAATATTGAAAGTAAGAGATACACAATGACCATTAAAGAATACTGTATCTCAGACCACAAAGTACAAGTAATGGAAATCTTGTATTGTAGGATGGAGATTGGAATAGCCGAATTCTTGAAGTTAAGCCAAGTTACCACAAACAAGTTAAATAAAATTCTTGATAGCTTAACAAACGAGATTTGGGATGAAGAATATACCTTGCAGGATAGTAATAAGAAATGGGACTGTTTTTAGGATTATAACATTGCATCCTGACAGATATTGCCCAATAATTAAAAAGAGAGTATTTTGGGCAAACAATATTATTAAAATACCTTAGAAATAAAGAAGATAAGGGATGAAATGAAAGATTACCACAGTTTTTATAAAGCAACAAACTTAGATATCTATAGAGATAAATATAAACTTCTAAAAAAGCAATACTTTGAAGAATTCATTAATCTAAAAAGGCAACAAAATGGTAGCAAAATATTAACATCAAATAATATGGCAAAAACAGTATGGGGAATAATAAAAGAACATCACGTTAATATAAGCAATTTGAAAACATAACCTTAGAAGTAAATGGTCAAACAGTAAATAATCCAAAGGAGGTGAGTCATATTTTTAATAATTTCTTTGTAAACATAGGAATAGGAAAAAACAACTTGGTTAATAATATAACTCAAGGGTCAAACGGGCTTTTATCAACCATTTACCTAAAAGATACCTCCACAACTGAGTTAGAAAAAAATAATAATCAAATTAAAAAATAAAACATCAACAGGATAGGATAAAATATCAACAAAAATTCTAAAACACTATTTATTTTCCTTGATTGAGATACTTGTACACCTAATAAATGTATCGCTAATGGAGGAGTCATTCCTCGATTATTTAAAAATAAGTATAGTTTGACCTTTTTATAAATCGGCAGCAACACACAAGTAGACAACTGTAGACCTATTACATTAACCTCTGTTTTGCGAAGGTATTTGAAAAAGTCCTAAATAACAGATTGGTAACCTTTTTAAACAAATTCAATGTGTTAAGTGAATCACAGCATGGATATAGGCAAAATTATTCTACACCTACAACTATCCTAGAGCTTTACCATATAATCCTTCAAAGGCTTGATAATGATGAGAAGACTACAGGGGTATTCCTTGACTTATCTAAGGCTTTCGACAATGTGTCTCATAAAATGCTACTGATCAAATTGCAGAAATTTCATATAAGGGGAAAATTTCATGCACTATTAAAATTTCACTTAGCAAACAGGAAACAATGTACAGCTGTGAGAAATAAATATAGGCATACAATAGAATCCTTTTCATCCAACTATGAAAATGTAAAAGCCGGAATACCACAAGGATCAGTACTCGGGCCTATTCACTTTCGCTTTATGTCAATGATCTTGCAAAAATTACACATGCTAAAACAATTTCATATGCAGATGACACCTGAATAGTATTTGGGAATAAAGAACTAAATGATTTGGGAAATTTAATAGCTACAGAAATGCAAGAAATATATAATTGCTTTACAAATAATAAATTAAAAGTAAATCTTTAAAAACAAATGCAGTCATGTTCCAACACTACAACAATAGGTATAGCAATAAAAATGTTGTAAATATAACAATTAATGGTAAGCAAATTAAGCAATAAGACAAAATAAAATTCCTAGGAATTAGTATTGATTGAAATTTAACTTTCAGATATCACATTGATTATATATGTAAAAAGAGAAGTACAAATCTTCACCTTCTAAGAAATTTAGCAAGATACTTAAATGCAGAACTTATTATGGAATTATACATCCACATCTAATATGGCATTCAGGTATGGGGTAGTACTTGTTTAACAAATATGAACAGGTTATTCTTTTGCAAAAGAAATGTATAAGATGTACATACAAAGTAAATAGGAGAGACCCATGTAGAAGCATCTTTGTAGAGAACAAAATATTTACTGTATTACCATTATATGTATATCAAGTAATTAAGTTTGTGGTTAGTAAAGATGAAATAGATAAGCTAAATAAGGACTATCATGAGTATCATACATGAACACAAAACCACATTCCTACAGTAAATGTAAATAAAAAGACAACTGACAAAGATCCCTTAATAATGGGTAAAATACTATACAATAGGCTACCTAGTTTCATAAATACAACAATAAGGGAAAAATTTAAACGTGAGTTGAAGAACTTCCTGATACAAGCATGTATGTATAGGTTGGATGAGTTAATATCTTAAACAATTGTATCATAGAAAATGTTATGTATTTTTAAAACAAATCCAACATGTAATGTTATTATGGATGAATAATAAATTATTATAACAATGTTTCATCTATAAAAAAAATTAAAAGTAGGTCAAGAGAGCAAACATTAACATTATCCAACACCCAATTGCAGAAATTACCACTACTCACATTATCGTGTGGTTGCAAATTCTAAACTAGTTATCTTATAGCATTGTACTTTTAAAAGTTTAGTGGCATTCCAAGCTGAGGTTTGCAAAATTCCTAATTCCTGTGCAAGCTTTCTCAGAGATTTCTTTGGACTTCATTCTAACTTGTCTCTCATGTCATCGAGTTTTTCCTTTGTAAAAACACAGCATTTTATAGTTTCTTATCAAGAACAAATATCATTTCCCTATATCTATTCATAAGATTACACTCTGTGAGGCACACAAACAGCAGGAAATCTATCTACAAATCACAGTCTCACTTCTCTATATGAGTTTACTGTCACATAGGAATCATACATGCAGATTCTATGTTAATATTGGCATAATAACAGCACTAACAAACTATAGCGCTGAAACAACACAACTCCTGTACAATACAAAGACTTTGTGTCATCACATGGAAAGATGGAAATGTGGAGGGGAAACAAAAGTGATTAGAAACAGGGCAGGCAAATCCCCGTTAAGCTAGCCATGCATCCAAATGAAGGCTCTGTATTTAGATTTGGAAGTAATGGAGAAGAGCTTGAATGTTTATGGTGACTATGTAGAGAAATAGTAGTGTGCTCTGTACATGGTTTGCACAGTAAATGTACTGATTAAAATTTCGATGTATACCTTATTTGCTGGACTGCCCTCATATATCACACAAGCAAATAAATCCCTCTATCATAAACAATAATATGGAGAGCAGTTGGTTATTACAACTAGTATAAAAGTTTCACTTCATGGTAATTCACATCATCTTTACTGTAAGTAAATATTTAACATCCATGAAGATCTACTGGTTCTTTAAATACTCCCATAAATAAATAGGAAAAGAAAGCAAACATTATGGAAATACATTTGTGAATATAATTAAAGTATTCAATAAGCAAGAAAACACCAACACACGGTTTCTTGTTAAATGCTCAATAATAACAATCATTTTGCAATTATTACAATTTTTGTGATAGTTACTAATAATAAATGGGCTGAATATTCACTTCTAAACTGCAGAGACTGCAGGATATATTGCAATACTATTGGGTAACATGGAAATATATTTTTATGCATTGCAATAATATATTAGCTTACAGGTAATTTGATTAGTTTTCCAATTTTTTTCTAAATTCTTTATTTAATGTTCCATGGCTATTGTAAGGTCTTTAGCAGAATAAGAGAACAAAATGCACTGCTTGTATCCAGAACTCTTAACTTATATTCACAGGATAAGAAAAATGCTGAAAAATCTATTTCCACAGTTGTTCTCCAAGCTCCTAAATGGTTCCTCTGGATTTGCAAACAGATATTATAATTAATTAAAATGTTAATTGGAACTTCCATAATGAAGCCAATCATATAATTGATTTAGCTGAACTACACGCTTGAGTTGAATTTTAGCCTGCCTGATGAAGGGAACAAAATGTTCTTGAAACCGGTTCTATATATTATGACAAGTAAGTAAAGCATTAAGAGTGTGTAGTTCAACTAAATCATACAATAATATCAATTAGATATTACAATTTTAAATATCTTGTGAAATTTTACACTATATTCACTCATTTATTTACAACCGGGAAGATTGTCATTTAAAAGAAATGAAACATTAAGAAATAGTAAATAATAAACATTATTGTGAGGGGAGGAGAGGGAAGGAGATGAAACAATATTATAAAATATAAATAAAAAAAAGGCAATATAAAAAGATTCGTGAAAACGAGTAGATATGACAAAAATGCTTAAAATTAAATAGAAAAGCTAAGAAAGAAACCTAAATCAATATTTAGCATCAGTGAGAGTACTATTTCTCAAACTATAATCTGGGGATCACAAGAGGTCCTCAATATCTGCCCTTCTAGAATATAGAATATGTATTTACAAATTAGCCTGAGAAAAATGGGAAAAGAGAAGGAAAATCAAATTCAAGTGAACTGTGAATAATATCACATTTGAGAAGAAGAAGGAAAAAAAAAAAAGGTTTTTCAAGAACTGCAAAGTTACTTTTCATGAAAACATCTTCTGAACATTGTTTTATGAAGTTTAGAAATTTCATGTAGCGTTAATCCAACTCTTCCTCTCCCAGGAATGTGACCTTTAATAAAGTTATAATAGTATCCATTATACTCTCAATTGACAAGGGGTTAAGTCTATTATATTGGGCTTCTCCTAAGTTAATATTATTTATTAAGATGAATATTTTTTATGCCTTTAATTTATAGCCTTACTCTGGATATCAACAAATATCAGTACTTTTTGCCATCTCCCATTGGCTGGTGGAAAGAGAACCACCTTTTGCAATCAAATTAGTTATTTACAGTAATAATTTATAGTTACACATTTTGTACACTTAAAGAATCTCAGAACTATTCATTTTCATCCTTCAAAATATACATTTTCTTCTAACATTTAACATTTAACCCTCATATAAAATGAGAATTGTAATTAATGATGTAAAATATAAATATATTTATATATGAAAAAAACAAATACATGATAAAATTGCTTTTGAATAGGGCGAGAGTAGGGTTGTATGCAGAACCTTTTATCTTAAAAAAAAAAGTCCCTACTTAAAAATAGTTTAAAAAATGCTGTGTTACAGGAAACTACTTTGAATGACAGTAAATAACAGTTAGCTTCAGGCATTTAAAAAGTAGGGATATTTTAATAAAAATGTATTTATTTTCTGTATTTAAATGCAACAGTAATTACTATGTTAGGCCTTCAGACCACATATTAATGGGACAGAAAGCTGTAAAATTTCAAGGTCTTTTGTTCTGTACTATGATAAACATTTCTATACATCACTATCTAAGAAGAGCAGAGACCAATCTTCATTATAAAAATATACACCTGAAGCATACCAAATCCCCATAATTTTAATAATACACCTGCTAAAATTATTGAGCCTCTCCTGTAAAGTAAGCTTGGGTATCCATTCTTACTGTGAATATATAGTGAGCCTATATATGGTGCGGAGAAAAACACTTGTTTAACATAAGGTAAACCTATAGCATTGACTGATAATTCATAAGGTTCTGTCTGTTAAGCAAAACATCATAATCTGAACAATAAAAATAAGGGGAGGGATCATTTTGTTTTAGCATAGTAACAATGATTAGCAACTGATATTTCAAAAGTCTAGTATTTGAAAAGCATTCATTCTGGATATGAAGCATACAAAACAGAAACTACAACTTAACTTTGCATATATATTCCTACACTTTTGCTGTTGAAGTTTCCAATTTTCAGAAAGTGCCTTAAATAACTTCTATATTCACTATGACACATCATACAGAAATATAGCTTTCTATACGTACCCATTCTTTTTTGTTGATGTCTGCATATTTCTAGTCAGTTTTACATTTGCATATTAAAAACTGCACTTTTCAAGCATGGAAAACAATTCTTTAGTTTTTTTAATTGCCTTCACTTTATTAACAATTCTATACTAATATTTATCAGTCTTTGTACTAATTTCCATTAACAGTTATTTTACTTACTAAGCTCAATATTACAGTGAATAAAGTAATTGTATCATATGTGAACTACAGTAAAACAGTTTTATTAAACAATTATTAAAATGTGTAATATAGCCAATGTTCTTTTAAATTACACGCTATTTGGTTGATGGTATCTATTTTCCAAAGCATATTGGTAAAAACTGCAGGAAGACAAAATTCCATGTTGGCTGGAGTTATGGAGTTGTTTTTCTGGAAATGCAGAGCTGAATAATAACACAGGAAGCCCATATAACTGATGCTGGATACAATATTTCTAGTTTGGTTGCAGAGTAATTGTCAATCTTACTCTCGGATTGAGTGTTTAAATGTATAATACATCAAAAATGGTACTGAATTGTATTCATTTAAAGTTATTTCCAATTCACGAAGATTTAGCACACAATTTATAATTGTTTTATGTAACTAGGCATAGTTACAACTTATTGGCAACCTCTGAAGAGTGCATAAAAACTATCAGTTTCAACATTTAATTTTTTTTAAACTTAACTTTCTCTGATCCTGCTGACATTAGTCTTATTTCCATTTCTGATCCACATTTAAAAACCCACTATGAAAGTAACATCATAGATAACAGGCACTATTGCCAAAGCCAAAGAGTAGATCTAATGACATTCTTGAACAATGTCAAATATAATATGGAGCATACATAAAAATGAATGCATGTGCTCACTTTCGTGTAAGGGAGCACAGAGTTGGTTATCACACAGGCTGTTGTCACATGGTTTGTTATTTCAGTTACTACAGGCCTCATCCTGCTGCACTTTCTATTGGAGTTATTTTTCTTTCTCAATTATGACTAAGTTATAACTGTGCATATGTAAAATGTATTTTTTATTAATTTTCTTCATGCATTTTGCACTTATGTAGTCTAAAAGTTTGCGCTTTTAGCTCTTAATTGCTACAGCTTTCTATTGATTGATTGATTGTTCTATGAGATAGAGACTGCTGAAGCAAAATGTAAGGGTGCAGCATGTTGTCACTATGGGAATGAGACATAATGTCCAAAGTGACACCAGCCCCATAGCTTTTCAGAACTGTGCTCTGGTGCTTATAGCTTAAGACAGTGGTTCCTAACTGGTGTGCCGGGAGAAACCCCATGGAGTGTGTTGCAAAATTTTGGAATTGAAAATTAAACTTTATCTCATCCAGAAAGCCTCTTTACAATGCATTTTTTATTTACAGTGAGTTTTTCATATGGCACATTTTATTTTGAGACTCTTTACCAATGAAACATTAATACCTGTAACAATGCTCAGTTTAATTTTTCTGTCTGGCGATAATTTGAATGAAAGTGAACACCTGCAACAATGCTTCATAATTTGTTTACACTTCTACTTAGTAATCCACAAGTTTAGAATAGTCAGAACATATTGGTGAGCAGATGATAGTGAAACTATTTTATCAAAAGTGCTTCATAGACAAATTTTTAATTTGACCAAGACAGTTCTAATCAAGTTCTGGGTTAGATGACAGCAGTGCTAATTCAAATATGTGAGCGAAAATTCCCTTCAGGGTTCACAAAAACATACTGCATTTCATAAATATAGTGATGAACACTTGCAACAGATGGCATGAAGGATTGACTATAAGCAAAATCCCAAGTGTCTTATTTGCAGAAATGTTTTGTCAAATCATTCAATGGTGCCAAATAAACTAAAAAGACATTTAGAGTAATTATCCTCATGTAGCTTCAAAACCAAGAGAATATCTTAAATATCTTTTGAAGTCACCAAAAAAATCCTCTAGTACATTAGTAAAATGCATTTCTGTTTCTGACATTGCATGCTTCATATGTGATTTCTGAATTAATACTCCAACAGAAAAACAAAACTTAATATTGGTGAGGAATTAAAATTACCAGCTGCAAAGTAATTTTGAAAATTATATAAATATAAACAATGTATACAGTTTTTTTTCACACTAACTCCATTCACTTACATAAAATTTGGACATATGTTTCGGGAGCGATCCCTCCCATCTTCAGCCTGTTGACAATGGGAGATGGGAGGGATTGCTCCCGAAACATATGTCCAAATTTTATGTAAGTGAATGGAGTTAGTGTGAAAAAAACTGTATACATTGTTTATATATATCACTCCATTGTCAACAGCTTCGTAAGTACATTTAATTTGAAAATTATGTTTAGCGATGCTGCGGAAGAATGTCCAAAATTATGTTATCTGATAACACTGTTAGTCACAGCATAAAAGAAATGTCTCATGACATTGAAATTAATGGGGAATACTGTGTTTGTTCTACAGTTGGACGAAAGCCATGACACAAGTGGTAAATGCAAATAAATTACCTTTATTACGTTAAAATATAATTTAAATATTATTGAACAATTTTATTTTGCCAAGAACTCAAAACCACTACTACCGGCAAAGATATTTATGATTCTGTTAATAATTATTTTGTTGAGCATAATATTTCCTGCGAAAATTGTATCTCTCTTTGTACAGATGGAGCAGCATCATTAACATGGAAATTAAAAGGGTTTATAGGTTTTGTGAGAGTATGAACCGGATTATAAGACAACTCATTGTTTTTTCTTGTACAGGAAGATGTTATTTATGAGAATTGTTGAAGGGAAAGAATCTGTGTGAAGTATGACTATTAAAATGATAAATTATGTAAACACAAGACAGGTCCAGAGAGTTTGAAAAGCTTTGTGAGTATATGGGGGCTGATCATACCAATATATTGTTGCGCACTAAAACCCACTTGTTTTCTAGGGTTAAATACAAGAAGCAAATAATAGAGCTTTAAAATGAGTTTCTTTTCTTTTCTTTTTATTTATTTATTTTTTAAGGATGAAAACTTGTTTCCTTAGATTATATTCTACTTGCATTTTGACTGGTAATTTTTCTATGCATTATAGTCTTTGATTTAATGCCTGTACAGCTGCATTTTTTCTCAAATTGTTAATTTTTCTTTCATCTTCTGAGTCATTTGATGTTTCCTACTGCTTCTGCAATCATCTTGAATATGTTTCAGTCTTAAGTTTACTTTGAGAAGAAAAGGAAGAAAAAAGCTCAACTTTTAAAGCCTGAATATATTTGTCCACTTCAGAACAGCATCTTATTTACATACAGAAACATGTATACTCTCCATCACAGTCTTTTTGATCAAGATCGAAAGGAAATGAGAGTTAACCTTCCATTAGGCTTGCAGTTTGAGAGCTCACTATTGGTCATGCAGGTCTGCCATACTTTTTTGGCTTTATGCCTTGATTTATTTATTTCAAGTCCTTTTTATTTTACTCATTTTGTTTATTTTTATTTAGATGAAAAATGCACTTTTAGCATTATACTGATATAAAGACTGCCAATATAATACCGGAATAGTAAATGCTGAAATAAATGTAAACAAAATTCAATGACATTATGAGCATGTAGTTTGTACCAATACAGCAATTACCAATGAATTACCATATAAATATATATATTATATGAGCAGGGTGTTTTCTTTCCATATCTTCTTATAAATGAAAATGGAATTCATTAACAAAATGAAAATAACAATAGTAGATCTTAGAGCTCTTGCTGATACTTATGTCAAAAGAATAACATTTGCTTGCAATGACAAAGCAATTGTGCAAATATACAAGGTAAAACAATACTCTAGCGACATCAACAGTATGTTACGAGAGATGGGTAAGATTCCCTCAGTGAATATGCAACTGCTTCTTATTGACATTCATTCTTGCAACTGAAACAGATAAGGTTATTGCTGCAGTAAAGCACTTAGAAAGGTATGCTATTAGATGTCCAAGTAAGTCAATTACATAGATGCATTTGCTAGAAAATTATAGCATCTAAATGATGCTGCAGGTCTCTCAGACCCCTAGCGACTAATGCAGGGTTAAGAGGAAGGGGTGAAACTACTAGTATAGACATATCACTTCCTTTCCCTATCTTCTAGTTGAAAAGTATTTGAATGAATAATAGTGAACGAAAACAAAATTGGCTTATTTGGAATCCAGCTTTACCAAATGCCACTGATGTTAACCAAAGTTGTACTTTAACCCTAGAAGCTGACCATATTTTTTTATCTGCATTGGGACATACGCATTTCCTTTCCTAAGCACATTACCCAGCCTATGTATAGTTACAGCTAAATGCAATGTTACAAGTCACTCACAATACTTATTGTTGATTCTACAATTAGATTATTTCAGAAGTGCAAGTATAAACTTTGGATAGGATTACGACGTGTGTCAATCTTAGTACAACAGTGCTAGATCTAGTATAGTTATTTTAGCATAATGCCTTTATTTCAATCAATCATTCAATTTATTGTCCATCATTAATCATTAAGCACCATTATTAATTGGTTTATAAATCTGATAATAAGCTTCATTATTACACTAGCAATATTAAATATCAATGCTGCTTGTGTATCCAAAGAGCATGATTTTATTACCAGTGGTCTAACAGCATCACAGATTCAAATCTAAAAGAACTGAAGTTAGCATAAACCAAACGTTTATTTCTTTAAATATCTTTAGTTTTTAAATTAAGCATAACTTAAATAATTGTCTCAATTAAAGACAATAATGTTTTTTTGTTTTGTTTTTATATGGGTCTTAACATTTGCAAATTGACAATATTTAGACCTCTGTTATACAAAAACTGTTAATCAACATAAGCATTTCACTCTTATATTTCTATTCATTTAGGCAGCAATGTTAAAAAATTTCAGAGATTACACTGGGAGCTGTGTTTAGGCATGAAATAACCCAATAAGTAAAGCGAGGTTAGGATTACTTTCCATTTGCACTTATGTTTCTTTTACAGGGTACTTGATGTCAGTTTACCCATGTCCAATTTGATACACAAAATATTAAGTAGGACTGCACCATATGATTACTGTAACAGCATGCATAAAATAGTAACTCAAGTAAACACATAATAGCTTTGTTGCTGTGGATCTGTTTATACTGATTTCTATGAAATCATATCAACAAATGAACCTGAGTATCTTATAGTAAATTATTATTGAGGAAATCACTCATATTTCACTCATTTTGTTTCACTTACTTGGACTCGTTTCAAAGGCTGTTACCTTCATCTTCAACATGGTTCCACTGTCTGCTTCCCAGCATGGTATTAAGATGTAGTAGTTTGTGGATTTTACAAACTTAGTGATGAGGTTTGGGAGATCAAAATTAACCAAATTTTCCTCGTTTTTGTTTATGAATACATTTTTCCACACTATTTACTCTATGGGTTTCCAAGTAAGTGGAATAAAATGATTTCCTCAATAATAGTTTGTTATAGTATGCTATATTTCACTATGAAAATTCCCATGAGTTCAAAACTACACGAGTATCGGTTTATATGTATAAAAAAATATATTTCTTTTTCATCAAAGTCCATGAAAAAAGACTTCAGTTGCTGTGGTATAAGAATTACAGTACATTGTCTTCCTAACTTCTTGATAAAAAATAGAAGGGAAATTAACAAAATGCTCGAGCTCATTATAGAATGTGCTCAAATTGTAAGATATGCAGCTTTTCATACACCAATATTTCCAATATTATGCAGCATTTTGAAATGTTTAATGCTGTAGCCTTTGCCAAAGAATGCAATGTTTAGAAACAAATGATTATCATTAAAATTTTGTTAGTATTTTTTCAGCCATAACTGGCAATATATTTTGCCTCAGCTCAATGTGCTTAAGGGTGAAAACATTTGAAACTTTTGTAACACATATCTACTATGAGAAAATGAAGCTCAAAACAGCAATGTAGGTTGTAGCTATTTTAAAAACACAAAAATCTGAAATATTTTTGTCATCACATGCATGTACAGTATGGAGAAATTGTCAAAGAAACTGAAAAGTTGCTTTGGAAAGGTATACTCAAAACAAAGCACAAAATTTCAATATTAATTCAATTTGGAATCGAAGTGAAACACGCATTAATAATTCCAATTAATGATGAACATAGGAATCAAAACAAAGCACAAAATTTCAATATTAATTCAATTTGGAATCAAAGTGAAACACGCATTAATAATTCCAATTAATGATGAACATAGAAATCAACACAATGAAACAATCATAAAATCTTAGGTATAAATGCGGATAAATCCACAACACTATGGAATAAATTATGAATGTGCACGAAGATCATTCATTAAGAAATGTGAGCCAAAAATTAATTGTTGCTGCAGCAACAGCTGGATGAAGCACGGATGATTAGATATAAGGTACGTACAGGGGGTCTTTAATTACAGACCTGGGTCTTACAGCAAGTAATTTCGATATCATATATAACACTGTGGAAGTGTTCAATAATATGTTGTTTTCTGACTTGGCAGAAGATGAGATCTTTCATATGGTGGCACATTCTTCAGAATTTAAGCAGCTTAAGGTCAGAGATGATGAGTTAAGTGAACTGTATGATTTACAGTATAATTATTTCCATGTTAAAGTAATAGGAGCACATGGAAATGTAAATGACAAAATAAATATATTGTGCAAACATTCCTTTCTTGAGGACATGTCACTTCATTTTCCCTCATGTCTGATCAAGAATATATTATACAGAATGCAGTGAGAATAATGAAAGCATTATTTGACATCATGCTGGGAAAGAATAATCCCATAATGGCTGGAAAGTTCCTTATGCTCGGAAAAATGTTTGAGAAACAACAGTGGGATTTTCAAAGTCCAATGAGACAATTTCACATTCTTAATGTAGAAATCCTTCAGAAAATAGAAGATAGTAGTCTTACTGTGGAAAAACTGCGAGAAATGGATGTAAAGGAAATTGGAATAATTCTTTGGAGTGTCAAAATAGGTAAAATTATGAAGGAGCATGCAGAAGAATTTCCTTTGTTGAAATTGAATGCCACCTTGCAGCCAATAACATGCAATGTATTGCGAAATGAGACTGCAAATCATTGGGACAGTGTCCATGGAAAGACCCAAGAATCATTTTACATGTGGATAGAAGATCCAGAACAGATATATATATAAAATTCTGAGTATTTCCTCAAAACGAGAAAATAGATATATCATTAAGAAACACAGGAATTAGTAATGACCATTTCTTTGATAGAGCCCTTCAGTATTATTTAGGGTAATTAGTAATCGATGGTTAGGTCTAGACTGAAAGTTCCTCTTTTCTTCCAGCACTTAATATTACCATAGAGCCATCCACAGTACACAAATCTATTAGAACTACAGCACTTACCAGTAACAGCTTTAGGAGATCCAAAATTAGAAATGCTCTTTCCATTCAAACATTTTAATTCAAATCAGACTCAGATCTTTCATTGTCTGTATCACACAAACAACAATGTTCTTCTTGGTGCACTAACTAGATCTGGAAAAACAATAGCAGCAGAGATAGCAATGTTCTGTGCTATTAAGCAGTATCCAGAGTGCAAGGTTATGTACATTGCTCCCCTCAAAGTACTTGAAAGAGAGCGCATTGAAGATTGAAAAATAAAACTAGAGGCTAAACTTGATTTAAAAGTGGTAGAACTGACTGGAGATGTGATATTAATATATATTCTATAAAGCAAGCTGATGTCATAGTAACACCACAAAATGGGATGGTATCAGTCTAGTTGGCAGACACGCAACTATGTTCAAGGTGTGACGTTAATTGTGATTGATGAAATTCATCTGCTTGGGAAAGACCGAGGACCAGTGCTTGAAGTAATAGACTCAAGGGCAAATTTCATATCCTCTCACACATCTCGAAAACTCAGAATTGTGGAACTTTCAACACCTTTAGCTAATGCTAAAGATTTGGCTAATTGGCTGGGTATAAAAGAAATGGGGTTGTACAACTTCCATCCTTCTGTGCGACCTGTGCCTCTTGAGATTCGTATTGCAGGATTTCCTGGCAAGCACTATTGCCCTCACATGGCTACAATGAACTGTCCAACATTTCAAGCAATTAGGCAGTATTCATGTGCACAACCAACCCTTATTTTTGTTTCTTTCGATGGAAGACAGGACTTACAGAACTGGATCTCATTGCATATCTTGCTGCAGAAGACAATCCTAAGCAGTGGCTATATGTGAGTAAACAGGAAATGGAACAAACAGTTATAGGAATTAAAGATTTGAATCTGAAGCTTACTCTTGCATTTGGCATTGGCTTGCCTCATGCAGGTCTTCAAGAGGGATCGTAAGACTGTGGAAGAACTTTTTGTCAATTAAAAGATATAGGTAAATAAGTATATTCATTTACTCAAAATATTGCAAAAATTTTAATAAAGAAGTATGAACATTGTGCTTACAAAGCTGTTGACTATGGAGTGGTAATATATCCTAAATTTTGGTATTCATTTTTTACACTAAACTCCATTTACTTACATAAAAATAAGACGCGTTTCGGGAGAATCTCTCCCATTTTCAGTTGTTCACTGCTGCTGTTACTCGAAATGATGGCTAGACACCCAGATGTTCCTGTGGTGGCCTCTGTTGGTTGAAGTAGGAAATTGCTGAGTTCATCAATGAACTGAACTGCTGAAACATCTTCACAACCCATTGGAGTTATCCACTTGGGAAAACATTTTCATATTAAAAAATAGAGAAAACCTAATGAACTTCGAGTTTCCTCCTTTGATGAACTCAGCAATTTCCTTCTTCAACCAACAAAGGCCACCACAGGAACATCCGGGTGTCTAGCCATCATTTCGAGTAATGGCAGTTCAGTGAGCAACTGAAGATGAGAGAGATTCTCCTGAAAGCATCTTATTTTTATGTAAGTAAATGGAGTTTAGTGTAAAAAATGAATACCTAAATTTAGGAAAAGAAGTATGAGCCAAGACTCATGAATTTTGATATCACAGAAGCAGACAACATTTTGATTAAGTTCATTAACAGATCACCAGAGCACCCATAGTCATACCTGTAACATAGTTTGATCCATCAGTCATTGGTTGACAATGTGAGCAAGGTCTCATGAAATATGTCCCAGTTTTAATTTTAAAGCTTTAAGAGTGGAACGTCAGAGTGTTTTTAATGTGTTAACATGATTTTAAATAGTTTTACTTTTAATCTACCTAAGATTTTAACGAATTAATTATCTCTTCTGAGTTGAAATATTTAGAACACTCTTTATGGCTTCACCCATATGAGAACATTCCCAGCTGTTAAACAATGTTGGATTAGATTTAAATAGCAGGGATTTTCACAGTGAAATATAGTATATTATAACAAATTATTTATGTGGAATTCACTCAAATTTCACTAGTTTTGTTCCACTTACTTGGACATGTTTCAAAGGCTCTTGCCTTCATCAGCAGCACAGTTCCACTGTCAGCTCTCCAGCATGGCTTTAAGGTGTAGCTCTGTGGATTTTATGAACTTTATGATGAGATTACTGTTGTTTGGAATACTAAAATTAACTACATTTTCCTTATAATTGAAAACATTTTATGATACAGTCGAACTACACACTCTTATGCTTCACTTACTTGTCATTATTGTAGAAATTACTTGTCATTATTCTACAATAATGACAAGTAAGTGAAGCATAAGAGTGTGTAGTTTGACTGTATCATAAAATGTTTTCAATTATATGATTGGCTTCACTGTGAATGTTCCAATTAACATTTTAGTTACATTTTCTTTGTTTTTGTTTATGAATATATTTTTCCACACAGATAATTCTATGGGTTTTTGAAGATTTTTTAAGAGTTTAGGTTCAATTTGGAATTCATGTATTTTTTTTCTTTCTTCTTCTTCCCCCAGAAATGGTATGCTACTGCTGATTTTTCTGTATGTTTATATTTTACATTTCTCATGTGTTCTTTAAACTGTAGTGTAATGTTCCTTTTTGTTTTACCTATATATTTCATATTGAATCATTGGAATGTTGGATCATTTGTGGAAGTTGGGTAGCAGGTATCTGGGTTGAATTTGGTGATATTGTGATAAACTTCAATAAAGAGAGCTGTCTGCTTCCAGGATGTCAAAATTCAT
Organism: Metallyticus violacea; assembly: GCA_030762175.1. NCBI lineage: Eukaryota > Metazoa > Arthropoda > Insecta > Mantodea > Metallyticidae > Metallyticus > Metallyticus violacea. Next base: position 96,303,952 of record CM060840.1, on the reverse strand, counting down.
TAAGTTTTGCTCATGTTTTTTATATGAATTCTTTGCCATATATTTAATTTTTTTGGTTTTTGAACTTTAAATATGTCCTGAGTAAATCTCATATAAATGAAACCATAAATAGTGTTCTAAATATTTTGACTCAGATGAGATTATTAAAACACAAAATGTTTATCTCAAAGTAGATGTACTTGGTATTTTAATAACCTTATTTCAAATGCAATGATGATAGCCATAGTAAATAATAAAATCTATGTTGTTATTTGATATGCAGAACTACAAAGCATACTGCTTAGTATGCAGAACTTTGTGTGGGTTATGGAGCGCTAAGTAGATAACATTCACAGCTATTGAAGCTATTTTTAAATTTTCAATTTTATTGCAAATGGTAATGACATTTCTCCAAGCGTGCAGTACTTTTACTTATGAAGTATACACTTTCTTGCACTACAACTGTTTCTTAATTGTTTCACAATTGACAGCACTTATCACAATATTATCAGCATAGGAAGAGAATCATAATAAATTTTTATTTTAAATGTTATAAGTGTGCTCTATTTATAACTTTAGAAATGTTATTCATGTCTTACAATGGAAATGAACATTGGCATTTTTGGCTTCATTCCAACCTCCTGCTTCCTCATTTCTGCACTTGTTGAATACAGAATTCACTGAGAACTAAGTTATATGATACTCTCAAGATACGAGATCTTGTAAGAGGGCTGAAAGCACCTCATTGCCATTTGGTAATGATCAATGAGAATCAGTATTAATAGCTAATCACTCAGTCAAAATGGTGGTAATCTCTAGCATTCTGGGAATGTCTTTTGCATATAGCCAAGAAACTACATGCTACATTTCTCTCCCATAATCAGATGAGTTGTTTACTTGGTTTTATGACATAAATATTCAGTGTCCTGTGTTCTATTAACAGTTTTCTGAAAATATACAGCCAAAAGAACAAATATATGTAATAAGGGAGCTGTATAATAACATGCAATGATGTTTTGGGCCAAATGATATTGCCTTGGCAAGTTACTTGTCATTTTTATCATTAATAATTGTTTAAAAAAATTATTGGATATGTTAGCAAATTCCTTGTGCTTTTTTTGGCACACTTGTGCTATAGCAGTTTCATTTCCAGTACTTTCTAGACAAGGAACAAATAAAAGAACCGGATCTGATGTAATAGGACAAGCAAAATATGATCACAATTAAACTCTTAGTTCAGAATTTGACAATGGTAAAAATTATGTAGGAAAATGTAAATTTCACAGCTCCAATTTGTAGCCCTGAATGAATGGCAGGCCTGTTCCAACCTTCTTCTGATACTGGTAGTAATCATCTCCAAAAAAGTTGAGTAGTGTCAACTCTTCTACATATATGCGTTCATGAAAAAATCTCCAGCTTGCCAAAGTATATGCCACAGTGCATATGGGATTCACAAGGATCAACTGTAGCAAGAGAGTAATATATAATGATTACTTAGGTAAGAATATACACTCATTGCAGAAAAACAGGTTTTACAAATCACAAAGAGACTAATAATGCTTAAAGGTTTGAAATATTATTTTTTGTATTTTAATAAATAATTTAAAATATTCTGTAAGTATATTAGTAGTTTTCTTTCAAAATATGTATCTACTACTAATATAGGGTGCTAAATTATAAAATGCATATATGCTACTGAATCATAATGACTGCTCTGTCATATAAAAATCTGAATAATGCATTAAACAATTCTAACATGCTTGGAGAAAATTTGACACTCTAGAAATGAAATTATTAGCATTTTGAACCTATCCTAACTAAACCAGTAAACTGTAAATATACCTGTGTTCCTATAGACCAATAAAACCATCCAACATAACTGGGATGTCTGCAATAATGATAAACACCATGGGTAACAAGCTGATGTCCCTCCTCTCGAACATTTTGTACAATGTGATTAAAATTTGCCCTGGCTGTTAACATGGCCAGCTTTCTTAATATTTCACCACTTATAGAGAGCAGCAGTCCTATAACACTTATCACCCACATTTCCTTCATCCCTGAAACATCAAGTTGCACTTATAGGTTGCCTTTTTTGGACAGTGGGAGGGGAAGGAAAACAAATTGTTTTTATTTTATCTAGATTTTACCTACAATTTTCTTGCTAAGATGCAAAAACTGTATGATATATTGCAAGCTAAAATACTGATTATCTCTTTAACATCATTTGTATTTATATCACTTAAAAAAAAGAGAGAGAGAAAATAAAAATAAATAATAAAAACTTACACATACATACAGTTCCAAAGACAAAATTATCTAGAAAAATTAAAAATTCTTATAAAACTAAATGATTATATTAAAACAAGTTTTATCATTCAATTAAAGAAATTATTTGCTTGAAGCTAACCTGGAAAGAACCAATGTTCTACAAGAAACTCTATCCAACTTGCCACAGCTGCAATTCCATATTCCTTGCTATGGTTTAAAATAAAAGAGTCAATAGAGAGAGTTCTTGGATTAGTCAGTGCTATCATGAAGAACTCTGAGAAATGGAAGAAGGCCATCAGACACATATACCATCCAAACACGTGCCATGATTTTGTAGCTGAAGTTGCTACAAACAATCCTACAGCAAAAATGAATCCTAGGAATGCAGCACGCAATGCTACCTGCAAGAAAAAATTTGCATTTAAGGTTAATGCACTCTTAAGGAACCATACAAGCTGTGTGTCCACTATGTACAAATTAAATTATTATTATTAAATGGTAAATTCAGGATTAAATAACTTTTTAGTGTATATAAGTTATTTGTCCATCCTGATAAAGAAAAATTAATGAACTTAGCTCCTCTTTGAATTACTGTTAGCATGCTATGACTAAGAAAGATGAAAGAACAGCCTTGAACAATTACAGACCAGTCCCTCTCCTACAGCAAAGTACTCTACAGTTACTCTACAATCAGCAAAGTAATTGAAAAGATCTTCTATAATAGATTATTAACTTTTATAGAATGTAAAAAAAGTGATCACTGATAACAATGTTGCTTCAAAAAAAGAAATCAACAGAAACTGGATTTTTTCTACTTCATCAATTATACCTTATTATATTTTTTTACCTATCTAGAGCATTTGACATTTTGAACCATGAACTACCCTTCACAAAACTAGAAAACTCAGGAATAAGATGGCATGCCCTAAACTGGATCAAATCACATCTAAACCAGACAGCACAAATAATAGATATGAAGCATGGTGAAATAAAATACTGCCATTCAACAAAAGAGAGTATTATTGCTGGGGTGAATACTAGAGCCAATTCTCTTTCTCTTATTTATAAATGACCTAACATTTAAAATACCTCAAATAACGACAAATTAGTAAGCTGAGATATACTGTTTTGGCAGAGAGTTCAGGGAAACAAGGTCAAAAAATTCTCCTAAATAAAATTACACACAAGCATCAAAGTGGTTTGATGTGAATAAACTACCAATTAATACAGAAAAAACCAAAATTCTCCGCTTCATCTAAACAAAATAGTTGTGAAGAACCACTAATTACTTTTAAAAATAAAAATATTCAAAGCACTAACAACATAAAATTCCTACACATTATGAAAGAAGATGAGATGGTAATATGTGGTGGTACCAATGATTTAGATTCAAACAACACGAGAAAAATTATATCTTTCCTCCAAAAGCAGCTGCCACAAATTACCCATACAAATGTAATGATCATCAATGTCCTGGTTAGGTATCTTTCCAAAAATTATCATGTAAACCATGAAATTTGTTTCTGCAATGAAATTTTAGAGGAAGTATGTAGTAAATTTAAAAATGTTAAGGTTGAGACAGTATTTATGGGCTACCACCCTCATATTTAATTAGAGTAATTATAGCAAGTAATTTATGTAACTTTGTTATAACTATGAGTGTAATGTACTTATGTAACAATTGTACAAGTGTTGAGTTACTATGTGTAAAATGTTATTTTCTCGCAAGTGTGCAGAAAGCTATGCCAGTCATAAAATCTGATCTGGGAATTTCTGTTGCCTGTTGTAACAATATTTGTAAAGAATCCTTGAGCTAGATGTTCATTGGTATTCTGTTAGAGAATTGTAAACCAGGGTAGGCACAATAAACAACATATGACAGAGATGAAAATACAGGCCGATAACCTCCTCCAGGGAAGGAGCTAACTGCTTGAGTTGATATCTACATGTAAAATGTCACATAGGCCATGTTTATTTAGTTTGCAATTTTGCGGCCCACAGTCAGTTTTGCGAGAGTATTCAGAGGGGCAATATCAGTGGAAAGGCTTTCTCAGTTCTGTTTAATTAGTGGAAAGCGGCAGTTGGTTTTGGAAGAGAATTAAGTAGATGAGCTTTATTAGCTAAGTGCAATAGTGCAACAGTTTGTGTACAATAGTGTATGAATAATAAATTGTGTCATCTTCCATAACAAAAAAATATTATTAATCTCCAAGGCTCCTTCCCCTGTGGTCACAGGCCATAAAAATATCCAGCAGTAGAGTCTCAACAGTCGTGGCAAAACTGTAAGACAGAGGTAACCATCGTCTGAGAGGAAGAAATTATTATTTACCCCTGAGATTACATCCACAACCTATCAAATTAATTTCCTTTTTCCAAATCCTTCCCTCCATTCTGGTACACATATCTATCTAATTAACTTAACCCCCCCCCTGCTTTGTAAATAACGCTGCAAGGTAATTAATATACATGTTGCAGGAAGGGAAAATTACACCAGATATGGCCTTCATCTTAACAACACAATAAGAAGCATTCAAAAGAAAGATGATAAAATGTTCCTAAATTCATTTCAGGGAAACTAGCTTCAATGGAGTCATTTGATCACGCATGCAAAAAAGAAGTTCCAAATTGTAAAAAATCTAGTAAAAATTCTGTGAACCTAACAATTTTTACATACTAGTATAGGTAGTGCATATAATAGTGATCAATTTCATATATAGCATCAAAATGTTCAATACATATTAAATAAAATGGAAGAAATTAAATTAATTTAAATGAAAATAAACATATTATGTTGGTAACAGTGCATGGACTAACTGAATCACAAATTAGATATTTGAAGTTAGAAAATTATGAACTTGCAGTCAGTTATGATGTAACTATATTTGCAGAATGGCCTAAATTTAACATCTCAAGAGGTAAAGAGTTAAGTTTGGAAATGGTATTTGAAATTACTGCAATACAATTAATAACTGGAATGGAAAGGATACTAATCATTGGTGTATACAGATCATCAAACTCAAAGGTGGATGAACTCATAAAAGCTGGAGATAAGTTGTTAAATAAAGCTGCAAAATATAGTCAAAAATCATTATTTTGGCCAATTTAAATGTTAATGCATGCATTAACACCATGAATAAAAATTCCAATTAATATACTACATAGCTTTAACTTGCAAGACAGTATAAAACAACCAATTAGAAGTACAGGTACCACATCCTCTGCAAAAGATCACATTATACCCTAGAAATAAACAAATTCTCAGTATCTGTTAAGGAATTTTGCATCTCTGATCACTGTGCTCAACTTATGGACAATATGAACTGTAAGGTAAATGCTGTACAAGCAGAATCTGTATTAAATGGACACACTAATAATGCAAAATTAACAATATTCCAAGCACCGGATAGGACAAAAAGGTCCGACTGAGTTTCCACTGCATTCTCTGGATTTACTCCGTTGGACTCTACCTATGGGGAACTCTTAAGGATGTTATATATCGAAAACTAGTTACACTGGCAGCACTTTGGAAAGAAATTGAAATGGCATGTGCTGCAATCGCTGAGGACACTTTTGCAAACATTGCTCAATCAGTAATTCAACGTACTCAGAGTGTACCGACGAGAAGGTGGGCATTTTAAGCAACTGTTGTAACTGTAAAAATCTAAGATGATTACTGCTCATCATTTTCTGTTTGTGTGAAATCAGTTTTGTTATGTTAACACAGTTTTTTCTTTGCTTGAGGTATGTATACATTTTTGACACCCTCTATATATAGGCACAATAGGTTCATGAGTACAACTGCAATAGCTATTGTAGTAGTGACTGCGTAAATACATTGCAAATCCTACAATGAACCACATTGGGTAGAGCATCATGATATTTTAATTATCTTTAACAACTTTTCTCACCAGTTGTAACATGCTTACAAAACTTATAAGAAAATTTTGATAAAGGCTCGTCCACTAAAGCTTATCAATTAGCAAGCCTTTTTAAGTGAAAACTTTTTACTCATTTTGTTGATATATGGAAAAGCTTTCTGAATAACATATCTCAGCATCAGTGTCATTGCAAATCCTAGGATGTGGTTTACTGATGTGTTTAGCACTTATGGACACTCATGCAAAATATGCAGAAATATACAGATAATGCACATTAAAAAAGTTTATTAATTTTTTTTAATCTGCTGAAGTGATTTGCAAAGCTGATGAAGTTGTTACACAAAAATTGCTTCATCGAGTTGGGAAGTAGACTGGAAAATGATCCAATGAAATGTAACTGTGTATGATGTACATTCCTATGTTGAGTATGTTAAATGAACGAACTGAAAGGTTTAAATTATACAGAGACACAATTCACCTGGTTCAAATGGCTATAAAAATGTTGGCTCTAAATTTCGTACTGGAGGTTTATGAGAAAACCATGATGTTTTATAAGAGGAATTTGCTAAGTCCAGTTTCTGTAGTCAAGGTTGAGTATGAACTCTGGAAGACAAAATGGGAATTTGTTGCACTGGCAAGCCTCCCTTCAACTGCCATTGTGATTCTCAATGTATGACATCAGATTTTCTTCCCTAATATTCACAAACTTAGGTAATTCCATGGAAAATCTATACATTCCAGAATTGTCATGTCTCAGATTTTCTTGAAGTTTGTTTTCATAAGTAATATTCTTTACTTCAACATTATTTTAATATCTTCACATGAACCAAATATATGGAGCCTTAAAGTAACCAGCAAATTATTTCAAAGTTTCACGGAAAAGTTTTAGTGATAACTTTTGATAGATTTGAGACAGAAAATTAATTGATAACTTATTTTAAGAGGAGAAGGTGGCACAAATCATAAAAAAATTACAAAATAAATTTATTTCTTTATTTGAAAGTGCATATCATTGAGATAATTATCCCAAAGCTTTACTTTGAAATTCAAACTACAAATGATATAAAAAGAACTAAAATCCAAACACTGTAATCAGCCATGCCCCCTTTTTAAGCATAAACTATAGGTAAACCTTTGTGTTGAAGAAGTGATTCTCCTTTATTGCTATTCTGATGTTCTTTTTGTAACCATTTAATGTCCAAGTCCTTCGAGATGATGAAAGAATAAATAAAACTATGAGCCCAAAGTCCTTAGCAGCTAAAGTTACATATATTCACCTTTTCAGGATGTGGGAAAAGTCTGGAAAATTCTTATCCAGGCAACATGTCTGAATCAAAAAGTGAACCCAGCCCTACCAGTTGAATTGGTCTTGATGGTCTAGGGATAAACATACTTGCCTCATAAACCAAAGGTAATGGGTTCAAATCCAGAAAGAGTCCATAGAGTTTTAGCACATAAAAATAGTAAGTATGGCTTCCTTCAGAAGGGAAGTACAACCATTGGTCCTATGCCATAAAAGAACCTCAAGTCTGAAAAGACCTCTGAGCAAAATTTATCAGCTGTTTCACACTCTGAATTGAATGGAATTCAAATAACCAGAATTGTTATTAAAGAGCATCCTTAAATAAATCAAATAAGAAACCCCCCCTGTACATATGAAGAAACACTAGCATCTGACCTATTATGTTGGGGATTTTGATATTTAGGAGAACTGCACCTCAGAGTTCATTAATATTAGTTTTAGGATACACAGTAGCAGTGGCCATTTAAGGCAGGTATTACCTGTTTATTTTCATTTTCCAGCTGCCAAGGAATGAATTATCATTTTGAACTGGGTGCTGCTGACAATTCATGAGTGTGAGCCTTACTGACCAGGGTTGATATCAAGTAAGGAGGGAGGGAAGGTTCTATCTGCTCAATCTGAACCGAACCATAACTTTAATAGTTTTATTTTGTTTACCCTATTAACAATGGAGCCTACCATAGTTATTTCTGTTTTGTGCCTTCAGTCAGCATTCTGAAATGGCTGCCCTAGTGTCATGTGAGAATACGATGTAATTTGCAATACTCCTGCCAAAATGCAAACATAAAGTAAATGGGTAATACATAAGGCTAAGCAAGTCTAAGTACATGCTACATGATGGATATTATGTGACTTTTTTATACAAGAGAAATGTTATATGCTAAAGACTATTGACAATGAAAATGCCTGTCATTTTTCCAATTACATAACAAATGATTGAATTATGTCTGTAATTCCCACCCAAATAAATGCATTCAGCTTGGAATTGTTGCACACTCTCATTCTTTTATCTATTACAACCATATTTCAAATATATTGTTGCTGTTACTTAGACAAAACCTCCTAACTACATACAATATAAACAGAAAGTTTACAAACAATATCTAACATATTAATTTACCATTAAGTGCATTCATTTTTTCATACATTTATTTTCCAGTAGTATTTTGCATTATGCATTAACAATTATGTAGTATAATTATACAGGTTCAATGATAAGAATTGATCAGAAAACAACAGAACAACAACAGGAAAAACTGAGCATACAACAGAAATTTCAAGGAAAATAAATGAAAATATAAGGCACATTCTTTTCTTTTTCTTTTGTATTCTCTTTGGCAATCTTATTCATGGAGTAGAATGGGGTGAATTAATACATAATATGAAACACTTGCAGAAGATGTTAAATCTCAGCTCTACCGATATTATAAATATAACTGCCAATAAGTTGTCCAGGAACCTCTTATTTTCAGTTTTGCAGTTATTTAGCATGTCTTAAATCTACATGCGACCCACAGCTTAAAGTCCCTCCCAAGGACTTGCACTTGAGATTTTCATGCCCTGAAAAATCTATTGACCCAAGTCAGGTTTGAACCTAAGAACCTTGGGTCCCGTGGAGTTATCCAATTTGAAAGATTTTAAATCCTTGGAAACTATTCAACTATATGCTACACCTTATCATTTTATTTACCAACTAAGTACAGACAGGTGCTACCTTCTGTTTATATTAGTAGAAAGAATAATGAAATCATTAAAATATTATTGGCATACTAGATGTCCAATGTGGAATAGCACCAAACTTTCTTGCAATCATATTCAAAAACCACACCAAAATTAAAAAGAGTAGGTAGTATGAAAACTAATATAGAATTGTCAGATAGTGAAAGGAGGATAAAATGAGTAGGGAAGGGAATGGGACTAGTTATCTAACATTAGTTAAACAGGATTCTTATACATCAATAACCAGAGTGTTAGTGTATGTAAGGTCCTTAAGAATAAGCAACTCTCCAGGATAGAAATTTAGCCAAATGGTTTTAATTAAAAAAGGAGGAAGGTTTAGTATTGTATGAAATATAACTTAATATTGTATTGAATGAATGAATGAATTATTTTTAGTGCTGTGTTTTGTTTTTGGCTGGATCGGAGCCTGGTCCCCTGGATATTCCAGTGCATAGCTGCTGATGGACTGACGGGCTGAGCCAATTAAATTGGAATAAATTTGATTAGAGTTAGTGCCTTTTGGAACTGTCAAAGGCACTATTACTATTTGTTATATTTAAAATTAATGTTTTTTTTGTGTGTGTTCATTTTGTTATAAAATGTTGTATGTAGATGCATGAGAAATAAACACTACTACTACATATGAAAAAATATCAAACTACTTTGAACTTGTCAAAACTAAAATTACAACAAATATTGAAGCAACAGTTCATCTTTATATAGAAAATATGAGACACCACCTTTTAACACATACTATTAATTTTGGTAATTTATGCTTTAATATATAAAATTGACAATGGTAATGAACCATTCCACTAAATGATTTCTTTGGCTGGAATCTGTGAAGTGCATTGATGGAACAATTTTTCCCAATTTGACTTTGAATATTAAAGAATAACGTGATGAACATTTTATTGTTAAGCTGTCTATAAGTATATTTTTATACACCTTTTATTTTAGTAGTAGGCAGAATCTAAATGGATTGAGCGTGTACCTAAGGAATTGGCATAACCATTGATAGGATGAGGGATGTAGGCTTGTGAATGCTGGGTTTTGGGAGATGGGGTGGCGCTCTTTTGGAAGCTCGTCTTGCATTGTAGTAAGTATGTAGATGGTATACCTAGTAATAATTTTCTTGTGCAACTATACATCGTTATTCTTATTTACCTATTAGCACATACAGAAAAAATCGACATACCTGATAAGTAAAGCCTCGAAAACAAACAAGTAGAAACACATTTATAGCAACATAATAAGCTGGTACAATCAAATGAATATTTTTCAATAAGCAGTTCGCTGGAGGATATAAGTGAGGTAAAAGGAGTAGCAACGATATCTTCACTGACGTTAGAAAACAGCATAAACTGACCTTGCCGTTATAAATTAACATTGTACAAATATTTTAAATATATATAACCTTTGCATTTTATGGATATATGAAATTCACACAGATTTCAATCTCGTTTCCAGGGAAACCAGTATCGATACTGTCAGTCACTACTTAGATCGATTAATTTGTGATCACTGTGATTAACAGTGATGGGAATCCCTACAAGATTTAATACATTACAAGTGTAAAGACTTGTAACTGATCGTTATTAGTTAAATTCTGTTCCACAAAGGTTTCTGCTTCGCTTGTACTTCACAGCTCCATGCTAACAAGTGATTTTTCGATATCCTGTTCCATAGAGGTACTATATTAGTCGGGCACTGGTAGTGTATATAAATTTCTCTTCAAGTATATGAATATTGGTAATATCATATACTAGCACAAAATTTTTAAATGAGAGTCAGTTGAACCAAATATGCTTTAACGAAATGTTAATATTGATGAGTAGGAATATGTATATAGAAAGAGTAAATATTTGTGTACAATGATAAAGTTAGGTTAAGCGAAATTAAAGATCGGCTTATGACATATATTGGCGTTTCATGTTTCAAATGCGTATTTCAGACCAGCAGTTAATGTGTTTTTAAGGTTCTTGTTACATGCCGCAAAAATAATAAATTTCCATTCTGTTTTAAAAGAATATTTTAACCCAATTTTCCCAGTTTATTACTTATAATGAGCACGCGAATGTCAAGCAAAATAAAAAAAATAAAAACATAAATGATCAAATGAACTAATAAGATAAATGACCTAGAACAATCAGTAAGCTCGATTCTTCTGTCATCTCTCGACGAATGAAAGCAATGCTCCTAAATGTAGCCGCCTGGTACCATCGTCTCAAGATGGATTATTATGCTTGAATATGGATAAATGCATAATAAAGTATTTAAATTATCATTACATTAATCAGCAAAATTGGGTAACTTGAAGTGGGTTTAACTTAAGTAAATTTTTACAAATCACTCTAGCGGCTGCAGTTTTTGTTTTTCTCAACTAAAGTTGGTATATGCTGTAAACAAGCAAAATAGTTCCTGAAAATAAGGGACATTGCGCTTTGAGGAGGAGGGATACCTAACACACTGAAATTTTAAAAATTACTCCAGTGGCACCAATATTTGTTGTTTCGCAACAAAACGCGATATACACCATTTAAATAAAACAAGGAAAATATTTCCTGAAAATCTAGGAAATTGGGGAATTAGGAGTGGGAGTATACCTGAAAACCAAAATTTAAAAAGCTTTCTAGGTGCGGTTAATTGAAACAGTTATAGATTTAAAAGTATATAGAATTATTTTTAAAGCAAAATAAGCATGGTTTATGTTTTGAATTTGAAATGTTTAATTTAAAGGAGTTACTAAATAATGTTCTACGGGTAAATTATTTACGTTTTCTCCTTTTCCAATTATTACAATGATTAATTATGCCCAACACTGTGTATATTTTCCGTTGTGTGTTTTGTCGTAAAGTTATACCTCTTTATAATATACAGGAAGGATTGTTATCGAATGCCGTATCGCCGAAGAAAAGATTCCGTACAATAGAAAGGACCCAGGGGGAAGAGTTTTGTTACGAATCCAGGGTAAACGGGCCAAAGTCAGTCTTTTGTGATCGAGGAATGTTTTTAAAAGAAATTGAAAGTGAATATGCGTTCTCCCACACGTAAACATGGACTAAATGACGAAAGGAAGAGGAATTAACCCTCAGCTGGAATTCGGCTAATATGCTCTGAATGAGAAAAGAGAAATTTAAAAGTTCTCCGATTTGACAAATCAAAGATAGACAGGCTAATTGAAAATAGTCAATCTAAAGTTAGTATTCCAATTTTGAACGAGAGAAGCGACGGAAACGCGACTATTTTGTGCGAAATGGTGCCCCAACATTCAGTGTTCGAATCGAAGCGGGTTTGGGCATCGAGCGGCATTCTCTCTTTACTTTTCTGATTTTACTCCACTCGTCACTGAGTTTAGGTAGTCGCTGTTAGGCAAGATATTTCAGACTCAAGCTGCATAACTCAACTCAGCATTCACTCCACTTCTCCCGACTTGCATACTACTTAAGACTTCAAGTTGAAAATATTCGTCGTCCTACTCAGAGTCACAGCAGTTTTAGATTTTCATACGCCAGCTACCTCATCAAATCTTAACCTTATTTGTAATCAAGTGTCGCTCATATGTAATCATCAATTTTACTGGCATTTCAATTATATTATTCCGCGCGTCGATACTACATGACACGTAGAAACACGTAGAATAAATTTCTTTTCAAATGCAATATCGAAACGCCTCTTCACTTACCGCCACGGGTGACCGAAGGCACGGATACGAGTGAGCGGGAGGTCTGGGGTTCGAATCCCACCAGGACAGTCCTCCCTGACTGAGGTTTTTTCCAAGTTCTCTTCAGTCCTCATAAATGGCAAATGCCGGGGAAGTGCCCTAAACTTATCCCTGTATCGTTTCCTTCCTTACAAAAAACCCATTCCTAGTTTGTCATTTCATCTCATGTGTCATCAGTGTCCACCGCCTGTGGCCTCATCAGTAAAAATGGGTGTAAAACACTATTAAAAAACTCTCTTCACTTGTTACGCCCGATTTCCTTCCTAAGCCTAGTTGATTCTTAGGTCAACAAAAACTTTGGGAATCCCCTGAAACAACAATGTTTCTCCTTGGGACAAAAGCAATGTCTTCAATGTATTCATGACAAAATAAATCATAACAGCCGGAGAAGACATCATCACCGCCTCCATACAATCTCAATTTCTGTAGAAATATCCATTGGTGCTTTTGAAAAGCTCTGAATAAACTTTTTTCGAAAATGTACAAATATGTTTAGTGTTCCATTTAAAATTGGGGGCATGGTGTTACTTCAAGTTAAAACCGTTACGTAGTTCCAGTGTGACGGACTTTTTCAATTATTTTAAGGGAAAGAACGTTTTATTATTCAGTACGTATCCTTTTTTATTTTCTTTTTATAGCTGCTCTTAATTTGTAAAGAGTATCGAACGTGGTACTTTTTTTTAAAAAAATATCTTAATGAACATTATTCGAAAATGTAAAAATATATTGAGTGTTCCATTTAAAATTGGAGGCATGGCGCTATTTCTGGCTAAAACAGAAGTCGAAAAAAAAATCAGTCATATATTTTTTGAGTCTCTAATTCCCACATACCGACTTTCAATTTCAATGCCAATGAGGTCGGTCCTGGTGGTGTAGTGGTTACCACACTTGCCTCCTAAACCCAAGATCGCGGGTTCGAACCCGGCCAGGATAGATAGATTTTTCGGGCGTAAAAATCCTAAATATGGCTTCCTTCGGAAGGGAAGTAAAGCCGTGGGTCCCATGTCGTACATTTACGGCACGAAAAGGAACCTCAAGCCTGAAAGAAGAGGCCTCTGATCAAAGTTTGTCGACCGTTTCACGCCCTGAGTTGAATGGGACGCTGATTACCTGAGCTGTTAAAGAGCGTCCATAAACAAATCAATAAAAAAATGTCAATGAACGACACGTTATTAAATGTTATCGGGCTTGCACAACATATATTATGTTGTGATGTTGTAGTGTTGTTGTCTTGGTCCAGGTTGAACATAGTTAAAAGTTATAGGACAGTCATATAGATATCAGAAGAACACACTTACCTTCAGTATGAAATGTACCGAAAATGGTTGTTCAAAACGAAAGAGCTGCAAAGACTTTTAAAGGTGTTTCATAATCAACAAAAAATTTAAGAGTAGTGAAACTGAAGCTGTTGGAGGGAAAATTGTTGGAAAATAATTACAATGTACTAATTAAATATACAAATCAACAACATACAATTCAACCTTCCAGGTTTTTTCCTGGGCTTTGAAATTTAATTTAAATTCTATTGTAGTAAAAACATGCAGCAAAAACGTTATCTGAAGGTTATTACAGAGCGCTCTTACATACAAATACAAAGAAAGAAGGTTTAGTATTGTAGGAAATATAACTTGATATTGTGTTGAATGAATAAATTACTTTTAATGTTTTGTTTTTGGTTGGATCGCCTGGTCCCCTGGATGTTCCTGTAGTAGCTGCTGATGAACCGGAGACTGGGGGACTGAGTCAATCAAATTGGAATAAATTTTGATTGGATTCAGTGCCTTCTGGCATTACCGAAGACACCTTTCCTAATTGTTATATTTAAAAGTAATGTTTTTTTGTGTGTTTATTGTATGTGATGTATGAGACATAATTACTACTACTACTACTACTACTACTACTACTACTACTACTACTACTACTACTACTACTACTACTACTACTACCACTACTACTTCTACTACTACTACTACTACTACTACTACTACTACTACTACTACTACTACTACTACTACTACTACTAATATAATTCGCAAACACATTAAGTTTAATATTTCACATATGGTCTCTTCACGTCAAAGCTTTTGTTAAATATAAAAGATATGCAACGTTATAAACACAGTTTGTATTTCGGAATTAATTTATGTTTTTATTTTAAAACAATTGAGTATTAATGGCAAAAGCGCCATTTTTCAATTTTTGGGTATACACCTACTCCAAAGGTTCAATTTCCGTAATTTTCATAAATTATTTTTCTTGTTTATTTAAATATCATATACCTATTTTGTTATGAAAAAAACATAATTAAGGCAGATGGAGCCAGATGGAGCGATTTTTAAAATTTTAGTTTCAGGTAAATCCTCACTCCTATTGACCCGATTTCTCTGATTTCCGGAATTATTTTTCTAGTTTATTTAAATAGTATGTACCTAGTTTCGTTGCGCAAAATGAAATATTGGTGCTGCTAGAGTGATTTTTATAAATTGCGTTTCAGGGAAAGGTGCATTCCTAATAATCTGATTTCACCGATTTTCACAAACCTTTTTTTACTTTATTTCAATTGCATACACCCACTTTCTTTAAAAATTAAGATTACAGCCACTAAAGCGATATTTATATTTACCTCCAATCCCCACTTAATATTCTGGTTAACTTTCACTCCTAGTGACCCTAATTTAAAACAAAATATTTTGTTAATTTATTTTAGTCGAATATGCCGAGTTTCTGTTGAGAAAAAATTATGGTTTTAAATGTTTTTTAATTTTCGCTTCAGGTTATCCCCTGCCCCCAATTATCAAAGTTTGCTGGTTAACGAACTCGACGAATTGTTTGTTAAATGATGGTTATGTACCGACTTTCGTTGAGGAGAAAAAAAAAACAAAAACAAAAATTGCAATTCCTAGAGAGTTAACACACACACACACACACACACACACACACACACACACACACACACACACACACAATTTTCATTGCTACTTTCGATGCCAATAGGGTCGATGGAGATTTGAAGAAATTGTTCAAAAATAGTTTTATGGGTACAACCGCAAGTCCTTCAAAATAGGTGAATGCCCAGTACAAACACTCGATGGTAACAATCCAGTTCGCCAGTAAGCATCAGTATTGTATAGCAGAAATAATATTTCAATAATAAAAAGTTTAATATCTTAGGGGCTTGGGCTAATAGGAGACAACTGAATCATAGAATGGTCTAGAAATGGTAATTATTTAAGCATTAGGGGATTGATGATGTGGTTCGATACCTTTTTATGTGAATACATAAATAGGTATTGGAAATGCAGGAAATGCGATAGAATGTCTCACTTTTCTTTTACCGCCGGTAGCCTAAAAAGTATTAATATATTTAGATAACATAACAATAACTTAGATTATGTACATAATAAACAAGTATTTAATTTTTGGCAGTAAAAGTGTGTTATTTTTCTTTCCTCTAATAGGTAGTAAACCTTTCTGTAAATAGAAATCCATTATTGCTGTATTTTGTTCACTTTAGCATAAAGATTACAATGTTATGCATTTTTAAAATTAGTTTGAACCCATCCCCTGGAAAAAGGTAATAAGGCATATTGCGCAAATATTCGTAATCTGGCGGTTTTTTTATTTATTTTTAAGGAGAACATTTTTGGATGGCTTACAACAAAGGTATTCAATATGCATATTGCCTGAAAGCTGTCTGTGCATATGCATACCCAATAAATTAATGTAATTCATTTACATATGTAGAAAATTTAAACCAAAATGATTATTAACCTTTATATTTTGTTTACAAAAAGCCCATTATCTTCAAATAATTTAAATACACATTTATAATTTTCAACTTAGTTTGACAATTTCACCCAATATTCAAGTATGCGGTATAATCTACATAAATAACTGCTAATAGTGAAGCATATTTAGGTGACACTATATCATGCATTAATATTAAAAAACAACAGACTCCAATAATAAACTCAGGTGGTCCAACATTTACATCTGTTCCTTGAGTAACTACCTATAGTAATTACAAGTTGTTTTCTATGCTTTAAGCACAATACAACGATGCTTAATTAATGACCTCTTTATTTTTGCATTTTAAGCTATAATTACTGGTTGGCATAGCAAAAGGCTTCATGTAATTTAAAAAAAAAACCGAACATAAACCCTCTTCTTCAAAGATAATATATAGAAGCATGTCTTCTGTCTTTATGGTTTTAAATAACATTTATTGTTAAATAAAATGTTGTTATTTCTTAATTGGTCCGCAATACTATTTCGATGAGGCTTTCCAAAATTGTAACGATAGTTGACATTATGGAATTTTATCTATAGCTCTGCACATCCCTTGCATTGCTGGAATAAACGAATATCTTTAAAACGCTTTAAGCATTTAATAAAATGCTCTCTTCAAACACTGGTCACTACAGAAAATAAATGGTACAAGTATTAACTATTTCTTCTTTACAACACATAACCGGCATTCATTACTACTGAGGAACTAAATGGGCAAATATGTGTTTTGAATTATTGATTCGCCCAAATAATATAAAGGAAACTCAAAATGGTAAATCTAATAAATAATCAGGAAAAGATTTCCCAAAACGAATTAATAAATATACTCCTGCCATTACTGGTATTCAGAAGCTTCAAGGAAAAATAAAAAAATTAAAAAAAAAACTAAATAACATATGAGTTGCATTTACGTCTGGATGGATGTACCATATGAAACATTAGATATATAAAAATTTATTTCAGAACAGGACATTGAATTATGTATCCAATTGGATAGGGAAAATACAAAGATAATTGTATTTATTGTTCACCGGTAGGAAACTTTGAAACTTTCTTGGTGAAACCCGAAGACACTTTTAACCTTTTATTTAAGTCTAAGCATGAAATAATTATATGCGGGGACATAAATATTCATTACTCAATGCCAAGTATTAGAATGAATCGACTGAATTCCCTTCTTACTGCATATAATATGATGCATACAATTAACTTTCCCACCACGATTGAAAAAACTCTAGCACAGCAATAGATAATATATTTGTGCATTCAGATAAACTGTATTCATATTCTGTGTCCCCATTGATCAATGGTCTCTCTGACCATGATGCTCAAGTAATAGTGAAATAGGATTATACAATAAAACTCCAATAATTTTATAGATGTATAAAATAAAGAGACATTAATGACGAGGATTTCAGTAAAATAGTAGAGTCTCTTCAACAAGAATTGTGAAATAGTGTCTATAGTGCAAATTATGTTAACAATAAATTAATCAATTTTTAAATCGCATTTTAAAACATACTTTCCACTAAAAATTAAAAAAAAAAGTTATACAATGAGCAAGTAATGCTTAACCCAAAGAATAAAAAATCTTACCAACATAAAAAACAGTTATATAATGAGCTAAAGCTCAGTAAAAATTCATTTTAAAAAGTATTGTAAGATACTTAGGAAATTCATAAAAGCAGAAAAAGGTTTCCGTTGTCATACACTTATCAGTTCGTCAAAAAATAAAATAAAGACTTCTTGGAATTAATAAAACAAGAAAAAATTTTGCAATAAGACGATGGAATAATCTTAAGCATTAACAACCAAGAGATACAACATCCTGCAGATAAGGCAAATGTGTTTAATGGTTACTTTATTAATGTAACAAAACATTTAAATTTATACTATGGTATAATAGGGATGCATTTAGGACTTTGCAATTATCAATTCACAGTAAAAATAACGAATTCATACCACGTTCCACTACTCTGCTATAAATTAGAATATTATTAGTAATACAGTAATATCAATAGATGACTAAAATCGAAAAACTCTTCTGGCTATAATGAGATCAACAGCAAAGACATAAAGGTCTGTGCAAGGGAATTAGTACCCCCATTAGTGATTTGTTTGAACGAATAGTGTTTAACGCCCGTTTTTGCTACAGAGGCGATATTAGTCACTTGTGTAATGAATCTTTTACGCTGGGTGTATTTTCTAAGAAGCTAAAATATTCAATAGTGAAATCTCTGTTCAAAAATGGAGAAAAGATATATGTCTGTAACTGTAGACCTGTAGCTATTTTACCTAAATTTTCTAAGACGTTTCAGAAAGCAATGTACAATAGGAATGAACGAATGGAGTTTAACGCCCGTTTTTGGTACAGCGGTACCACAGGCGATGAACACTGACGACAATGAGATGAAATGATATATTGGGAAAGAATTTATTTTTAAGGAGTAATCGTTCCAGGCCTACGTTTTAGGGTACCTCCCCGGCATTTGAAATTTATGAGGACTGAGGAAAACCTGGAAAAAACCTCAGGGAGGACGGTCCTGGTGGGATTCGAACTCCAGACCTCCCACTCACGAGCCTGCGCCTTAACGATCTCGGCCACCCATGGCGGTAATGTCCAATAGGCTGTACCATTTCCTTGAAAGTATCGATATTCTAGTTAATGATCAGTTTGGCTTTAGAAAAGTAATTTCAACTGAAAATGCAATCTATAAACTCACTAATGATAATTTAACTTTAATGAAAGAGCATATGTATGAGGAATATTTTATGATTTAGCAAAGACTTTTGATTTGTGGATATTGAAATTCTGATAGATAAATTAACTTTCTGCGGAATAAAAATCAAATTTAAAGTAGTTTGAATCCTAACTTGACAAATAAAAAGAAAATGCAGTAATAAATTGTCCCTTTAAAAATAAAACCAATGCATCAGAAGGGGAAATGTTTAACCATGGAGTGTCTCTAAGATCTGTTCTGTGTCCTCTTCTTTTTCTGATATACAGAATTGATCTCTGTTTATTTATCCAAGACGTAGAAATTATTGTTCAATTTGTAGATCACACAAGCATATTAATAAATGGAAATACCCTTAATGATTGTGTCATTAAACTAAATCTGGTTCTGAGTTCTTTGTGTGTATGGTTCAAAGCAAATTGTCTCTAAATCTAGATAAAACAAATGTTATGAAGCTCATCACTCACAGATCTCCAGATCCACAATTACAGATAGGATGTTATAACGTGTACTTTTACAAACCAAATATATTAAATTCTTTTGTTTAATAATTGATAACAATCTGAATTTAAACTATAACATTGATCTTATCATGTCCAAACTTAGTAGCGCATGCTATGCAATACATGCATTAGTAATGTTGGAGTCAATTAAGACTTTAAAACTAGTTTATTATGCTTATTTCAACTCAATAATGAAACACGGTCTAACATTTTGGAAAAATTCAGTCAAAAATGAACCTGTCTTCCCATTACAGAAAAAAGTCATACGAATAAATTGCTGGTACACATAGCACACATTCATGCAGAAACTTCTTTAGGCAATTTGAAATTTTAACTGTTCTTTTTCTTTGTGAATATATATATTATTCCTCATGAACTTTTATATAAGAAATAAAGAAAAATTTGTTCAAAATCAAAATATACATAACAAGAATACTAGACAAAAGCACATTTACATAGGCCGACTTCAACACTTTCCTGCTATCAAAAGGCGTTTATTGGAATGCATTTTTGTACAAAATGCTCTTTCCTCTAGCTTAAAAGCCTTAATAAATTATTATAATTCCTTTAAATCTGCTCTTAGAAAATACTTATGTAAAATGGCCTATTATTCTATAAAGGAATATAGAGAACAATATTTTACTGATTTAAATACACTACAATGAATTTTTATCAATGCATTTGTAAACATGTGTATAGTAAAATTTGTATTATTAAGTGACATGTTTTTTTTTGTTTGTTTCATTTGTTTTTTCATTTTTATTGTAACTATTAGATTAGATGTACATAATTATTTTGTAAATGTAGATTGTGTGCTACAATGGTAATTGTATATGACACATTATATGTTCATAGGTTTCTGTGACGCTTCGGAAACTCACTGAATTATCCATGAACTGAATTAAACTACACTGACGATCAATGCAATTTATTTTACTAGCATCATTTCTAAAAACGGCAAAAAATCTCTCTGCTACAAATTCTCTTAAAGAACACAGAAAACTAGACAGGGGAAATGCAGCAAATTGAGGCTGTAACATTAGTTGACATCACTTCATGCAATATATAAAGTCTATTCACTATTTAGGATATTGCGATTATTATGTTATTTTCATTCAATTGTTCATTCGCAGTCTTCGAAAATGACTCCACGAACGGCATTTGAGAAATTCTAAATTGTTGTGCAATTGGAGGATCTTTTCTTACTTGGCATTGGTACGCCTGATTTTCACGCCTCACGACGGTAAATGCATGACACTTCGGATTGTTATTATAATAAGAACGTGAGAGGGAGGTTGTAGTGGTCTAATTTGGATGGTTTTGGTAGTTTGTAGGTTAAATTGTGCTCAGTTTGTATTAAGTTGCGTTTAATTTTATAAATGTGCTTTGTATCTATTGCACAGAAGAATGACGAACCGTTAATTTCGGAATGTAAACGACTACTTGAAAGGGGGAGGTTGGGTTGAAGCCAAGATGGCTGAATTTGTGAGGGGTGGTCCTGCAACCGGAATTATAATGCCAAAGGAAAAACTTCAGGGATCGCCAAGTACTGGTAGTGATGAGGGACATGATGGTGCTATAGGGGAAGAATTTGATCCTTTTCTTGCTGATGCCGAAGAAGCAGAAACGGCGAATGTTTCGACAATCGTCGCACCTCCAGAAAACCAGTGAGTGATTCATCGTCTTGGGAATTTTCATTAATGTAAAATTAGGTCGCTAAGAACATTAATTATTACTAGATGATTCAAGTGTAAATTAAAATGGTCTGTTATTTTGCGCGTGTGTTTGTTCTAGATGGTACCATGGACGGTTAGACCGTTATACTGCTGAAGAACGACTGTGGCAAGCAGCAAAAATGGGAAGCTATTTGGTACGAGAAAGCGACAGGAAACCAGGATCGTACGTCTTGTCATACTTAGGAAGAACAGGAATTAATCATTTCAGGTAATAGAGTTACTGGAATTTACTGTGAGAAGCATGCAAGCGTATTGAAACGTCATTTTACCATGTACTTAACGGTTAACCTGTATTTTCTATTTCAAACGTATCGTATATAGTTTTATGCTAAAATGTTTGATTTCGTGGAGCATTGTAAAGGAGATAGTTAATTAACCACAAATAGTATAAGAGTTGAATTGTTTAATAACCACAAAAAGGTAAGAGTTGATAACAATAATACACATATTTAGGCAAAATATGAAAAATTGAAAATAGTTTGATAACCACAAAAAGGCATAAGAGTTGATACCAGTAATACACATATTTAATCAAAACATGAAAAATTGGTACGTTATAAAAATATTGTACCTTAATTCTTTTTTATGAAGTTTAATTCGCTTTATTCCAATTTACAAGGATTTGATTATAAAAAATATTTAGTCATTAATGACAATTTTTAGGCAATGAAAACTGTTTGTTTAAATTTGTTTATTAAGAATTGCTCAATGGCAGTAAAGTTTGGCATATATTTTCTACTAAATCATATTTTACTTTACCTCAAAATATATACATTAAGTGTTGATTTTCAACTTAAGACAGCACAGTGATTGTTATGACTTCTTGGAATACTGTAGTTTGTCATATATAGTTGCACACACCAAGAATATATTTCTCATGCTAAGGAAAATATTACCCCTTTTTAAGAAAGGTAAGCTTTAGGTAGCAAGCTAGAAAATGAAGTCCAAACATATTAATTGCTTGTAAAACTATATAAATATCTTAATTTCTCATCGTTTATCAAAATAAATAATGTAAGGCAAAAGAAACAAATTTTTTTCCTGTGAGTTTTTTAATTAACAATAATTACTATAGCACACATTCTGCATTATGAAAAACTATATATATATGTTTGCAATAAAAATGATAGCCAAAGCAAAACAAACTAGAGAAGCAGAAACAGGCAAAACACTAATTGTCACACAAATTTTGCTATATACACATTTACATATATATTGATAAAAATAATTAGTGTTTTTAAATGTATATTTTCAATAATAAAGTTTGTGTTATTCAATAGAATGTCAAAAATTCTGGTACGTTCCCAAATTTATGTATTATTAATATTGAAAACAAGGAGAACAGAAAAGATAAAAACAGAAAATCAGCTGTAATATACATGCTCATTCTTTATTTTAAATCTAAAGTTACAAAATTGTAGGGTCACGATAGTAAGCATACAACTATGATTAATGCTCGCAGGTTTAGGGATTTTTGTATTTAATTCACAATACCATAAAAAAATCAATAAATGACTAACTAAACACCAATATTATTCACATTTATTGTTATTAGATGATATGACACAAAATGCAACAGATTAATCTCTGAACTCAAAATGTTCATTGAAAAACTAATGCAAAAGCTGTTAGAAATGAATTTCTAAAGGAATTTAAAAATCCATTTTTCTCTGAAATGGGAGATAAATGAGAGATTAGTAAGAAAAACAATGTATTATTTCTGCTCAATTGCACAGTGGCAAATTAAAGGAAAGTAATTTTTCAGTGTTACAGTTATTATGCATGAGATTTGAATTGCAAATCAATTGTTCAAAATTTTTAAAGAGTATGAAATTTTTACCCCCTTTTTTTTTTTAATGCTGCCGCCTCTGTAATTAGTCACTTAAATTTAGTGCTGGTGGACAGTTATCAGTCAATCTATTCAAATATATCAAGATTTTAAGAAAAACCTAAACATTTTTTATCACAAATAAATTATAATATAGAATAGCAGGTCCCAAACATCTTGCATGCACAATCCCTTTTCGAAAATGGAATTATGATCACCACTCCATTCATTTGGTGCTTAATAATAATTTTAAAGTTTGCATGCATGCTTCAGCCTTGTGGCATCTATTCAATAATAATGCCATTGTGTCGCTGCTGTATAAATGGTCAAAATAATCATAGTTAACAGTTTAACAGTTAGTTTTAATAAGAAGGATATGGAAATGGATAAGTTCTTAAATAAATGTACTTTTCCCATATCCACCATAATCCCCCAGATAGAATCCAGGAACCCCTAGGGTCCTGGCCATTTTGTGAACTGTTGAAATAGAGGAATACTTTAGCAATTCAACAGGCTGAGCTGCATAATACAGTATACCTTGCCAAGTGTTATAGTAGTTACTGTTGCATTTGTTTTGTATTCATGTTGTATGTAGCTGTTACAAATTCTTTTCATAGCATGTTTCAGATATCATACTTAATTGCATTTAATTACAGCACAAGTAGTTTATTTGTTGTATGTGTGAATTATCCACTTAATTTATCTTTAATGTAAAATGTATTTGAGATATTCCATATCCTAAGAGCTTGTGTTCATTATGGAACATATGGAGCAATATATAACTATAAACTAACTTTTTGATTAATTGAACAATTTATTTCAGTATTTTTGTGCTTTTTCAGTTTCTTGCTGTACATTCTTTAATGTTCAGAAAGATTTAAATTTTAGCAGAATTTAGTTGCTGTTTGGAGTGGTTTATCTAAATTAAGATTTTTGCTTTACTGGAATAGATTGAAAGTGGGTGACATCCCTTCAAAGCAAAGTGGACATATTTTTATGAAGAAACCAACAGCTCTTCTTTTCATTTTTTATTTTCAATGAAGTGTAGAAAATTTGTGAATTCAATATTTTCATACAACTATGCGTAAATTAAGTTAGCTTGTCTTATGGTGCCAGAAGTAAAGATACTCCAAGAACTTTGAAATGAGGATTACTTTAAAAGTGTATACAAAATATCTGGATAATTTGAAGATCAATTAAGAATTACTAAGATCTGTCTTATAAAAGACAGAAATATGCTATGCCTGGGTAATTTTATTATTTTGAAATCATAGAGAAATGAAAGCCCATCTTTGGAAAAATAGGACATTAAAACCATCTCTGATGTTTTAAATATATGTGAGATAACTCTTATTTCATGATTGTTTTAAATCAATGTGTGATTAATGAAAGCTCCAAATGATAAAATTTTGAGAGCTATGGAAGTATTTCTTCAATATTGATTTTCAGTAATACTGACAGGTTTGTATCTGTTGAGAAAACAGGATTTTGTAAAAATTATAAAGGAGAGAGAGGAAATATATAAAGCCAAAAAACAAAACAAAAAAACAAAATAGAGAATTGTAGCAAATCATGACAATCAACTTGTGAAATATTAATTGGTCTGTTATAGTGTTGCCTGTGACTATTTTCCATACTGGAATATTGTACTTAGTTTACACTTACATTTCTTCATCAGTATCCAGCAAGAGATCATTGTACTAGAACAATTAATATCCTACCCAGAATAACATGGGACAAAATGACTATCATCTGAGGCCTTATTGGCAGTGGAAAATAGACTGTGGAAATGGAAATAGCAGTGGAAAATGGACTATGTATTATCTGTGCAACAGAAACACAAAGCTTACCAGTCTAGCCATTGCCATCATCATTGAGCAAGTACATTTAGTTATGTGCCCAGATTTTCAGTGGGGTATCTATCACTGGTATTGTAAAAGTGATAGATGCCAGAGACAGGACATTACACCTGATGAGACATCAGCTTGTACAAAAAGATTTTTTACATTCCATCCTCCATATATGGACAGTACTCCTAATAATTTAGAGCATCCTCAGCATTATTTCAGCCCCTCCATCCCTGTTCCCCAAACAAACCTTTCTAGTGATATCCCTGTTTGTGTGGTTGGTCACTTTAATTGGTTAACTAATAGCTATTGTAAATTGAGTCAACATTATAGATCTCATAATTACTCTCAGATGACTGTTCAAGCTTAAAATGACAAAAATTATCATTAATATTCAGGAAATAATTCAAATTTCACTAATTTTGTACAAATAAGTGGAACAAAATTAATGAAATTTGAGTGATTTCCTTAATAATAATTTGTTATATTATACTATATTTCACTGTGAAAATTCCTGCTATTCAAAACTAATTATCATTATTGTTTTTTATTTTACAGACATGTATAAGTTACAGCATAATTTCATTTTAACTTTACATGTACATTCATAATTAATAAATTAATAGCTTTGCAGTAATATTACATTAATAATAAATACGCTTATATTCAACTGTAAGATTTGTTCTAAAGTGATTATTTTTACGAATTATTTGAGAATTCTGGCAGATATTTGTTCTATGTAAGCAAGATAGATAAGATCAGGGTCTACTTTTTTCTACAATCAGTTGTCAATATTGAAAATGTCGGCTTGATATTCATCAACTCTATGTGCATTAGATAAATGGTATTATTTGGATTGGGTCATTGTAACATGAACTTGCTGACTAGCTGCAATTATTTTACTTAGGTTATTCCCATGTAATAACACTGAACTGTGATAATATATGCTGTTATTTCATGTGCTCTTTGAATAAGGAAGTGGAGTGATAGAAAATGTCTGTTTCAAAGCCAGACACTCAAAATAGAAAATAAATTAATAATACCTGATTCAGCATCCAGCGGGAGATCTGTGAAGCCAGCTTTCCTCAGATTAGCTGCGTGATATACAGATATTGGTGATAATAGAAATTATGCACCCATTTTCTTTTTCTCATAATGCGCAGTTTAAGTCACTGTACATTAAAACATCTTCACTGGAAGAGACCATGTTGTCCACTGGATTAGAAGATTGACACAGATATGTGTTGCTCAAGTGCGCGGCTGCATTTCTTGGAATCACTAAAGAGATTTAAAGGGATCAAACTTATCTGACTTGATGCATGCCAGTGTGTGCCTCCTTTATGTTATCAAATTTTATTTTGATCAATTGCCCATCATTCAGATGGACATTAATAATAGGAAAATTATTTAATTGGGACTTTTTGTCCAATATAAGAGTATGTAACTTATAGTAGTAGCAATATTCTTGTAGAGAATTGTATGATGTGTTTTCTAATTTGAAGCTACTTAAGGAAGGATATTAATCTTCATTTAGCCCTATCCTCTCTAAGAACATTAACATTGAAGTCTGCACAGACTAAGATTTACATTCAATTTAAAATGGGAACATAATTACTTTTTCTAAATGATTAATAAAGTAATTAAAATTTAATTATGATAATTGTATAATTGAGTCAAACTACACACTCTTATTGGCTCCATTTACATCTTTAAATTTAGTACGTGTTTCATAGATCGTTGTCTGCATCATCAGCTACCTGTTGACTGCTGGATAATTTGTATGCTTTTGGGACATATATTCAGCTCTGATAAAGGTGTGATGAACTATGTTTTCATCCTCGGAAGTGTCGAAGTTCATTAATCTCTATATTTATAAATGTAGATTTTCTCCCACTCTGTAGGTCCTTATATTGATTTTAATAATTTTGCATTATTCACTATGTCATGATATTCTGTCCAGAAATAAAATGCTACTGCTGATTTCTTTGTATTTTATGTTCCTGAAATGCTCTTTTAACCGTGTGCCTATGTTTTTCTTTGTTTTTCCAAAATAAACTTTTTTTGCATTCTGTATAATTTATTTGGTAAATACCTGCTGTTTTCTCCACTGGAATACTGTCATTAATATTGTCATTCAGAATATTTTTAAAATTAAATCTATTTATTAATGGCATTCTGATAAATTTTTGCATTGCCCTTAGATATGTGAATATTTTAACAATTATCATATCTTTTCCTGCTGAAAGTGTTATGGTTTCTTTAATAAATTTCTGTCTCTTGAATTTCTGTACTTTTTTGTAAACTAGCTCTTTGTTAAATCCATTTGTAACACTGTTTGTTGTGTTTGTTTATATTCTTTAGAGTATTCATATTAATGTGTAGCTTAACTAGTCCGTGATTTAAGCTGTTGATCACGCAGTAATCAATAGCATACCATATATTTCTTTATGTACATATACCCAATGATATAAAAACAACTTTACAGTATATTAAAACAAAAACACAGGGAGTAGTCAACTTAAGTGCAGAACTGATCTACAGAAGTATAGTCATAACTCTCCAACAATAAGTCACATTTTCAAGGCATCCATAATTACTTTCAACTAATCACAATTGTGGGAAAAGGCTAATCCTTTCCCTTAAATAAATGACTACTTTATTGTAAAATTAGCATCCTCTCTATCCATTTTGAAGTGCTAGTAGACATTGTACACAAACAATTGACCAACAATTTAATGCACTGAGTATTATTGACCCCATTAATCAGACCACAGGATGGGACATTGCACATGGATGGCACTGTGTAAAATGGCTGAGGATGCATGTAATGGCATTTCTACACTTATCCAAAGTCTTTGGCACAGTAGACATGATTTGCTGATTGTATAATTAACACTTAATATTTCTGGCAATTAAGGATGCATGCATGCTTTGTTGATTCTGTAAATCATAAGTTATACACGTCAAAGGCAAAAATTAAGTCATTATATACATACAACACATATGAGGAGTAAGTCATATGTCATTGCAATTATTTTTTTTTCTTTCGAACAAGGGACAACTGAAAAATCTTAGAATATATGATTGAAAATATATGGCATTTACTGCCCAGTGGGGCCACCAACAAAAGGCTAGATCCAAGCGGCCTTCGTACAGATGATGCAAAACACAGGCAACTGGACAAGATTGGTTTATTATGACATGAGCAAAAGTTACATACAACTACTTATGCAGGGTTGCATATCCGTCACAGGACAGATCTTCCAGGTAATCCACAGTGTTTAGCAGCCTTTGAAGTATTCTCCAGTAACTGTTCTTTGCAATTGATGGGGAAGGTGCCGAATACCAACTTGTTCCATGTAAATTGCCAGCATAAGCCACCTCTCATCAAAATTCTGTCAAAATGCCCGCTTTGTTGCAAAACTTTTCCCAAACAATGGCTGTTTCACTTTGGGGAGAGGTCATAATCGCAGGGACTGAGATCGGGCGAATATGGCGGTGTGGAAGAACTTCCGTTTCCCACCGCTGTAAAAGACAGTTGACATTCATTTGTGTAAACTGTCGTGCTATCATGTAGAATAATGACCTTGTTTAAAAGTTCTGGCCATTTGGTGTGTATGGCATGCAACAATTGTAACACCAAAAAATACCTGTAATACTGGGCATTCATAGTGCTTCTCACATACTGAATGACACACAAGTACACTTTGACTGTCATACGTCAGAATGACCATGATTTTTGTTGGTAAAGGAATTTAGCTAACTTGTGTTTACGTGTTGACCTAGGGTGACTTCATTCAGTGGACTTTCGCTTGAGTTCTTCTTGGTGCGCATTTGCTTACTCAAATACAATGATTCAAATGGCATCCCCTTCCTGAAATCTCGCCTGATTGATGCGACATGTTTCATAGGGAGTTCACTTCTGTACCTTACTTAATTGAACTGGCACCCAATTTGCACATATTTTCCACAAGTTCAGGTGCTCCCATAAAATGCGCTGCATTGTTTTGCCGGAATGCGTGTTTGCTCTAATTTCAGAAATTTCCAGCACCTATCATCGCGTAATCACATTCCACCATCATGACCCATAAATCCTTGCCCGTGGGCACAGGATGCTCATTGCACGGTAGATCGGTGTCGACATTCTGCCCCGTTTGATGGCATCATTACTGTTCAGTAGGGCAGGGCACTTCCTGTAGCTCTGTGTGGCATTCTCGTTACTCCTGCCGCGGAGAAATGCTATTTTCACAAATGCACATTCACTCTTCGTGAATACTCCATTCCTTACCACTGTCGCTCACCAACTGAACTTTGGGGTGTGCTGAAACACGCAGTTTACCTCACACCATCTGGTGGCTTCTTTCGAAAGTACATTTCATACACTTTCAATCGTAGATTTTAGATCTATTTACTTAGAAAATAAAACACTTACCATGACTTATCCCTAATATGTATGTGTCTATACAACCCGTGATCAGTAAATATCGTGAATGAATTGCTGGCATGCAATGTAGTTAGTACTACTGGTTGGTGTCCAGGTCAGCGAACCCCGAGGTCAATCGGTCATCATTCACAAAGTCGTGTGGTTGTCCAGACTTGCAGTTTGTATGTATGCATGTGGAAGTAAGGTGTAGTGTAATAAGACTATTAAGGTGAAATGGAGCAACGTTCAGGGTTGAAATTCTGCTTCAAACTTGGGATAAAGTCAGGGTAATGTCACGACATGCTGCGCCAAGTGTATGTAAACAGTGCTTAAGGGCCAGATATTTGCGTGCACCGATGAAAATATCGAAAAAATTCGTCAGCTCCTGACCGAAGATCCTCGACTGACGGTTCGAAGGTTGGCGGAGGCCACAGGAGTGTTGTATGGGAGTGATTATGCAATTGTAACTGAAGATTTGGTAAAGTGTAAACTTGTACATGGTTAGTGCCTCACGACTTTACTCCTGATCAGAAACAGTGCTGGATGGAACCGTTTTATTGCCTTGGGGGTTGTTGTGCTTCAATACCTCCCTTATTCACCAAATCTCGCCCCTGCCGATTATTTGCTTTTCCCTCACATGAAGAAACACTTAAAAGAACAACAGTTTTCAGACATTGTCAACATCCAATGCGATGTGAACATTGAACTCAACCAAATCCCACAAGCTGCGTTTACCCAAAGTATGCAAGATCTCTGTACATGTTGTCAGAATTGCATAACCATGGGAGGCGATTATTTTGAAGGACCTTCCTGCAAATAAATCATGAAATCAATCTTTCACCATATTTATTAATCACAATATGTATGTGTATACATGTATACTTACCAGAGATTTGTGCATTTATACTCCGTGTGTTGTCAACTTATATTTGTTCTTCCCTCCCTCACTGGAAAATGCTTCAACCAGGAACTGCAAGGTGCACATTTATGTGCTTTTTAAAGTTGACACCACATAGGGTATACATGCACAAATCTCTTGTAAAGTAAAAGGACAAACATGACATTTTGAAATAATCTTTTTTTTGTTTATTCTCATACAACCTGTATTAATTAATTTGTATGTATTGTATATATAACATCCATTAAAAATGGTCTCCTAGGTTGTCTATGGCTTGTTGCAATCGGTGGGGAAGACTGGAAATACTGCGTGAGATTCGTCAATGCACACCAACTCATACAGAAATGCAGTTATAATGTCTTTGTTGGCAAAGCATTTCCCGTGCAATGGCTCCTTCACTTTGGGAATAAAATCAATGTCATTAGGAACTAAATTCGAGAGTGTGATTGCCCAGTGCTTCCCATGGCTGTGCATTGCAACTGCGGAGTATGGCTATCTACACTGTTCGACTTTGGTAGCTTCCATCATGTGCCACTGTCTTTAGACAACTGACATGGATATTTATCACATACAGACCAGTGCTTTCATACCTCATATAACAGCAACATTAAGAAGTTTGTGTAACACACTTTCAAATGTAAATATTAAAGTTTTGGCGTTAGCACATTTTCGGAAAATAAAAAATAATTGTCACGACTTCTGAATCAACCCTCCTGAATGTGTGTGTCTGTATGAGTATATATACATTCATGTACTCATTTCAGTTTGCGCTTTAATTTGAGAATGAATTTAATTATAAGCAAGCAAAATTAGGTCCAATATTCTTCAATTTATTTATAGATGATATTATTGAAAGAATCAGAGACAGAAATAGGCATTCACTGTCTGATAGTTGGAAATAGGGAAGTATCAGGATTGCTTTTTGTGGATCTTATAGTAGGAACAATAACAGTGATAGGACTACAGGGGGCTATTGATGAGATTAGTAGATATTGTGCAGAATGAGGGTTAAGGATAATCAGGAAAAAATCAATGATAATGGTATTTAAAAAGGTATAAAGTTAAGGAAAGATGAGAAATGGTATATACAAAGTAAAACGGTAAAATAGTGAAGGAGTTTGATTACTTAGGGGAGAGATCTGCGAGTAATTGAAGATGAGAGGCAAGTGCGCAGGGTAAAGGCAAACAGTCGATGAGAGCTGTCAGAATAATTAAATAAATTGTACTTACGAAACTGTAAGCAATAGAGTGGTAATATATCCTACAATTGTGTATTCAACTTTTTTAAACTAAACTCCACTTACATAAAAATACTACTTTATGTAAGTGGAGTTTATGTAAACAAGTTGAATACATAATTGTAGGACTGTCAGAATAAGTTTATAAAGGACTCCAACATTACCTGCGAAATGGTTGGAAAGAGTATATGAGGCAGTGGTAGAGGCAAGGATGTTGTATGCAGCCAAGGTTTGGGGAATGGTACACAGAATGTTTTTAGGGAAGTGTTGGGATTACCCAAGTCTCCGAAGGAGGAAGTTTGCTTGAATTAGGAAGGATGGGGAGGAAAGGTTTGATTTTAGAGAGAGTAATGAAGTATTGGTATCATTTCCTCAACTTAGACAGCTCAAATATATTAAAGGAACGTTTGAAATATCAAAAAGAGGTTTTGGGAAGGAAGAGTTTGTATAGGGTGGTGAGAAAAGGTTTGGGGAATGTATGGAGAGCAGGTGAAAGTAATGTTAATGGATTTTGGATGATAGTGAAACAGAGGAAAGAAGATATTGAAAAGCAAGAGATTTGGGCTAGTTTAGATGACAAAAGTTCCTTGGTCATATATAAAAGAATCAAACAATTGTGGAAAAGAAATATATTGCAATTTGTGATCAAATGGATAGGATGAGTTAGGCATGGCTACGTACAGGACTCCTGAAAGGATATAGAGGAAATGAAGCTATATATATATATATATAGTATGCATGGGGGGATTGTTCAGTGTCCCATTATTTATTGGAATGCAAGAAAGTCAAATGGTGGCGAAAAGAAGTGGTACAATAAATGGGACACTTTACAGAAGGATTTAGTGTTAAATAAAATGCTAAGTAACATTCCTGTTAATTTTTTTTCTGAAGCCAAACCTTTTACATTCTGTGACTTTTAATAATCTGTTATAAAAGATCTTTTCAATTATTTTGCTGACTCCTGATAGCTATGAAACTGTCCCCCTTCCTTTCCCTTAAACAAGGGCTTAATTTTCACTGTTTTTAGAGATTCAGGGTAGATTGCTTCTTCCAGTGAGCAATTGTATGTATCTGTGAGAGGCACTAAAACTGAAGCATATTTTTAATATAAAGTCTGGGATATTATCTATTCCTGATGCATGCTTAATTTTTAATGCTGGTTAATATGGTCAGTGGTGTAGATACATATTAGAGTAAACCTTGTTCTACAGATAGTGCTTATTTACGTTTGGTTATAATGATATCTACTGTTATATATTTAGTGATTTTTATAAAATCATTAAATGTGTCTGCAGCTACCAGCCTTCAAGAATATGTCCTGACTTCTCCCACAAGGTTTTGCACCTCTGCCAAGTCAACTCCCCTCCCCACTGGCTGCCTGTCAGTCCTTGAACTTCCAAGCAGTCTACATTCATTTGCAAAGACTTTAGTGCAATGTATTTTTTTGGATAAATGTTACTTTAAACATGAATCAGATCATCACATTCATGAGGAATTTATTTGAAAGTTCCCTGAGCAATTGCCTCTTTCCAGACTGCAACTCACAATCTTGTGACTAAATTTGATACTATTGTGAGTGATTTCTTTCATCTGTGACTGAAGGGTTAATCCACCCACATCTTTTATTTATTTTGGTTTGGTAACATGCTATATCCACATTGAGAGCATTTTCAATTCTTTCACTTTAAAGCTTTATGTTCATGTAAATACTAAAGCATATAAGTTAATGATATGCTGGAAATACAGACTGTATAGAGAAACCTTAATTTTTATATATTTGTGTTAAACTAAACAGTACAAATGTGATTTCTGCATTAAATTCTGGTTAATACATCAGTGCTTTCTATTTGTAAATTAAAGCATTATTAACCAATATTAGAAGGGTTGCATGTAATCAAGTATGCAATTTAATAAAGTTTTTAAAAATTGCTTTGAACTAAGTTGATATGAAACTTTTTACAAGAGGGTTATAAGATGCTAATTAATTTTGGTGTAATATTACAGTATAAGTGTGTACATTGTAAAGTAATGCTAAAGTCAGTTATAAGATGTTAGTTTTCTTTTCATAATTGATCAAATGTTAGTTTATTACATTATGTATAAAAATGCTATTTTACTTACTCTACTCTTCTGTGAGAAACTGTATGAGCGCACGAACACATTCTCTCTCTGTATATGAATTTGGTTAGAAAAGTGTACGAATTAACCATTAGAAGAAAGGAATCTCAGAGAATTATTGTTTATTAATGTAGCAGTAGATGAATAAAAATTTTACTATAAAACAGTTTTGTAGCAAGCATAACCTGTGTAGAGTAGAACTGTGTTCAGAGATTGAATATTGACAAGTTAAATTTAAGATTGATTGGATTTGCAAGATTTTGAAACCTAATTGGCTATATAGCAAATATTTTAATCTTTCTCAAGGATAACTGCAGTGTGTGGTGATTTCTACATTGGAGGTAGACAATTTGATTCACTGTCAGACTTGATCGGCTACTACACTAGTTGTTCAGATCTGCTAAAACGTGAGCGTTTGATTCACCCAGTACCACCTCCAGAGCCTGTCAATGATAAGAAACGTATCGTTGCAATTTTACCTTATACCAAGATGCCAGACACAGATGAACTTAGGTAAGTATTTTTTCAAGTAAAAGAAAACTTTTAATTTTCTTTGACAAATCAAAAAGTGATAAAAATGCAGTATTTTTGCTATTCTATCTCCCATACTAAATTATCACATTATGAAGGTTTAATATTTATAATTCTTGTTACAGATTTTCAATTATTTAAAGAAATCATTGCATATCAAGTGATCCAGATCTTACTGATTTTGTACACAAAAGTATGCTTAGTACAAGAACATTTAAATCTAAAAGCAGAATTTTTTTTTTTTTAACTATCTACAGATAAGAGAACATAGAACAAGTTCTCTTTTTATTTTGTTTTATTGAAAACATATTTAAAATATGGAATCACACATAGAACCATTTATTTCATGATCCTAGAAATTTTTCTTTTAACACTTTCTTTTATGAAAAGGCTTGAAAAGTATTTTATCCTTCTTCACAGTATACTGGGAATATCATTCCACCTTCATTTTTAAAAATCGTAAGTATGGCTTCCTTTGGAAGGGAAGTAAAGCCATAGGTCCATGCTGTACATTTATAGCATGAAAAAGAACCTCAAGCCTGAAAGAAGAGGCTTCTGAGCAAAATTTGTTGGCCGTTTCATGCCCTGAATAGAATGGGACACTGATGACTTGTGATATTAAAGAGCATCCGTAAATAAACAAATAAAAAAAATCACCTTCATTTTCACTTTTTTGGAAGTAGGATATTGGAACTACTATTGGTAATAGAGCTGCTTAGCCAAAAGGTCTGTGCAACGCCACTGTGTGCTGGTTGTCTTTTTTACTACTTAGTTTATTTTTCTCTGTATCATTGCCCTTAATATCACCCATTTTCCCATTACCCAAAATTACTTCCCCCCACACATGCACAAATTTCTGAATCTTGTAATACCATAATTTTTATATAACACAGAAACTCTCCTAAAGATAGCTGGAGGGTAGCAAGAGACTCTTTTTGGGTTAGCATACATGATTGATATAATGAAATATGTTGTAGCTAGCTTGTTAAATCTCCTTTTCTTTGTACTTTCAGGATTTTTTTTTTTAGGTAGGTAAAGAAATAACATTGTTCTAAGTGAATATAGGAGAAATAGTGGCAATAAAAACAGAGAATTAAATAAAGCAATAGAAGCAGTATCGAGATATTATAAAGAAAGGGGATTAAAATATCTAAAAATAAATTGAAAATTATGGTATGCAAATAACTGAATAAATTCAAAAGAGATGAGAAATGAAAATGAGGTAGTAAAGAGATTGGAGAGCACCTATTTAGGTGCTGGGCTAAATAATAATGGAAGATGGACAGAGCAGGGAGGGAATGTATTAGGAAAGGGAAAATTCACTATTAATATTATAAGAACCTGTTTAAAAAATATTCCAAGTATGAGTGTAACATGGCTCAAGAGAATTTATTCAGTAATTGTTGAATCAGAAATTGTGTATGGGATTGGAATATGGGGTACAGAGAAAGGGTGGGAGTGTATTGACCATACATTATTGTAAAAGGGTGTTGGGATTGCCAAGAGCAACTCAAAATGGGGTGACATTGGTGGAATTCGGAAGAGTTGGCATGTTTGAAATATTGGTATAAGATAGCATCAAGAGAAGGAGACAGTCAAAAACTGTTTACAGATACAAGAAAAAGTTAAAAGAAAAAAAGTTAGTTAGCTCAATTAAAGAGAATAGTTCAAGAGATTAGAATAGGTGAAGTGGAGGAGTTAATGAATAGGCAAGGGCTATGGAATAAAGTGAAGCAAAGGATGGATGATATTGGAAAGCAAGAAATATGGAGTAGTTTACAAGAAAGAGTACCTTGGAACATTATAGGAAATTTAAAACAAATGGGTGCAGAAAAAATACCTAGATATTTGTAATAAAGGGGGAAGGGAAGGATTTGATTGGGGTAGAGCAGGTATATTAGGGTTAAGGGATTAAAAGTAAAAAAGGAAGAATGTCCATTATGTGGAGAAATGGATAAGGATTTTCATTGTATAGTTGAATACAATACAATAAAGAATGGAGAAGTGTATGGATTAAGAAATGCGACAATTTACAGGTAGCAGTTGTGATACTAACAACTTTTGGAATTGGTAACAAGTTTTTGAGATCTCTTCTAAGTCGGATGTTTAAAACATTCGATATGGTTTCACTTAAATGAAATTTACTCAGGACATATTATTCGTGGAACTATCATCCACATCATCAGCTGTTAAACGACTCTTAGAACATTCGTATATTCTTTCCCATGCATTTAGTTCTTTTGGTTGTTGAACAGTTTTAAATAACTTGATGTCTTTTTCTATTTCGTGGTTTTCATTCCAAAAATGTGCTGCCACAGCTGATTTATCTCTATTTGTTTATAATGGATGTTTCTCCAATGTTCCTTCAACCTAATGCCTATATGTCTCTTTGTCTTCCCTATGTAGATATTTTCATAATCCTTACAATTAATCTGGTAAATGCCCGATTTTTTCTCTTTGGGCCTGGAATCTTATAATTGCAATAAATTTTTTACACTGTACCGGTTTTGAAGTGCTAAGATGATGTCTGTTTAACATCCGACTCAGAAAAGATTATTAATGGGTGTTTCACTGTGTTTGATTCCAAATTAGATTAATATTAAAAGTAAAACAATTTGTTAAACTTTTTGTTATGATTGAGTGAAATAAATATTCTATTCTATAAGAGAGTGACAATCTCTGTCTTAAACAAGACAAGTTTTATTGCTAAAATATTAAATTAGATTTGATACAGAAGTTTGTTATTTTGCACTTCAAGAAATGCACTTTTACAAATTGCAGAGTATAAAAGTGCTAAGTTCATTTGAGTAGGTTTCTGTAGAGTTTCTTTGAATGTAAAATGTTGGATGCTATCTCCCAAACCAACAGTCTCCTTTGGCATTGGCCTGGCTTAATGAAGATATTCTGTTTTTGATAATTTGTTAATAAAGGGTTTCCTATTTTTAGAAATGTGTCATTGAAGCTTACTAAGAAATTACATTTTTCCAGCAATTATCTAATTGCTCTGTTATAAAATGGACTTCTTTGAAATCAAACATACTTTTCTTTTAATACTCTGCATTGAGATACATTGTTGTATAAGTTTATAAGAAAGCAGATCTTACAAAAAATTATACAAATGAGATCCTTATTTATGTATGTAAGATAAGGACTGTTCCCTGGTTTCTGATGAACAATCAAAGATCTTATTAATTGATATCATTGTATGATTCAGTTGAACTAGCACACTCATAAAGCACTTACTTTTCATAAATGTGTGGAACTGGTTTCAAGAACATTTAGTTCCCATCTTCATCCAGGCCAAAGTTCCAAAGATCTATTTACAGAAAACATTCATAACCTGCACAGAATAGTGATTTTTTTTGCAAAACAGCACCATTGGTTGAAATGTATTTTTTATATATGAGCCTTTTAGGCATATTTTGTAATCTGTTTATTATAAATTTACTGTTAATGTTCATTATATTTTCATATTGGTAAGAAAGCATTTTTTTGTGGTTTAAAACTTCACAATTTTATCCAACATTCAATACAGTCCCTTAAAACAAGTTCTGGTAATTGAATCTTTTAATCATTAATGTTTATGCAGAGTATCTTTTACTATATAAGAATGCTTAATTTTTTTTTTTCAAGCAACTTAGAAGTCTCTGTAAACATGAACAATAATCTCTCTCTCTCCCCCACCTTTTTTCCTTTCCCCCCTTTTTCCCCCTTCCCCCTTTTTTTTTTGACGCTGCATACCATACAGTATATCTCCAAATCTCCAAACGAATAGCCAGAATTTTGTTTCTATGATCTAAACTTTCATTCATTTTTATCCATTCTTTGCTCATATTAAGCTCCTATATTCTTTTATAATACCATTATTAGAAATGATGATAATTTTTTTTTTAATTCCTGCTTTATCTTTTCTCAGGATTTTTCTTTGAATGAAAAAAAATCTGAGTCTGGATTCCTAAACAGATGATGAAAGATTTGTAGAAATTTATGATGTACACATTGACTATGGCAGAAAAACTCATCTTTCTCTACTGAAGCTGGTTCAGTAGGAGTCAAGTACCATCTGTTTTTTTTAAACTACCACTATATTTTCATTCCAATTTTTACTGTTGGAATGTACTTTAGTAATTCAATTATTTTAAGTTGAATAAACAAACTCCAAGAACATATGTGCTAGGCAGTCATTTCAGCAATTGTAAATACCCCTCAGTTGTTTACAGGCATTGCTGGTGGTATTATTGTTTGCCTGTCCCTAATATATGCCAAAATTTGACCGTAACTTATAGTACATATTGATAGACAGTCTCATTTAATTCTTTACCTAGAATAGGTTTGATTAAAACCCTTAGTGATACATCATATCAAGCAAAAGCATAAAGGTTCTGATGTTTTTATTGTGTTGAATATTAATGTTGTTCAGTTCTAGCTATAGGAAAAAAGCATAATTTCTCAAATTCAACAACTTAGAGAAGATAAAAGTGTTGAATTAAAGATTTGCATTCAGTATTAATGATCTATTTTAAATACTAAGTGAAATGCATAAATTACGTAACAGATTAAGACTGGATCACTTTGGGGTGGAATGATACTTAGCAAATAAAAGCCTTGAATGCTTGAAGTTACCATTAGATTATAATATGTTGCTTATTATATCTCATTTCTAATATTTCTTTCACAAGCATTTTTACCTAAAGTATAATTTCTTTGCATCGTAGAAAAGGTCAGGTAAATGTTCATAAAGGCATGAATATCATGGTAAATCACTGCCTGAAAGATGACATACCTGAACTTTATTCCCTATAGATAACTATAGTTAGTTTTGCAGACTTCATTTTTATATAATCTGCAATATTGTACAGCTTTCAGAAAGGTGATATATTCTTTGTGCACAATGACATGGGAGATGGCTGGTTGTGGGTCACAGCACATCGCACAGGTGAACAAGGGATGATTTTTCGGGACCTAGTGGATGATCTAGATGAAAACATTGATCCAAACACAGTGTTTAGCTGGTTTCATCCCAATGTTACCAAGAGTGAAGCTGTGGATATGTTGGTGAAGGGTAAGGTTATTGGTACTCATTCCATTATTTTGTTAAGAAGAAATTCTGACTATAAAATTAAGATACACGTAATTTCTAATGTTTGTGACTTTATTCTTAGCTTCAACTTTATTATTAGTTAGCTGTGGTATGTTCAATCTTGAGCATGTTGTTTTAGGTAGTATTTCCAGTTTTTTTTTAAATTAACTTAACATAACATAAAAGTTATTTTATGAAGTTATGAGCATCAAGACCTAATAAACTTCTGTTGTTTAAGCTTTGACTTTGAAGTAACTATGACCTATCAAGAAGTTCATCTTTAGTTTGTGTTGAATAATACATAAATATTTTGTATAAATTATAAACTATATTGTTATTCATGCAAGGATAACTTGCAAAGCTGCCATTCTCAATTTGCCATTTTATAACCATAAATTCAGAATTAGGCTATGTTGGATATGTTGACTATGTCATATACAAAGGGAAGTCAAATGAAAACCTTAAATATTTTTTTTATTTAATTTGTTGACCAAAAGTGGAACACAAGTGTATCATTTTTGACTTAGTCTCCATGACATTAAACATCCTCCAGCATGTAGAAAGTGCCTAGATTCCTCTGTGGAAAAATCTTGTTTGTGTGATCAGTCACTTGTGCACCTCTTCATTGGAATCAAATCTCTTTCCTCTCATGGCCTCTTTGAGCAATGACATTGTGCACCTACATACCGCTAGATTTTTGCCAGCAGTATCTTTGCTCTTGTCAAGTGCTGGCATAAGTGCATTGAACTCAAAAAGGATTATAGAATAGTGATAATATAATTGTTTCAGTTTCAGTAGTAGTATTCTATAAGAACTACATTATCAGATTTCCATTGAAGAGACCGTATTATTCTTTCTCATAACATCATGTCAT
Organism: Metallyticus violacea; assembly: GCA_030762175.1. NCBI lineage: Eukaryota > Metazoa > Arthropoda > Insecta > Mantodea > Metallyticidae > Metallyticus > Metallyticus violacea. Next base: position 96,263,475 of record CM060840.1, on the reverse strand, counting down.
ACTACTTAGCTTATAAACTGATTGTAGTCATTAAAACCTATATTTCTCTAAAGATAACATTTTTAACTAATAGAGATTGGCATGTCCTTAGTTCATGATCTTATATCAAATATCAAGCAGCAGTTATCTCTACCAGTTAGAAAATAAGTGTAAGGAAGGTTGTATTAGCATTCTAATTATAAAGTATTTTTTAAGCTGCAGCATATATAAAATAAATTTCTTGAAAATACTTTTTTTTTCCAGCTGGACCTGGTAGTTTCTTAGTGCGGCCAAGTGATAACTCTCCTGGTGATTATTCCCTTTTTTTTCACATCAATAATCAAATCCAGAGGTTTCGTATTGAAAAAAAAGGTGTGCGCTATCTAATGGGTGGACGCACTTTTGAATGCTTGGACGCTGTTATTAATCGGTACAGAAAAGAGCAGATTGTGGAAGGTCACTCCCTGGTGCAGGCTGTAGGCCGAGTAAGTTTTCTATAGCTTATATGTTTCTAAATGCATGATCAGTAACACATGGGCAAGTTAATATCTTGTTACATGATGCATTCATGTGTCTGTCTATATTATTGGAATAAATTTTAATTTTCTTCAAGAATTGGCATTGCCTGTTTGTAACACATTTGCATAAAAATTGCAAAGATTTTAGCATTCCATTTATGTAATGCCAATGGAGAGAAAAGTGGGCAAGAGATCATCACATGACATAAATTATTTTTACTGTTGTTACTGCTGCAATGTTCAAGTACAAAGAAAGTAATGAAAATTCTAACAAAAGATATAATCTAACATTTTGCACAACAAAATGTAAAAGTAAATCATTAAAGTGTGAGTACAAACAATTTAAATAGTACTTAAGTGAATAAAATGTTTGGGGGCATGTGGTGTTTTCTAGCATTTGTTTGTGAACTACCCTTGGCATTGATGCTGCAGATGGTGAAACAGATACAGCTCCAAGCAAGGAATGTAACTCTCTCTGTGAGAAGTCAGTTTGAGACAAGCACATATTAATTCTGTGCAGTTGCTGCAGCACAAAGTATAATTAAGCAAAGTAATTGTAAACTAGTCCATTGTTCTACCACATACTACATTAGTAATAATAGTTTACTCACCCATAGACATGCAATATGTTTCAGGTATTGTCACATTGTTAATTACATAGCTTTCATCTCCTAATATTAGTTTTAGTAAATTAGTTCCTTATTACTCAGTGAGTAAGAGAAATTTTAGTTTAATTTATTTTCTCTACAATATATTTTACATAAAAAACAGTTACTGCTTAATATGTTGCAATTACAAGAGATTAATGCCTGGCAATTTCCTACAGTACACTGTTTCATATTTAAAATATATATATATATATATATATATATATATATATATATATATACAAATACTAAATTACAAGAAGCTATAATTTTAAATTCTGTATAAACATTTACTCAAAGGAAAGTTCCATCTTTTTACCTGTGCAGATTTTATGGATTCTGGTAGTTAATTGAATAATATAATTCCTCTGATTAGGATTATTTTTCTGTTCCAGCTTTTGTTGTTGTTGTTAATAATAATAATAATAATAATAATAATAATAATTTTTAATTAACAATATAACTATAATTATAAGTATATATAAGTACATAAAGCAAAAATGGTGTTAAATTATACTGATTTTTTAAACACTTTTGTTATAGACTGGCTACTTTTTAGATTCTATACATACACAATGTAAACTTTTATCATTATCATCATCATCCTATTTAAGTTTGCAGTGGTTGTTCCGCTCCAGATTTTAATTCCATATTCAGTAAGTGATTGTATTATTCCATAATAAACTGATTTGAAAATGTGCTTTTCTAGATGATTTGATAATGTTCTCAACAAATATAACTGTGAGCGTTAACTTTTTGCAAAGGATATCTATATGTTTATTAAAGTATACACTCTATATAGGTATAGTAAGAATACCAGTGCCATAAGCTTAGCAGTAAAGCAAATATTAATCTCTATGCATGATAAAGGATTAAAAATAGACATTTATCATAATAAAATATTTTGATGGTTTTTAAAAATCTGAAATTGTTTACATTTTAATATTTCTCATATGTAAACAAAATATTAAATTATATGAACTATAAATTTCTTCATAGGCAAAAACAAATCTTATTAGAATACACTAACTTCCAAATTACTGGACACCTTAAAACTAATCGACATAGATGGGACAGCATCATATTTATCATCATCTGTTTTAATGAAAAGGACACATTCTGCTGATACCATTCATTAAAACTATTCATTTCTCTCCAAAAACCACTTCATACATTTTTCCAGCACTATCACATATGATGTTGGGTTGGGAAATATTGCATTGGGAAATTGACAAATTTTGGTACAAAATGTTTAATAGACACTTAAAGTTACACCATTAACTTCAAAATGTGCAAGATGTATACTCTTATCCACTCCTTTAATTACTGCTATTGAGGAAATGTAAACATTTTATTATGCTTGCACTGCCATAATTAAGACATATAAGAGCTGCCCATGTTGTAGTAAAAACTTTCTATTACATAAATTTCTGATGTTATTTCATTAAACCAGTATTAAATTATTCAAACATTGATGCTACTGTTGATTTACTTCCAACTATAAACCACTGTAACAAACAACATAACTGCAATGAACGAATAAACATATGTGTTTAATAGCAGCAGCATGCCCAACTCCACTGTGGATGTACCTGTCTTTGCATTGCAAATGAGTCGAAACATGTAACATCCTGCTCACACCTCTTGAGTTTTCCTTTCATTGTTAAGCCTCACTGTCACATATGATGTTATATTAGGGAAAATTGCACAGGAAAAATATCCTCCGTAACCATAAATTTTGGTATCAAATGTTTAATACACAGTAGTTACATCATTAAAACTTCAAATTTAAAATTAATTTGCTGTTGAAACCAATACAGTGAAGCAATTAATTTATTCTTAATTAACTAATGTTGATTTAATATTCTTATTCTCCATTCACCACTGAATTATACAGAACATAATAGCTTATGTTCTTATTTATCATGAAAATCTTTTCCCATATGTCAAGTTCCTTGGATGTTGAACAGTTTTTAATCATGAAATAGAAAAAGGGATCTCTTTATTAAATGCTTGTCAACATGTGGGAAAAGATTTTCATAATGAAATATGAGCATAAACTCATGAACTTCGGCATTCGAGAAGCACACAATATTTTGTACAAGCTCATCAGCAGACCACCAGATTCACCACAATCGCCTACCTTTTCAAACCCAATATGATCCAGCATGTGCCAATCGTTTAACAGTAATATTATTATAATTTAGGAAACTTTAAATCTGGAGGGATCTTGTGGAAAAATGTATCCAATAATATATATTAATTCCAATATTGATGCTAAATTGGCTCAAGAATTGATTACAGTTAAAACAATTTTGTTAATCTTCTCTCTTTCAACCAGTCAATAACAGAGGGAGATGGAACTGTAAAGTCCAAGGAAGTTCAGCATGCAGAGAAGATATATGCAACGCTTCGAGAGTGCAGAGAGCAGTCAGGACTTAAGAAAATAAAAGGCAAGTCTAATAGATGGTATCATGGAAAGTATTTAATTTGTAGGTGCCTTAGAAAATGAAGACAAATGAAAAAATATAAAAAAAAGTATATTACAGGCTTTTTTAATTACTAGAATTTATATATAAACATTATAGATTTGAAATGCAATGGTAATTAGTTTGCTTAGCCAACTGCTATGGATCAAGTATCAAGCTTATATTTAATTCATGTTTGGGACAGATTGATTGGATGAGGTTTTCCCCAGATTTTTCAGTATCCTCATAAGACAAATACATTGTAGCTTTAGGTGCTGTTGTACTTAGGATTTATTTACTTATCATTAATTTATTTAATTGGATTTAATTCACACTCCCAAAAATTTTAGCCAGATAGCCTGAGGCTATTTTATTTGTTATATTTTGAAACCTAATGAACTTGAAATGTTTATAATAACATTTTGCATTACAGGAATCAAGATGCAGGGTTATTTGAACAAAAAGAGTGAAAAGAACAAAAAGTGGAAATCAATGTACTTTGTTCTGTTAGTAGATGGCACCGATACGCATTTGTATTTCTATGACAATCCAAAGGTAAGGCATCAGTATTGTATTGCAATTAAGGACATAATTATGTACTTTTAACTGAAACACTGGGAGCTTAAAAAGATTCTAGATATGTCTTTTCTAAAAAACTAGAGAATTTTGTATATTAAAATATCAATAATTTTTTATTGACATTGTAAAACATAAAGGAAGGCTATTAACTTTCTTCCCAGAAAGAATATAATGTTCAAAATATAAAACATAGATAGCTTTTGGAGGGGATAAATGTCCAAATGGCAAATCAATTACATTCGGGGCTTATGCCATTGGAATTTGTATAGAGTGCAATGGATTAATATTCAATTAGCAAATTCAATTCTAATTCATAGTTATTAAGCTAATCATATGTTAAATAACTGATAAGTGATGTGTTTTTAAATGGCTGCTCAAAAATAATTTTTATATGTTAATTTCATTGATATATGTCTGGCTTTTTATCATGGTATTGTTCCCATATTAAAGAAAAAACAATGGTGTAATAATAATAATAATAAGTAAAAAATATATAATTTTGATATCCAATAAAGCCATCGGATACCAATATTTAGTATTATTTATATTTTGGTAATTATTATATGATTTTTGTTTTTATATTTAACAAATTTGTAGGCCTTAAGCATTCAAGCTTTAATGAGAGCTAGGGCCCAGATTTTTAGGTTTTTGTAAACCCTGAAATAATTTTTTAACATGTTAAAAAGTTTTTTTTTTTAGTTTTTTAATATGCTAAAATAGATTATTTTAGTTTTTAACACTTTTGGAGTTTTTTTTTTTTTTTTTCAAGTTTCTCTTAGTTAAAGTAAAGTAAAACATTAAATAAATATATGATAATATGAATTTTAATTTAATTTTATTTCCATTGTTCTGAAGCACAAAACTACATGAACACTTAAAGTATCCAAGTTTTTATAATGTCAGCACACTGCATTTTTTTTAAAGTTGTAAAGCACTAAGATCTTTCAAGAATATTCTGTAACTAGTTTTATTATAAATACTGTACAACTTTAAAGACTTTATCTTTTAAAATGCCAACCTTGGCCTTCACATAATCCTTAAGCCTGTATAGCCACTCATCAATTGCATTATCTATGACCTCTAAATGGAAACTTTCCACTGCTTTCAAGTAATGTTTCAGGCTGTTAGCATTAGGGTTCCTCTTCTTGCAAACAATCTCCTCAAGTACTTCCCACAATTTGTTATCCAATGAGTGAGACAGGACTGCTGGCTGGATAATTATCTGGAGCTATGAAATCTGGCACATTTGTCTTGTCACTTTTGCATTATATTCATCTTTTGGGCAATGGATGAGTCTTTCTGGAATGTCCAATGCTGATTGAGGAAAAGATGCTATTCAAAGGCTTCATTACAGGGTTCTAGTAGACTTTGGCAGATGATTTCATCCTTTTTTTCACATAAATATGGATTGATGGTACAGCCCTATGCAACTCCCCACCAAAAGCTTGAGGTAGGATGATGGCCTGTAAAGGATCTTTGCAGTTTATTCTCAAGCTTCTTGAGGCATAAACCTTATCATTTGGTCAGTTGTAAAGATTCCTCAATATTGAATATTTTTTTCATCTGTAAAAGGGATCTTTCTGTTACTGTTTTAGTGCATAAGAAACTGTAAATATGCAGTCTTGAGTGGAGCTCCCAAAATTGCAAATTAAAGATGGCCTTTACTTTGCTTCTATAAATTGTAAACACTACTACAAATGTTTCAAAATTACTGTACTTAATGTTGAAAACTTTGCAAAATTTTCTCTCCCTTATAGCTGAACTCACAGTGACACCTCTAAAATGTAGTAGTAAGAGTTGGACATACATTTCAAAGCAGGTTGTACACTCACCCTCAATATTTTATAAAAATATTTACAGTAAACCTAGATAGTTCATGCCTTATGTATTCAGCTGAATAAACCAGTTCATTGTGATCAGTTGATCATGTCTTGATGATGCCAAGCTTCATAGCTTAGCAGCATTTGTAAACTTTAAAAAAATTATTTTGTTGCTTGTGAACCAGGATGCTTTGTAATTGAAATATTTTTTGTCCCCAAAGACAGAGACAGGGAAATACAAAAGTAATCCCTTATTTTTGTCTCTGTTAAATGCTTGGTTGGAAACTTAGCTGTCATTGTGATGATGCAGAAGTTTCAAGGAAGTCTAAATAAGCGTTTAGGTCTAAACATTGTATAAGAACTATTAATATGAATATAAAATACATATAAACATTATACTTACGAAGCTGTTGACAATGGAGTGGCAATATAACTTCAACTTATGTATTCACTTTTTTACACTTTACTCCATTCACTTACACAAAAGTAAGACGCATTTCAGGAGAATCTCTCCCATCTTCAGTTGAGAGATTCTCCCGAAACGCATCTTACTTTTGTTTAAGTGAATACATAAGTTGAAGTTATAAAATGCATATGTTGATTTTTTAGTAGGGGCAACTATTTATCGTCCATACATATCAGGTTCTAAGTTCTACAGGCCTATGTAGCCACCACCATCATTGCATACAATGTTTTCCCAGCGATGTGGATGCCATTTGATTCTGTTGGCACTGCTTAATATGTTGATGGTGCAAAGATAGCAATCTGCAGATGCTAAGTCAGGAGATGTGGTTGAGGAGATAAAATAAGTCTCTTTCGCTCTTCTTTTCTCTCCCTCCACTTTTTTCTTCTTCTCCTTCTGGTCCTGGTGGTCTAATGGTAACCAATGGATATTTTTGGGCATAAAAATCTGAAGTATGGCTTCTTAGCTGTGGGTTCCATGTTGTAGATTGACAGCACATAAAAGGACCTCAAAAAGAGGCCTCTAAGCAAAATTTATTTGTTGTTTTGTGTCCTGAATTGAATTGGACATTAGTGACCTGAAATGTTAAAGAGCTTCAGTAAATCATATCAATAAATCTTGTTTTTCAGCAAAAGTTGCACTCAAGCCTTGATGAATGTGCCAGTGTACTATTATGTTGCAGGATCCATGAATTGTCTCTCTCAAGTCATTTAAAGTAGTGCTTCAGGAACTGTTGCATGAGAACAATAGGCTGAAATTTGATCCAAGAAAAGGGATAATTTTTTGTTGAAACATAAGCAAAATTTACATTAATTTTATCAAAAGCTGTAATTGATTTATATTATACACATGTATGGAGGAATGAATGATTGATCAGTTATTATTGACTTACAGCGCACAAAACCAAAAGGCCTGATAGATCTCAGCTGTGCCTATCTTTATCAAGTTCATGACAGCGTGTTTGACAGACCACATTGCTTTCAATTAGTGGAGCGTGCATTGCCTTGCTTAGCAACTACTACATACTTATGTGCCAGCAATGCTGACTCAGCACAAGACTGGATAGTGGCTCTGAAGCCTTTATGTGTGACACAGCAAACTCGGGCTCCCAAGGTACAGCGTCTGCGTGAGTTGAGGTGCCTGCAGTTACATATTCTTGATGCTCACAGGTAAACAACCCATTCAGCTTTTAATATTAGCATTCTGTGCCACATGTGGTAGTTATTTTATTCCTTAGTTGCTTGAAGCATAGCATAATCTACTATTTATTAATTTCTTGCTAAGCTTATAATATAATGACCTGGACCTGGGTATTGGTGATCTAAAAAGGCCTGTAAAATTAGCTATAAAATGACTTAAAAATTTAAAAGTATGAAAAGTAATGAGGTTAGGTGTGTCATTGTTTTACAGAGTTTTCACGTAAAAACTATCCTGCATGTGAGGGCGATGTTTTAAATCCTGTGAGTGGCGCTCTCCACTCTTTTCGCTACAAGCAGGATAATTTTTACATGAAAGCCCAGTATTAAATGTAAGTTACTAACAAAGCATATGTTGTACAAAACAGAAATGAAAAATTATACTGTAAAAATGTAACCATCTTATTTTGCATTGTCATAAATTACACTGTACATGTGCAGATTTTGAAAAGTAAATAAATGCTGAGCTATTTATAGTATGCTAAGTCAAGACATGTAATGTATTACAGTTTTCACCAGTTAGCATTCAAAAATCAAGCAGTAGTAGTACTGGAGCAGTACTCTTTTTTTTTTCCTTCCCTGGCACACTTTTTTTTAATTTTTATTTATTTATTTTTTTTTATTTTTTATTTATTTATTTATTTTTTTTTCCCAACCAAATTTGCATATATGCCCAAGTTCAACTTCAGTTTTGTTGAACAAAAAAGTGAATTAAAAGTACAGTTGACTTTTGATAATTTGCATATGAATAATTTGGATTCGCTCTCATTCTCTCTCTCAATTTAAAAAATGTTAAATTAATTTCTTATATATAAAATATTTTACCTTATTCAATCAGTTCATTTCTTTCTTCAAATTTTTGTACCTAATGCATCTTTCTGCCATCCACTGAAGCCATCCCCCTTCCTCTCGAATTTTTGCATGTAATGCATTAAAGTCAAGCTAATATGCTTCCTCTCTTCAGTACCATTATGAGTTGTGTGACTAGTGGTACTGATTATACAGCAGGCTAGTATTGCTGTCAATACGCTTCATTCATATAAGAAAAATGGCAATTTTTGTTTAGGTATATTGTTTTCCTATGATATTATCCTGCAAAAATCAGGATAAATGAGTGGTCACAAACAAACCTAACTTGTTAACATCATTGCGTGATTGAACTGAACTATCACTCTTTTGCTCTATGTACTTGTTTAAATATGTAGAACCAGTTTCACGAACCTAGAGCTAGAAAGTCAACTACTGGATACTTAGTCATGCTGTGGGAATGTTTACTCTGCTCTGGTGGATGTGTGATGAACTTAAAGTTTGTGTGTTCATCCCAAAAATGTCGAAGTTCATTAAAACGGTCTTTGTATTTGTATATGTAGATTTTTTCCCAAGTGGCTAATTCTGTAGGTCCTTGTACTGATTTGAATAATTTTGCTTTATTCAATATATCGTGGTTTTCTGTCCAGAAATGAAATGCTACTGCTGATTTCTCCATTTGCTTGTATTTTATGTTCCTGAAATTTTATTTCAACCATGTGCCTATGTTGCTTTTTTTTCCAATGTAGACCTTTTCACATTCTGCACAACTAATTTGTAAATACCTGCTTTTTTCTCCTATGGAATACTGTCATTAACATTGTCTTATGGTGATTTTTGACATTAAATCTGTTTACCGGGCCTAACCTGATATTAAAATCTTTAAGAATATTCTGAAACACTATTTTGTAGCCCATGGATGATATGTAAATTTTTTAAAAATTAGCTCATTCTTTTCATGCTGAAAGTGTTATGGTTTCTTTAATAAGTTTTTGTCTCGAATTTTTGCACTTTTTTGTGTACTAGTTCTTTCTTAAAAATAAAAATGATATTCTATTCCACAGGAGAAAAAAGCAGGTATTTACAAAATTAGTTGTGCAGAATGTGAAAAGGTCTACATTGGAAAAACAAAGAGCAACATAGGCACAGTTAAAATAAAATTTCAGGAACATAAAATACATGGAGAAATCAGCAGTAGCATTTCATTTCTGGACAGAAAACCACGATATATTGAATAAAGCAAAATTATTGAAATCAGTACAAGGACCTACAGAATTAGCAACTTAGGAAAAAATCTACATGTACAAAGACAGTTTTAATGAACTTCAACATTTTTGGGGATGAACACGTAAACTTTAAGTTTATCACACATCCACCAGAGCAGAGTAAACATTCCCACAGCATGACAAAGTATCCAGTAGTAGACTTTCTAGCTCATGGTGAGACTGAAGGTTCGTGAAACTGTTTCTACATATTTAAACAAGTAAGTGGAGCTAAAGACTGTTAGTTTAACTCAATCACACAATGATCTTAATATATGATTAACTTCACTGTGCAATATTCTAATTAACAATTGTAGTTGAAGGTAAGTTATTTTTTCCATTAAAGTTAATTTAATTTAAAGTTTTTTCTATTATGTTAATTTTTAAACTTATATCTGCAGGTATTTATATTTTGCAATGTTTAAAATATATTGATTTTGAAGTGTATTTTGTCCAATCTATCAAAGTATTTTTTACCAAACTTTAGGTGAAAGAAACAAGCTTTTGCAGATACTTTATGATTAACTACCATGAATTATCAGGAGTTAACCGTAGACATTCTTTTTCCAGACTTCCATACAAACTGGTGCCAAATCCATTTTGTGTAATCTCATTGAATCAAGTCAAAGTAGCAAGAACAAAAGTGAAAACTGGACCGGATCCTGTATGGGATGAAGAGTTTGTATTAGAGTAAGTATGCTCACCTTTTTGCATTTATATTTAAAGAGATAATGCTGTGATTTGAATTTTGTCCAGCCAAGGTGTCAATCCAGCACTATCTTTTAAATGAAAGTAGATTTTATAACAAATTATTTATGAGGAAGTCACTCAAATTTCACTAGTTTTATTCCACTTACTTGGACATGTTTCAAAGGCAAATTTCCTTCATCGTCAGCACTGAGTGGAACCGTGGAACTTATTTGGTAAATATGTGCTTTTTTTCTCTGGAGGAATACAGTCATTAATATTGTTCAAGATTTTTAACATAAATCTATTTACAGGTGCCAACTTGATATTCAAATCTTTTAGAATATTTTGGAATTTTTGTTTAGCTCAGGATGATAATGTGAATTTTTTAAAAATGATCTCTCTTCCTGCTGAAAGTATTGTGATTTCTTGAATAAGTTTCTGCCTCTTGAATTTCTGTTGTTTTTTGTGAACCAGTTCTTTCCTAAATCCATTTAAAAATGGATTCCTGATCTTTCTATTTGCTTGTATTCTTTAGAATATTCTTCCTTGTTAATGTGTACATTAACTAGTGTATGTGTTGAGCTATTGATCACTTATTTCGTAATGTGTGTCTTTTCAGCTTTTAAGAAATGCATGAAACTTCAGATTATTTATTTTACTGAGAAGAATATCTGCATAAATGAATATTTTGCATAATTCTGAACTTCAAGAGCTTCACCAAATGGCATTAACTGAAGTATTTGTTTTTCATTTTGAAACTACCATAGACCTCTCTAGTGCTGCTATCTATTTATGTACTGATAAGTAAAACACTTCTTCAACCCAAATTCTCATTTTGCATATCTTGCAATATAATGTGCGAACACTTTTTCTCCATATTGAGAAACATTATGTTTTGATTTTTTATGTATCACTGGATTAATTCTTTTGACATGACATTACTACAGAATACACTGAAATTCACAAGCATAATAAGTTGATAGCATACACAACTGAGTCAGTATTAGGTGACACTAAAACTTCATTAACTGATTAATTCTTCAGAACATGTTTCAAGAATAATTAATCAGTTAGTGAAGTTTTAGTGTCACCTAATACTGACTCAGTTGTATATGTAACAACTTCATGTTCCTAACTTCTTTTAAGATTACCAGTTGATAGTTGCTTACGATAAATCTGGGTTTAAAATGTCAATTGAGATTTGGTTTGTGTGGGCTCATATCTTTACTATTCTGTACAAGGTATGGGCTTTTCTGGAACCACTGTTATTTGCAAAAGTATGTTGTCCACCATTACTAGGTAGAGAATGGAAAATAAGGATCCTTACCTGGTTTCTTTAAATAAAATAAGGTTTTATACTGGTATGGAAGAAGTAAAGCTAAATTTCTTTTTAAGGGAAAACAAATTAAGAGTCTTTCTTCTCTTCACTTGGAAGGTAGAATGTAAAATGAGTGAATGATTGTTAATTAATGGGGGGGGGGGGATGTTCATATTAGCTATTTTTCTTCTGAAACACAGAACTAAGCAGTATGGTGTCCCCTCCAAAAGAGATGCAAATGTATGGAAAGCTTGGTACTAGTAATAAATGCACATATTATTTTATTGGAAAAGAAACTGTATAAAAATGATAAATGTGTCATATATATTTCAAATGTATACATTACATATACTTTTTTTTTCCAGGGGGAAAAAAAAGTATAATTTTGTTGAAGTTTATAAATAATGTATTGTCTCAGGCAAATCACTTAGGATTAAAATCTATTCTAGCCACCAGTAATAAAATTGAACTTGAGTATCGTCTGTCCTCCTTAGATAGTACAGGGCATTATTGCATTGCTGTGCATTCAAATGTTATGAATGCTCTTAGCACTGTTAGATGCACTTAAAAAATAAAGTTATGAATGAAATCCATTTCATTTAGTACATAATGCCTAATACCAAATTTCAAGATGAAACAAATGAAATGTTTAATAACAATTTTGACAAATTTTGAAATTTGGTGAAACTAAACTGAATGAAAACAAGTAGTTTAGTCTAATCTCAAATATAGCTACTGGTAAAATTAAAACCTGTGAACATAATTTTTTTGCCTTTCTTTATCTATCCCAAAGCATCATAGAAATATAAGACTATCTATTATAGGTGACAATGTACTTTTTATAATTTTAGTGATGTTCCACCAGATGTGTTGACATTCACAGTAACAGTATATAACAAAGGAAAGAGGTCTAAAGACACAGAAGTAGCTGAACTTACAGTGGAGTTAAGCAGTTTGACTAATGGAGATGAGGTAAGCAAATTATAATTTTTATTTTTAAGGTAAATGCTTCTGCTTCTTTTATACAATAAATGTTTAATTATTTTTAACTTGTGCTTTTTCAATTCTGACTCACGGGATTAAAAACAGTTACAGGTAAGCATTGATGATTTCTGTTTGCTAAATATGAGAGTAAAGAGAGATCAGAATAGAAAGATATATGATAAATTAATTTTTCAGACTGAGGACTGGTATACATTGTCAGGGATTACACCAATTGGAGAATGGGGTTCTCTGCGCTTGCGTACAAGGTATCTGCATGATTTGATTATGCCACAGGAGGAATATTCACCCATGCAACAGCTTGTTCTGGATCCTTCGCTTGAAGTTGTGCGAGCTCTTGCTGATATCTGCCATCTAGATAGAGTACCTCTTGCAAATTCTCTTTTGCGAATATTCAGGTTTGTATACACCTTAATTTTATACATAATGAAAAAAAAGAAGAGTTAGTAATCCATAAAATCAGGATTGATATTCCTTAGAGCAAGAAACAGTTTGCATATTGTGAATTTTGTTACATTGAATATTTGTGTATATCTTTAAAATTATGTTCTTTGGAAACCTTGATGTATTTTCCTTTTACCATTATTCACTTTAGCCCCATGTAACTGTCATATTTACAACCAAGGATTACATAAGTTAGTATGTAAAGAATGTGAAGGAAAAGTTACAAAATGTTGAAAGGAATTAAGTATTTGATGGCTAAGAATGAGGTGTGTAATAGTTGATTGAGGCATTTTTCTCATTAAGGAAAAAAAATGTTTGCTTCATCTGCATTATTGCTCAAATTTTCTTTTGTCGCTTTAATAACTGAAAGATGGTTACAACCTTGTGCAGAATTTTCCCCAATTTCTGAGTTAGAAAAGAGAAACAATGAAATACCATATAACATGTAATAAGGCATGAGTGTTCATCCTTAGAAAAAAGATGACCAACAGTCAGAAACCATGTCTGATTTGAAAACATCAAAAGCATCACTGATGCTGGGGCCACAATGCTGCTTTCATTTCATGTTCAAGTCATGCCATAAATAGCAAACACATTTGCTTGGACCATGGCTGCGAGGGCAAAGATGTGTCTTAAGCAAAATCATGTGTCTAGTAATAAGAAATGTATACATTAATTGATATCATTGTATGATTCAGTTGAATTACACACTCTTAAAGCTTAATGTATACATTGTTTCAAATCCTTATAATGCTTGAATTTTATTTGTTAAATTTTGGAAGTAAAATTAATGTTTAATATATGGCAATATTATGCATTTTATGAACAGGATATATTTGAATTTTAAGGCATTTACCCTCAAGCAAAAAAGTAATTTTTGTTTTCAAAATAAAAGCCAAGTGAAAAACTAAAAGGAAAATGTAAATCACCTTTATTTCATTTAAAACAATTTATTAATTTCCTATTTATTTTGAAAACAAAGTTTTATATATATGTAAAGTAACTCTTGGAACAATGTTGCTAAAATACAAGAATGAGAAAAGCAGAAATAGATAAAACATTTAATTCGAAACTCAAAATATTGTTGTATTTTGAACCACTTGTTTCCCCCCCCCCAAAGTGTTTTATCTATTTCTGCTTCTGTAGTTCTTCTTTTTATATACATGACATAAATGCCTTAAAATTCAAAGAGCTTTTGGAAGCTATATTATCATGTATATACTAAACATAATTTTTACATGAAAAAAAATAAAACAGTTCATATAAACAATGTATACAGTTTTTTTCACACTAACTCCATTCACTTACATAAAATTTGGAACATATGTTTCGGGAGCGATCCCTCCCATCTTCAGCCTGTTGACAAACTGTTGTTAAACGTGGCGGTTGGGTCTCTTGATGTTCTTGTGGCGGCATCTGTTGGTTCTATTAGGAATTTGCTGAGTTCATCCAATGGAGGGATATCGAAATTCATCAAATTATCCTTATTTTTTGTAATGAAAATGTTTTCCCAAGTGGAAAGCTCTATTGCATCATGAAGTTGTTTAAGTAGTTTTATCTCTGATTTAATTTCATGATTTTTATTCCAAAAGTGCGCTGCTATTGCTGATTTATCAATTTGTTTTAAGCAAATATTTCTGAAGTGTTCTTTTTTCCGGATTCCCAAATTCCTCTTCGTTTTTCCAATGTATTTTTTGTCGCACTCTGCACATTCTATTTCGTAAATACCTGACTTTTGTTCTGTTGGCATGTAGTCCTTTACTCTGCAACCTAATAAGTTCTTTATATTAAAACTGTTCTTTGGGGCTAACATAATTCCTTGTTCTTTGAATATCTTTTTGAACTTATTGTGATAAATTAGGTGGTATGTGAAACTTTTGAATTTGTACCTTTCTTTTGCACTTTTAAGAGTGGAAACATCTCTTATTGCCTTTTGTTTTTTGGTTTTATTGATGATTTTTATTACTGTCTTTGTTGTATGTTAGCTCCAAAGAACAAAGAACTAACATAATTCCTTGTTCTTTGAATATCTTTTTGAACTTATTGTGATAAATTGGGTGGTATGTGAAACTTTTGTATTTATACCTTTCTTTTGCACTTTTAAGAGTGGAAACATCTCTTATTGCCTTTTGTTTTTTGGTTTTATTGATGATTTTTATTACTGTGTCTTTGTTGTATGTTAGCCCCAAAGAACAATTTTAATATAAAGAACTTATTAGGTTGCAGAGTAAAGGACTTCATGCCAACAGAACAAAAGTCAGGTATTTACGAAATAGAATGTGCAGAGTGCGACAAAAAATACACTGGAAAAACGAAGAGGAATTTGGGAATCCGGAAAAAAGAACACTTCAGAAATATTCGCTTAAAACAAATTGATAAATCAGCAATAGCAGCGCACTTTTGGAATAAAAATCATGAAATTAAATCAGAGATAAAACTATTTAAACAACTTCATAATGCAATAGAACTTTCCACTTGGGAAAACATTTTCATTACAAAAAATAAGGATAATTTAATGAATTTCGATATCCCTCCATTGGATGAACTCAGCAAATTCCTAATAGAACCAACAGATGCCGCCACAAGAACATCAAGAGACCCAACCGCCACGTTTAACAACAGTTTGTCAACAGGCTGAAGATGGGAGGGATCGCTCCCGAAACATATGTTCCAAATTTTATGTAAGTGAATGGAGTTAGTGTGAAAAAAACTGTATACATTGTTTATATATATACCACTCCATTGTCAACAGCTTCGTAAGTACACTTATTTGGGAAAACAATTCATTTTCGGGTAGTATTTGAACTTTGTTAGCTCTCATTGCTAGACACCTGCTTTTTACCATTTGACTATCAGTGTTCATCTAACAAGAATAACTTAATGCATGCGTGTGTATGTTTTTTTTTTAAATAGTATTTTAATGCCCGTTTTTGCTACTGAGGCATCACAGGCGGTGAACCTAATGGTACATAAGATGAAATGATATCTTGGGAATGGATTTTTTAAGGAAGGAAATGTTCCAGGCCTATGATTTAGGATACCTCCCCTGCATTTGCCATTTATGACTGAGGAAACCTGAAAAAAACCTCAGTCAGGGAGGACAGTCCTGGTGGGAATCAACCGCTCACGAGTCCACACCTTAACGATTCAGCCACCCTTGGCGGTCAGAACTTGATGTGACTGGTTATGTTAGAATGCGGCTAAATGCTATGGAGACATATGCAGAGTCATGCCATGATACAGCGATGAACTGAGCAAAGCATATACAAAGTAATGCTTCAAAAGTCTATTTTCTTCTTCTTCTTCTTCTTCTTCTTCTTCCCCCTCCCTTCTTTCCTTCATTCCTTTCTTTCTTTCTTAGGATGTACAATGCTTTTCACTAACACGGAAAGTATTTGGGTTGCACCAAAATTCCATAAGGAATAATTTAGTGTCACCTTGCTTTACTGATATTTGTTTGCCTGCCAACTTCTCCAGTCCAATAGAGGTCTCTATATATGTTATGCCAACTCTGCTCCTTAAAAGTCAGCCCTCCAAAAGGTATCAACTGTGCAAAATCTCTAGACCTGTAATTCTTCAGGCAATATAAAATCTACACCAAGAGAATTAACACGGATTATTAAATAACATTGTGCTAACCTGTAGTCAAAATTGAATGACAGATTCTTTATCATGAAATTACATTCTGTTATGTACAATCAGTTATCTGCAATGTTTACAGACCAATGCTATGTTATACATGGCAAACAGCTGCTATTATAGTGGTAACCTTTGGATGTCAAAAGTATTATGAACATGGTGTTCAGCACTGACATTACAGAATTATGGCATGAAACCAATTTGCTTTTATTGACTGCACTGTCTGTAGCCATTGCTTATTTCTTTGAACATGTATTGAACATCCTCACTTTTATGTATAGTTAAGATATTTGCATTATATATGCCTTGTGCAGTGAATTAACACATTTGATTACTCTAATTACCTTAAATACATTTGATGTTCCCTTGGGGGCGTCATAGACTTTGCTGGGTGGCAGATGAAGCCTCACTCTATATACTCCCACTACTGAAGCTAATTCTCAACTGACTCAAAAACCCAAGTTTTTCCAGTCTAGACATGCTTCTTTATCTTTTTAAAAATCTACCCAACTCCAACAGTCTTGACTGATCTAACCACATACAAGACATTGTTATTAGTTGTCAATGCAAATTATTATAGATACCACACTAGCTGTACCACCATAGATCTATTGATGATTCTTTATTGCATTTTTTTTCACTATGATTTAATACTAATGTTTTACTTCATCCTGATCCCAAATCTGCACAAGAACACAATTAAGGGAAGGATTTTATTAGAGATTAACTTTAATATCGTATCTTAGAAATTCATTGTTTGAAGTGACAAAACCAAAATAAACTATTCTAGTATATCTACATGTTGCAGACTTGAACAAGCATTTTATTTCAAATGTCACCCATTATATTTGCAGTTATTTTCATAATTTTATTAAAACTGCCATAGGTGGTCAAGGTTGTTTAAGGCGCGGACTCGTGAGCGGGAGGTTTGGGGTTTGAATCCTGTTTGAATCATGTTGTGGTAAAGTGATCATTTAAAAAAAAAAAAGTCAAGGTCATTCCAATTACTATCTTTGTTAGAAAATAAATTCACTTTGATTGATAATAGCATATAACTATAATAATTTTTATTTTATAATGAGTATACCTATGTTATGGGAGTTGTTCAAAATTGTGCCTTTCTTTAAATTTTTTTTTTCATATGGAACTAACACAGTGAAGCTCACATGAATTAATTAATTTTGTGCCTATCTGTAGTCAAATATTTGTAATTCTTTTAATAAAATTTGCATCCACTTATTACAACCCTGCATTAAAATATACAATATGGTTGTTCGTATAGCTTATCAATTCAAAACAATTGAACCAATAACAATCTGAAAGAAATGAACTAAAGGTTAGTTTGAATTTATGTGCAAAAGGATTTAATGCATGTATTTTGATGTACCTACTAGGATAGCCCATTCAACCCATTAATGTTACAGCCAGACACAAATATTATGAAATTCACTAATGCAATGTAAACCTAACATTTTAAGATATTTGTGGACACAATCTCAATAGTTTAAAAATGGATCCCTCAGTTTGGTTTAAGTTAGGCAAAAATTGTCATAATAATGAATATTTTGGTAGGTTAGATGCTTTTTTAAGTTCGGTTTAATGCATTAAATATATACTTGGAAGGTTTTTACATAGCCAACATTTTAAACATATTTCGTTGTTTTTCAAAGCTGTTTTTTCTTCGTAACAGCTTTGATTTTCTCTGCCATCCAGTGTATTGGTATATCTAATATATCTGGGGGATTAGATTGTAAATCTGTTTCAAGCTTTGCTTCCATAATTCATCTAATTTTTGCCTATATTTTCTTTTAAGTTCCTCTGCAGTAAAAAGTTTATGTAAATATAGGAATATGGTTAAAGGAACATTTCAGGAACATAAAGTACAAGCAAATAGAGAAATCAGCATTAGCACTTCATTTTTGAACAGAAAATCATGATATAGTGAATAAAGCAAATTTATTAAAATCTGTACAAGGACCTAGAGAACTAGCAACTTCGAGGAAATCTACATCTACAAATACAAAGACAGTCTAATGAACTTCGACACTGTCTGGGATGAAAATATAACTACAAGTTTATCACACCGCCACCAGAGCAGAATAAACATTCCCAAAGCTCACCGAATTATCCGACAGTTGAATTTTACCCAAGCTGATGATGAGAACGAAATGACCTTGAAACTGTTTATGTATATTATAACAAGTAAGTGAAGCATTATATGTATATTATGACAAGTAAGTGAAGCATTAAGGTGTTTAGTTCAACTAAATCATGCAATAATATCAATAAATTTTTTTTTGTCATCCTGTGTGAAGGATCGAGCTTCCTACCAAATTTTACCTTACCTCTTACACAGATGATAAAAATATAGTAGAACAGGTAGATACAAAACTACAAGGTTTCAATTTTTATATGAAATGAGTTCTCAGGTATTTGTATAAAATATAGCTTGAAATTTGTCATTCACATATTCTTCAATAATACTCATTTAAAATAAATAAAACAATTGCAGTTATTTAACATGTGAATATATAAAATAGCAAAATTGTTTCTAAAATTACCATAATACTTGCAGGTATGAACGTAAAGAAGCGGATCTGCTCAAGACACTTAATGAGGCTGAAATTGAAAAAGAAGAAGAAACATCTACGTTATTCAGAGCAGCATCACTTACCACAACATTAATGGACTTATATATGAAGTCAGTTTGTACAGGCTTTCTTCACTCAGCAATTCAAGATACCATTCTAAAACTGCTGGAGTCTAAGCAGTCATGTGAGGTGTGTAGCACTTTGTTGGTTTTTATGTTATTTTATAAACATTGCAGCTTGAATTATTCCCTTGTTTTTAGCTTCACTGATGTGTCAATTTATTTATATTGCTCTTTTATAATCATAAACATTTCTAACAAGGAAATATTTATTTATATAGCTTTTGGCCTGGTTCTAACCCATGTATATTCCAGGCCAATATTTTAAATCGCTCATACAAAAATTTTAATTGCCCCCTGCTAATTTTCACACTTCAAATAACTATATTTTTAACAGTGTTTGCTAAGCCCTAGTCCTTGGTACAAGTAGATCCAGAGGACTTTGGCATATAGCCCATTCTATTGAACAAGGAAAAACTATAACAACATAAACTAAAATATTTATACAACAGTAATCACCCAAAATCAGCAATAAATCTGTTCTCATTTGTAGAACCCCTACCCTTAACTAACTTATTTCCATACACATTGAAACTTTTAATCTGGTACATATATAAACAAAAATACTACTACCAGCAAATTACAAATCAAACTTGCATATTATCTCTCCTCACTGACTGTAGCCATTTGTTCTTAACTCGATACAGATATTCTCCATAATTGCAAATTTTCTTTGGTCGCCAAACATTTTCTTTGGTGCAATATGCTTATTAAACTCCAACCATTTGCATACATTGCTTGTTGTCTCCATTCCTGAGTTTTCAAATAAAATATGTTTTACATTTTCCAAATTTCCACATAAGGCAAACTCCATGCTTACAATTCTAAAACCTCTTAAGCTAATTAGCTTAAGCTAATTCCTAATTCCTATTCCTAATCTAAACCATGCCATCCCTTCTTTCTCCTACTTTTTACACTTACAAATGTATCTCTGTCTTCTAACATCCCCTTTTATCCCCTGATAGAAATTAGAGACCTCTTCCTCCTTATTATAGAGTGTAATATCTGTCCATCTATATTTCCAAAGGGAATGTAGGTTTTCATGGCCAGAGTCTCAGTTATAACTAGAAATATTTTCCAAGGTGTTACACAGTGATCTGCTGGAGATAAGAGTTCCAGGCAGACATCTTCATTGGCATGGACGAAGTCTCCTTGGAGAAAGTATTAGAAGAGAACAACGGCATAGGAGAGGCCAGACCCTTCCCATCAACTATCCAACCTCTGCCCACCCCAGATCAATCAGCGGAGGGCACTTACAATACAAATATAGTGACACTGACGGCCAGTACATAAACGCAATGATACCTTCTCCAAGGAAACTTTATCCACACCATTGAAGATGTCCACCACAGTTGTGGACAAAACGTCTAGAACTCTTTATCTCCAACAGACCATGGCATATCTGGAAGATATTTCTCGTTATACATATCCTCAAACCTTACTCTAATCTCTACTCAAAACCTTTCTCCAAATCACTTCTTCTTAACTATACATCACCCAATCCAATCTTGTTAACTCTTCCCTAACTTTATTTACCCAATAGAAATCCAGATTCCAGAAATTTTAAATATTTATTTAACAAAGAAACCTCCAACCCTGAACCAATATTTTAAAGCTCTCTCCATTACCCATCCTCTCACACTAACCCTGCCCATTTCTAACAGTGCCCCTGTATTTGCAGCATTTTTATGGAATTCCCAACACAATTTTACAAAACCTACTTAGTTTCCTATCCATTCAATTTGCAACTTTCCTCTATTCCCCACCATATGCCCACCTTGACTCTATGACTATAAATTCTTTCCAACTAATTCACCTTCATCTCTGGTGCAACAAACATAAATTGCTTAATTAGCTTTAAAGATAATAAGTCCTTGGAAAATGCTGATTTCTTTTGTTTCTCTCCTTGACCAGAGCAGCTCAGAACCATTCCTAAGTATGAACATTCCTTCACAATCCATATCTCCCTAAACCACTTCTTATCCTTTCTCAGACTATTTCCGTTTTTTAAATACCATTATTTTGATTTTCTCCCGATTCACTTTAAGATTCCATTCTTTACAATATTTCTTAATTTCTTATAGCAGATATCTTAATCCTGTCACTGAAATAGATGTTGCCATTAAATCATCAGCATAAAGTAAACCTGGGGTTTTTAATTTATTTGATATTGGTTTGTATATGTTAACTTGCTGTAAACCTACCATTATATCATCTATAAAAAAATTGAAAAAAAATAGGAATAATTTGCATGCTTGCCTAATCCCCTGATCTTTGGTTACTTCTTCAGTCACAAAATCTCCCCCATATTTAATGTAAAACATACTGTCCTTATAAAGCTCCTTCCACAAAACAATCATCTCCTTACTCATCCCCTTATGCCATAATTTATACCATAAGATCTCGTTAATTTTATCATATGCCTTCTCTAAGTCAACAAATACTGCATACAACATACTATTCATGAAATACTTATCTCTCATTGTTTTAATAACAAATACATTATCAGCCATTCTTCAACCTTTCTTAAAACCAGATTGAAATGAAGAAATTCACTTTCTCTTCTACCCAGTCATTAATTCTCTCAGTTAAAATTTCAGAGAAAACCTTATCGAAATTAGAAAGGGCATTGCCTCTGTAGCTCCCTGGATCATCATGCTACACTTAATTAAATTCAGTAATCAGGTCATGCACATGAAATGCTCCTTTCATTGCTCTGGTACAATTAACAATCTCCCCATTTTTGTTTTTGTAAATTTCTTATAATTTCTCATATTTGTTATGCCTTCCCAGATTTGATTTTGGCCTCTATTTCTAAGGCCTTTTTTCCATCCCATTCATCTTTTTACTGTCTATTAACCTTTTATGCAGTGCTCTTAACTCAGTCAGTTTTCCTTTATCCTTACATCATGCATTTCCTCTCCATTTAATAAATAAATTTTACTAAACTTCTCATATTCGTATATTTTTATCAAACCAATCATTATTGCTTTTAGTTTTATTCGTACTCCTTTTAAGTATATTATTACCAGCTCATTGAAACACATATTCTAATAAAAATAATGCCTCTCCACATTTATCTAATTCAGTGTAAATTAATTCTATAGACACACAATCTGAACATTATAGAATTCAAGATAAAATATAATATAATTTCCAACCTGGATTTCAATCCGTGTATGAGATCTGAGACTCAGTGTTGAGTCAGGCTAAGTATATTAAAGACTAAGATGCCTGGAAAGAAAATAGTGGTATGTTTCTTCTCTAAGATGGATCATCTCTCCTCAGTGACCTTGGACATAGAAAATACAAAAACTGCTGAGTGATGTGTAAAGGAATTCCTTCCCAAAACTTTGAGGTCCCAGCACCAAAAATCAAACAATATGCTGCTTCTGCTGCATGACATAATGACTCAGCACATATGGCAGTCACAACATTATACTTTTTGGGAAAGGGAAAATGTGAGAGAATTACCACATCTACTCTATTCACCTGACATGGCTGCATGTGATTTCATGTTCCTGAAGACCAAATTTGTGGACAACTGTACTAGTCTGACGTATCATAACATACAAGAGTTCATTAAATGACATCCCCAAAGAAGCTTGGACTGAGACATTTTCTAAAAGATTTCATAGGATAGCAATATGCATAAGTCAGTGGAGAGTATTTTGCAAAGTTATAATGGTTGTTTCGTGAATAAGATAAATTTCTGAGAAATTGCTAAAACCTTTAGGCATGGCCTTCATATAAGAATGTTGCAATAACTCACTGACAAGAATATGAATGATTTGGTGTAAGGTTTGAAAAGAGGAAGAAAATCAGGAGTATCTAAAATGAGAGAGAATGACATTGGATGTGAAAGCAAAAATTGAAAAAATATAATGACTTAGAAGAATATCTGCCCTAGGACAGCAGTTCATAAACTTTTCGTAACTGTGCACCCCCTTTAATGATCTCTTGCTGTTGCAAACCTGTAAGTTTTAACTCAAAGTTTTAAATCATAAATTTGTATCCTATATATTTTTTAATGTTGCTCATCACCGGTTTACAAAATTTAAAGATGTAAAAAAACAAATTATTACTTGCTCATGTGCATTAGTAATTATCATAATCATTATATTACATTTGGAAAAGTAAATTTAATGCATTTATATAATGGCATAGAATTACTCATTTATTTTAATTCCTTAATAAGAGAGAATGCTACATTTCATGTACAACTCATGGTATGTCGAGCTTAACAGGAGAAAAGGGTATTCTGAGTTCTGGTTCTAAGTTTTCCAAATGGTTTGAATATAGATTTTTAGGTAAATGATAAGAGATTGAATTTTCACAAAAGTAAGCAGTTAATAAAAGCCATAAATACTTTCATAGCCTTCTTTGATAGCATGAAAAATTCTGATACATGCCTACCTCTGAGGCAGACTTGCCCCAGCCTGTGCAATTCACCACTGATTATGTGTGCTGTTGCCAAGGAACTATAAGGTATAAGTGTACTACGTGGTCCAAATTTTTGGGTTAAATATTTGAAAACTCCCTCTTGAAGAAATAGTAACTTTCAATTTTTTTCTAATTTACTTTAACTCAATAAATACATAATGTAAATTTATGCCATCTTTTAATTTTAAATTCGGAGGTTTAATGGAGTTTGTCGAGCTCCTGCATGTCAGCCTAAGACATTGGAAGAGATACCTTCATTGTTTCCCAAAATATGTTCCCGGAACAAGCTGTTTCCAATGTCAGCGTCCATTCCTAGGTCATCACTGGTTATAGAAAGAGTTTAGTCTCTTTCTTGTAGGAATGGGCATTCAAACAGGATGTGCAATGCAGTCTCTTCATCCTGTTTGCACATTCTACAAATGGATTCATCTTTATAGAGTCCCACTCTTTGTAGATGTTTTCTGTATGTTCAGTAATTGTGTAACTATTTCCTTATACTTCTTCTGTCCAATTTAAAGACATAAGGAAAGAGTGTTACTTGCGCCTAGGCCCAATTTCCTAGTTTGTATTTGTTCAGAATAGGTTTGCCACCTAAGTTGGTGTTTTTCCCCCATTTATGTTTTTACTCCTGTTTTAGCAGTACATGTACTGATCCCTCTGGTTCAGGGCCAACATAGGGTGTTATACCTTTTTTGACCAGTCAGCTAATCTCCTTTTTTCATTTCCATAAATACCCAGATGTCCTGGCACCCATTGCATTTCAAGTCTGTTATGAAATGCCAGTGCATTTAGGCATTCCCATGCAAGTTTAGATTTAACCTGTCAGAGGAAAGTGATTTTAAAGCACTTAGTTACCTGTGAGGTTGAGAATTCATTTACCATGGTAGCCTTTCTCAAGTCATCTAAAAGCACAGTTCAGGATAGCAAATACTTCTGCCTGAAAGATTGTATACCATTTCCCAAGTCTTATACTGATATTTGTCCTTGGAGATGGGTCATATATGCATGCACTGAATTGCATCCGAATATGAGATCCATTGGTGAACCATATCAGTGGATCACATTGTTTTCCGCGCATAATTCCTTCAATCTAGTCTTCTTGAAATCTGAGAATTAACCTTAAATGGAGTGAGAGACTAGTGTTCATTAGGTTCAGACCTCATGCTCAGTACTGAAATATCCAGGAAACTTACAATGGAGGTGTATACAGTTGTTTCACAACTTTTCTCCAATTCCCTATCTGCACCAAGAGATATGCATTAAGCCTA
The DNA here is from genome assembly GCA_030762175.1 of Metallyticus violacea. Taxonomy (NCBI): domain Eukaryota; kingdom Metazoa; phylum Arthropoda; class Insecta; order Mantodea; family Metallyticidae; genus Metallyticus; species Metallyticus violacea. The sequence continues at coordinate 96,238,222 of CM060840.1, read as the reverse complement.
GCCTCTGCTTGTAAATAGATGTCCATGGGAGGGAGACCCAACAGAGTCTGCAGTGCAATAGTTGGAGTAATTCTGAACTGTGACACATAGACATGCTAATCTCTGTAGCTTGGTAAACATAACATACTATAGTGATTTGTAATATTTCCTGCCACTGGACAATGGCGCCATAGGATATCCGGCACCTTACCATTACAACATATAGCCAGTGGCTAATATATGACATTAGGTCCCAGGTAGTTCAATATTGCATTTTATAGTTACAAGATACCACCTAACTCTACAGAGAATGTTGTCAATGTGATCTTTCCAGGTCAATTTCTTATCCATTACAAAGCCTAAATATTTGACTCAGAATATTCTAGGATTGAAACTTGCACTTTTTGCCCTCCTAATCTGAAGAGTAACACACAGTGGTGTGGCCTTCTAATTTGCTTGGAGTGCTCCAAAAAAACTGTGCGTTAAGTGCTTACAAGAACTTGCTGTGCTGTGCTCTGAGGAAATGAGTTATGTTCCCTCTGGGAACTAACTTATTTATTTTATTATATATTTGTATTACTTTCCAATGTGCAGTAAACAGTGATATTCCGCAAATCTAAGTAATTTTCTTTACATTTGTAACAATTTAATACAACAATTACTATTATTATTTTGAAGTATATCTGCAAAATAAGACTGTATACTGTGAACATATACATCAATGAGTATTTCAGGACCTAAAAGTCAGCAGAAATATACTTATTAATTATATACTATAAACGAAAAGTGTAGAAACATTGCAATTTTGGTTTTGTTTACTTTTCATTGAATAAATGCATTATATAATTTACATTTTTAAATTAAAATGTACTTCATAGTGGTTGCAAGTCCTCATGAGTGTGTAATGGAAAAGTAAATGATCTAAGAGAAACAACTATTACAAAGCATTAAAAAAATGATACGGTTCTCACAGAACCTCCATAGTATTTATGAAACTATGATGCTCCATAGTATGTACTTAAGGGTTAACCCTAGAGTGTTTGCACCCTGTCTAAGAAAGCCTGTAGAGCTATTTCTTTCCTAGCCATAGAGTCCTCCAATCTGCTAATAAGAAAATGTAATGTTGTAATGCAGGACTTGGATAACATATGCATGTTGATTTTGATGGAAGGAATATCTCCTTCCAATATTCTTTCGATGTCTTTCGAAGAAATGATGCTAGACTAATTGGTCAATAAGCCTTAAGCTTCAGTGTAATTATTATAACCATACTTAGAAATAAACACTTCTTGGTAGCTCTCCAGGTCTGCAGGATATAGCCAAAAGCTATACTGGCCTTGAAGAGGAATGTGTGAAGCAAGTCAGGTCCATTCTGCTGTAATGCACGAAAGATACCATCTTATCTGGCAACTTAAATGGTTTAAATTTATGAACTGCCCTTTAAACACTGTGGGTTGTGACAACTTGATGTGCAAATTCCCAGTCTTTCTGCAAAGGACTTGTCTGGAGTTTCCATAGGGGTCTGTAAATTCACAGGTCTTGTCATAATCAGGGAAGTGTGCCTCAAGAGAAATTTTGAGTTTTTCTTTAGCCGAGCATATAAAAAACTTTTAGACCTACATATTATTCCTGCAATGTTTGTGGGATCATGGGCCAGTGCTCTGTGTAATCTGGCTGCATCTGAGAGGCTAGATATTTCCTGACTAAAGGCAACACATTTGTTGTGGACTGTAAGGGCTATATGATATTCCCTCCAGTCTTCAGTTCGTTTTGCATTGTTAAATAGATGTCATGCCCTGTCTCTCTTATTTCAAGGTCTTTAGTCAGCTGTGGCACATTTTTTTTTTAATTTATCCATGATTGCATTGGGCAGTTATCGTGATAACTGTAAAGTACAGACTCTTGAATAGAAAAGGCGGCATTGTCAATATCACCAAAAGTTCTAATTCTATCTATCTGCCCAATTCCTACCTGAGAGATCCTGCATACAGAGCTCCCACCAGGTTCTCCTAGGATTCCTATTTGGATTAGCTCTTTTAACTACATTAACATTAAATGATATATAGTTAATTAGTTATAATTTGAAAGCGATGGTTATCCAAGATCCTCCAATCTTAATGTGAGTAGCAATATTTTCACTGTAAAAGATCATGTATTTTCAATATAAAAGCTGATTGCTAGAGAGCAGAAAGTTTAAAAGTAATCACTTATTTTGAAAGATTTCATAATGAGAGTTGGCGTCACACCCAAAGACGGTCTGTTTCCCTTGAGTGCTGCATGCGACCACCTGTTCTAATTTTCTGATGCATGGGTCGCTGCCTTCATGGGGGAGATAGAGCTTAACAATAGGCCTTTCATTCCTCCCTGTACATCACAGTTTATTTTTACTTGCTGATGTTACTAGAACAAAATTCTGGAAGGGGTAAGCTTTGAATTGCATTGCAAACAAGAATACTGCTTGTAGGTTGATCACCCTTGCTGCAATGTATCAACTTACTTTTACATTCTCCTAATCCTGTGATTTGGCCCCTGTTACTCCAGGGTTCTTAAATCAGAGATAGGTCCATTCCTTCTTCATTGAAGATTTTAAAGAAGGAAGCCATGGCCTCCTTATGTTGAAGATTGATCTGGAGGACCTTTAGGACACTCCTTGGTTAAAATCACAATTATAATTCTATCAAAACCCAAAAAGACTCTCTTGCCCAGATTTTTAATCGTCTTCGTAATTCCTTGAAAGAGACAATACCTAGTTCCATGTCTGAGGCTTGCTCTAGAAGATCTTCCTTATCAAGGGAAGTGGTTGCTATTGCTGAGGGTTCACTGTGTGGTCCTTAGAAATAGGTTTTTGCTTTTTTTAAAAGTGGTTTCTGTAGTGGTCCCATGAGAAGCAAGGGATTAGTAAAGTCCATTAGGCAGAGCTCCGCATGCCTGGGCAAGGCTTATACTCTGGAGGTGGCATGATATCCAAAGGCCCTATGCCATACACCTCCCTCAGCACAGGTCACACTACACATTAGGATTGGGCTTACTGAAGGTAAGTTGCTTCTCCCCATACCATCTTCAAGGGTGTAGCTTCTAGGGGGTGTATCATCTTTTGTTTTCTCGTAATTCATTGTTTATATCTGTACATTGAAGTATAAATTTTTTTAACAATGTTCTAATGCCTTGAACCTCTTGGGAGAACCTCACTATCCCAATGTAGACATAGTTTGAGAACCACTGCTGTAGGAGGATGAGAGTTTTGTTCAACTGCAGAGTGCAATGATGATTTAAGTGATCAGAAGAAATATAAGTTATTTGGGTAAACATCTCCAACTTTGATATTAATGCCTTTTGCAGCCTCTAGCCTTGGGGTAGTGATGGAAAATTACATTTCTATTGTGAGAGCATGAACAACATAGATAAGAATGACTTACTTGTTAAAAATTATGATGGGAATGGAAAAGCTGATCTTTAAATTGAACCATCATTCTTGTATTTGGAGCTCTGAGATCTGTTATAGCAAATGTATCCATTTATAGTTTAGAAAATGCAGTAAGTAAGACATTTATGATGAGGTTATAGATCTGGACAAGAACAATTAAAAGAAAGTATAATTTATTATAATTTAGCCATTTTATGGCAGAGAGCACATACTAAGCCAGAAGAATGTGGTGTATATACACTCAGTCATACCAAGAGCAATTTAACAAAATTAAAAAGTAACATTAGTTTAGATGATCAGTTATTTTACAATAAAATGTTTTAATGAAAAGAACACATGTTCTGTGAATAAATAATTGTTTTCATTTACAGTTAAATCCTACCAAAATGGAATCTCCAGATGATGCTTGTGCTAATGCCGAGTTCCTATTACAAGTTCTGGATGAAGTTACCTTGTCGATTTTCATGTCAGCTGAAGCTTGTCCAAAGTAAGGAGAAATTTGGCTTGGTTTATGAATATAGGAGTATCTAGAAAGTACAGCAATTAAATGAATTGGTCAGATTTCATATACTCCCTTCACTTATCCTTTTTTTTTAATTGATAATGCTATCTATTGCTGCTATTTATTCTTGTGTAGAGATGACTGTTGCACATTCTGCTGTTTGTTTATCCTATTTTTAGGAGTAATTTTTAATAAATATATTTGTTTATCCTTTTCTTTTGTGCCATAATTCATCATATTCTTTAAAATTGTAAATTTACATTCTTTTAATAATGTGCACTTCTTAACCAGTATATTACATGGTGAATAAAAAGAATGATAAAAAAATGATCACAAATAAAAAGGGCTAAAAGTCAAGTATAATAATTTTGAATGTACAAATGACTGCTTATCATAAATTAGTAATTTTCCTGGATTCATGGGCTAATAATAGCCAGTGTTTCCTTCTTATCTTCACATTCTTATGTATCAATGGGGCTTCTCATAGAGAGGTGTGGTTCCCATTTGGAAAACTCATACCAAGCCATAGGTCAACGTTGGATAAGTTTAATTTGTTAATTAATGTTATGACTGTGATCCCTCTAGAAAATAAAAGCATGTCTTGGGTGGTTATTCTTTTCACCTCTTAATGAAGTTTAGCTGCAGTATTGCATCTGAGACCCATAGATGTTACTAGAATTGGCATCCTGATTTATGATGGTTGCAGTCTCCAGCACACCCCTCCTTCCATAGACATACTATACATCATGATGCAAGAAGTTGCGAGATACTTTCAAGAGACAGGTTATTACAGAAGACCTGGATCTGGCAGAAAAAGGCAGACTTCATTCCAAGATGACAGGTCCCTTATTGTGTCATCTTATTGAATTGCTTTGCTACAGCAGTTGAAGCTTTGAATCCTCTGCAATATACATGGGATGTCAATGTGAACAAGAAACAGTTCGGCAATGCCGTCAAAAAAGTACTCTGTATTCACAATAACCTGCAACAGGGTCAGGACAGAGAACCACCCATCTTCAGTTCACTCATCAACAATTTGAATGGTCTAAGATGAAAGGAAGCTGTTCTGTGACAAGTGCAATTTCATTTTGAAGACTTCAGATGTTAGCCAGAGAGTCTGAAGACTACCTGGAGAGTGATATATGTACCGTAAGACAGACACTATTGGGTGAAGGCTTAGCTGTGGTGTTTTTTTGTATTTGTTTGTTTTTTCTTTTTAATAGTGTTTAAACCCCTTTGAGCTACTGAGGTATCACAGGAGGTGGACAATGATGATACATAAGATGATAAACTGGGAAAGGGATTTTTTTTTATTCTTCTTATTCATGCATGACACTGCTTGTTCACATATTGCACACTGTGGGTTAAAGAATCTTGATACTGTAATGATTATTAGCTTGACTATCCAGTGTGCAGCCTCTACTTAAACACTATTGAACATCTATGGGGATAAGTTGACTAGACTTACCTTAAGATATGTAGCAGAGACTTTGTTGATGCTCCAGAAGAAATAAGGTAAAATTTACCAGCTAGACATTGATACATTATCAAAACCATGCCTAGGAGAATAGCAGCTGTAATTTGGGTCCAAGGGGGATACAAGGAAAATTAAATGTTAATCTTTATTGTTGGTATAAGTCTTATACATTATCATGATCATTCTAAGTGAAGTTATGTGGAGTAATATTCAGCTAGAATTTAAGCATTTCCACATAAAGTGACATTGCATTGTAATGAGCATAAAACTATCCTAAAAATACTACTCTGTTAGTCACTAATTCATAAAAATGTAATGTTTAAGTGATTGTCATTATTGCCTGAATTACATAGTAATTTACTCAAATAAGTGTACTTACGAAGCTGTTGACAATGGAGTGGCATATATATAAACAATGTATACAGTTTTTTTCACACTAACTCCATTCATTTACATAAAATTTGGAACATATGTTTCGGGAGCGATCCCTCCCATCTTCAGCCTGTTGACAAACTGTTGTTAAACGTGGCGGTTGGGTCTCTTGATGTTCTTGTGGCAGCATCTGTTGGTTCTATTAGGAATTTGCTGAGTTCATCCAATGGAGGGATATTGAAATTCATTAAATTATCCTTATTTTTTGTAATGAAAATGTTTTCTAAAGTGGAAAGTTCTATTGCATTATGAAGTTGTTTAAGTAGTTTTATCTCTGGTTTAATTTCATGATTTTTATTCCAAAAGTGCGCTGCTATTGCTGATTTATCAATTTGTTTTAAGCGAATATTTCTGAAGTGTTCTTTTTTCCAGATTCCCAAATTCCTCTTCGTTTTTCCAATGTATTTTTTGTCGCACTCTGCACATTCTATTTCGTAAATACCTGACTTTTGTTCTGTTGGCATGTAGTCCTTCACTCTGCAACCTAATAAGTTCTTTATATTAAAATTGTTCTTTGGGGCTAACATAATTCCTTGTTCTTTGAATATCTTTTTGAACTTATTGTGATAAATTAGGTGGTATGTGAAACTTTTGAATTTGTACCTTTCTTTTGCACTTTTAAGAGTGGAAACATAAAGAGTGGAATCATAAAGATAGGAGAAACTAATGGATACAACAAAGACACAGTAATAAAAATCATCAATAAAACCAAAAAACAAAAGGCAATAAGAGATGTTTCCACTCTTAAAAGTGCAAAAGAAAGGTACAAATTCAAAAGTTTCACATACCACCCAATTTATCACAATAAGTTCAAAAAGATATTCAAAGAACAAGGAATTATGTTAGCCCCAAAGAACAATTTTAATATAAAGAACTTATTAGGTTGCAGAGTAAAGGACTACATGCCAACAGAACAAAAGTCAGGTATTTACGAAATAGAATGTGCAGAGTGCGACAAAAAATACACTGGAAAAACGAAGAGGAATTTGGGAATCCGGAAAAAAGAACACTTCAGAAATATTCGCTTAAAACAAATTGATAAATCAGCAATAGCAGCGCACTTTTGGAATAAAAATCATGAAATTAAACCAGAGATAAAACTACTTAAACAACTTCATAATGCAATAGAACTTTCCACTTTAGAAAACATTTTCATTACAAAAAATAAGGATAATTTAATGAATTTCAATATCCCTCCATTGGATGAACTCAGCAAATTCCTAATAGAACCAACAGATGCTGCCACAAGAACATCAAGAGACCCAACCGCCACGTTTAACAACAGTTTGTCAACAGGCTGAAGATGGGAGGGATCGCTCCCGAAACATATGTTCCAAATTTTATGTAAATGAATGGAGTTAGTGTGAAAAAAACTGTATACATTGTTTATATAGTAATTTACATTTAAATTTGAACTTTTAATACTTTTTTTATTGCTGAGCATGTATATTAAAATGAATTTACATAAATACTCTACAGCAAGTCAAAAAATTACGCTTAGAACTATTAAAAATTAGTTTCATTCAATGATTTTTCAACTTATAACAATTAAATACAAATTAATGAAAGGCATGTGTCTAAAGAACAGCTTTAAAATATGTAATATATGTAATATATGCCAGAGTTCTGACTGTTAAAATTATCTATTTATTGCCTTTGGGGCCATAGTCTAGTGCAGGGATGGACACATTGAGACAATGTAAATATAATTAATCTGTCGTCTAACACACTCTTATGCTTCACTTACTTTTAAATATGGTGGGACCGGTTTCGAAGAGACATCCTCTCCATCTTCAACCAACTTGATGATTGGTATGAGAAACTAACATCTATGAGAACCTGTGGCTCCGTCCTGGTGGTGTTTTTTGCTTTATAAACTGGAAATTGGGGGAAAAAAAAACACCACCAGGACGGAGCCACAGGTTCTCATAGATATTAGTTTCTAACACCAGTCGTCAAGTTGGTTGAAGATGGAGAGGATGTCTCTTCAAAAGCAGTCCCACCGTATTTAAAAGTAAGTGAGGCATAAGAGTGTGTTAGATGACAGATTAATTATATTTACATTTAACAAGTTTCACTGTTTGAAGTTCCAACAGAATTTTTAAAAATGTCTTATTTTTCGAAAGTTCTTAAATGAACGTTGAGAGAAATTTAAATTATACTATGTTCGTAAAGCACAGCAGTAAAGGATCCCAAAGTATTATTGCTCAAAGGTGTTATGTTTTGATGACTTTGGGTTGCTGTGCACCACTTAGAAACCAAGCGTTGCAGGTTGCAAACTACTTTTAGTTGATCCAGCATTCTCACACCTGGTCTAGTGGTCATAGAATATTCATGTTGACCAAACATTGGTCACACACTTTGGCAAGCATCATCAAAGGAGCAATTTAGATGCAGCTGTCTGCTCAGCTCTCATAGTTTAGGTTGACCATTATAAAATTTTAGATACATATAGATGAAGCTTTCCCCATATTGAAGCCAAACACTTTCAAAGTATTTTTTTCTCTTAGAACTTCTTGAGCTTTGGACTGTTATCTTTAGTCATCATTTTTATAGAATGGTTGATACTTTCTCCTACTACTGCAGGCACTGATGATATAGTGGCAATTGTTTAGTCAAAATCTGCTAATAGCTTTGGTAAAGAACCATCAACTGCTTTCAGTGACACAAAATAAACGAGTCCACATACATTTATTTCACTTTGTGATAAAAATTATATATGCAGACCATTTTATGTATAATTGCTTTACTCAAACTTCTAAGCAAATTACAAATTGCTTCCAGAACTTAATAGCTATAGGAATATGATAAAATAAGCTGGTATAAACACAAATCTGTTCTACTTTTTTTACCAACATTTTTGTACTAATTTTATTGGTGCTACATTACTAGAATTAAATGAATTTACAACTTTTACCTGAGGTAAATAATTGGCAGCTTTGGGTGACCTAAAATTAGCTGTATGGAATAGTGATACTTGTAGTTATTGCTCTAAATGCTTTAACTCTGGACAGTGCTTGCAGAAAAACTTTCTTACAGTGGACATTAATCTTTCTCTTTTGCTATATGATATAATAAAGTGTTAGATAAGTTAAAATAAATCAATTTGTAAATTTCTTTTAAAATTGAATCTGATTTAGTCATAAGGCTTACTCCATTTGTAGTCAAGAGGAACTTAATAACATCTGGCCACTGAAATTTCACAAAATCAGTGAAAAATAGTTTCCTTGGCATAGTTTTTAATATACAGTATTTTATATGAAAATAAATATTATAACATGAGAGCTTTCAGAAATAAAGCTGAGTATATCTATTTGTTGTACATGATTTTGTTCCAGGACTGTGAGATATATTTGTGGGTGTTTGCAACGCACAGTAATGGGGAAATGGCCTCATGAGCGCTTAGTTAGAACTAGAGTAGTGAGTGGGTTCATATTCCTGAGGTTGCTGTGCCCCGCCATATTAAACCCACGACAGTTCAATTTAATATCTGGTAAGTTAATGTTATTTTGTTTGCTCTTGCATTTTAGATTAGGTATTATAAATTAAAGAAAATTATAATAATCTGACTCGGGATGAGTCTATTTGGCATGCGTCCAGGCAATCTGTGAAGTGAACATACATTTTTTTAGGGTAAACACTAGGATGGCCGTACTAGTCATTTTGACCGGTAAGAATTTTTAATGCTTATATAAGTCGGACAATTTTTATTTTTTCATACTGGTTTCCCACAACTTTTAACAAATTAGGCTCTGTATTCTTACTTGAAAAATACACACTTATGTTACAAATCTGGAACAAATTGTAAACATTTTTTACTTAAAAGGACTATAGCTGGTTATTTTGACCAGTACGATATTTTGAGCAGTGTTTACTGGGTTTGATAACAATGTGCTTCTTGTTCTATCAGTTCATCGTTGAAGCCGCATTAGCCGCTTATTGTTTCTCAGATTGCATGATATTTAGCTAAGTTTGAGAATCAACGTCCTCATAGAACGTTTACTGGTGTATTATTTTGCATGATTTTTGTATTTCCTTGTAACCATGGCACGTTGAAATTATCTTTGAGAAGATCAAGTGTTGGATTATTTCAATAGTTTATCAGAAGATAAGTCAAAAGGAGAGGATATTTTTGATTGTAAGGAACTGGTGACAAAAATGAAGCTAAATATGTCCCTCGAACATCCAACATAAGTGAATCGTCTGAATCTGAGGAAAATGAAAATGTCAGATTGGAAGTGGTAGTTGCAGAATCAAATCAAGAAACACCAAACATTCCTGTCAAAGAGGTGGTTTCAAAAGATGAAGAGGATGTCATGATGAAGAGGAATAGAATTTTCCTGCCATAGGAAGGGATACTGTAGCTGATTGTACAGTGGGAACAAGAATTGCACCAAGAAATATATCTGGAAGACGTGGGCATCATAATACTTTGCTGACAGATAAGCCAGGTTATAGAGATCACATGAAAAATCTTATAGTACATGGAATTCTCCAGTGCTGGCGAGTGTTGATAGACACCAGTATTCTCAAGAATATAAAACATTGTTCAGAAATAAAAACCTGTTAAACCTTCAGGAAGAGAGGTTGGATTCTGGAACTCAATGAACTTGAAGCTCTATAGGCTTCCATATCCTATGAACTTTATGGAGGAAAAACATTCCCCCTGAAACTTCTGTGGTCATGGGTGTGGGGATAACGATTTTTCTCTCACATTATGGGAAGGAAGAAGTTTATAGAGATTATGCAATTCCTAGATTTCAATGATAAATGCACACACAATGACAGACCCAAAACCAATGGCTTTGCAGTAGCTACTCCTATCTGGAATCTTTCTTGTAGACTATTGCATATGGAGCTACAAACTAGGTGCATTTATAACTGTGGATGACCACCTTTATCCATGCAAGGCTCGATGCTACTTTGCCGAATAAATGAGCAATAAACCAGATAAGTTTGGTTTGCTGCTGATTCCAAAACAAAATACATGGTGAATGGATTTCATTATATTGGTAAACAAGATCAAAGAGCAATAAATGCATCTGTAGCAGAGCATATAGTCACACACTTAATACAACGTTTCACTTCAAAATATCTTGTAAACAGCTGAAGCATAAGGAAATACAGCATTGGTGGGAACACTGAAGAAAGCACGAAGAGAAGTTCTTCCTTCTGCAAAGTGCAGGGCTGGTTCTTCATATGACCCATCTTATATACATCTGGTGGTACTACAATCGCATCTAATCAGGGGAAGACCAAGAAGAATGTTCTCCTAAGTATAATGCATAAATCTGTGAAAGTGGACATAAAGAAAATTCCAGAAACTGTTTGTTAGCTTTTATAATTCCATATTTCATTTTGTGGAGTTGACATTCTAAACCCAAATATGTCGCCTGTATCTAGTCAAGTTTGATTGTTGGTGGTGCTTATACATGCTTTCTTCAACATACTGGATCTAACTGGAATCAATGCTTAGAGTACAGAGAGTAGTCACTGGAGAAAAAGTATGCTGTCAAGAGAAAGACCTACTCATGATACCATTGGTGATACCACTGAGCAGATTATGCAGAACCAGCCAGATTGGAGGAAGCAAAAGTCCCAACAAAATCGACAGAGAGAGAGAGAGAGAGGTGCAAGAAGTTCATGTGAGGCCTGTGTTCAGGAAATGTCCAGTTCTTATGCGCAAAGTGCTTTGATGAAGAAGGTGTTTTGATGAGTTTAAGACACTGATCTGCTGATGTAATCACATTCAAATTAAATGTTGATGGTAAATTAGTTGTATAACAGTAAGCAAATGCCAAGCTTAATGGTAAAAAAAATTGTTAGCTAAACTTAACAGAAAAGTATACTAATGAGTAAGAACAACATTGCTGGGATTAGCATGTTCAAAAATAAAAATGATGAATTGTCATTACATTTGTCAAATTGTCATTACATTTTATGCAGTGATGAACCTTCCTCCTTTTCAAATTAAAGCCATTCAGCTAAATTTCTATCCTTGAGAGTTGCTTATTCCTTTGGACCTTATACACAGAAAGTAAACATGTTAAAATCAAGGTAACAATTTTCCTTTTTGTGTTCTCAGTATGTAAACTTACTACTATTAATAAACTTAAATTTCCCACTTGCTTATGCTGACTTTATGGAGTTACATTCCTTCTGTACCCCATTACAATTAACCCATTTTAATGTATTTTGTTCAATATCAAAATATATTATACAGTAAAACATGAAAAAGCAGCCAGTCAACATGGCTTCTGATGGTCCTGCTAGGTAGCAAGATGTTGTTAATCCTCCTAGTGTTAAGCCTATAAAGTTCTCTACATTTCATGTCGGTCCTGGTGGTGTAATGGTAACCATACTTCCTCCTAAACCCAAGATTGCAAGTTCAATCCCAGCCAGGGTCGATGGAATTTTTTCTGGTATAAAAATCCTATGCATGGCTTCCTTTGGAAGGAAGTAAAGCTGTGGGTCCTGTATTGTACATTTGTGGCATATAAAAGAACCTCAAGCCTGAAAGAAGAGACCTCTGAGCAAAATTTGTCAACCGTTTCACGCCCTGAATTGAATGGGATGCTGATGACCTGAGATGTTAAAGAGCATTAAATAAACCAAATCAATCTAAATTTCATATAAATGTCATAATGATATTGTCACTAGAAAAATTAATGTTTTATGGAGCTGGACTAAGGTAGTAAATTAGCATTAAAATGTCACAATCAACTGGTAGAGCCCATCATCATCAAATGATATCGGCTTCAATGTATAGTACCCACTATTAAACCAAGGGATTTACATATTTTTTAAGGGGAAGCATTATGAAAATAGTTGTTCCCAAAAGTGCATCTAAATTTAAAAACATTTTACAGAATGACACAAATTTGGTAATTCTCAGAAACTGTGGAAACAATTTTCTGCCACCCATCTTCTTCCACTCTGTCAACAGCCTGCAGATATGCTTGCTGTAATGGCTTCATTACTGTAAGAAAATATATGACCATGCAGCTTTTCCATCATTTTCAGGAGGATGGAAAAATCAACGGGTGATGTTTGGTGAACAGGGTGGATGCAGAAGCACTCTTAAGCCTTTTGGGTTAAAAAGTACATGGCTCTCATAATAATAATGTTTTATTGAGTTCTAAGTAATTGAAATTTATTTAAAATGCGTAGAAAAATAAAAACTACAAGGGGCCTTCACTTATCTGGCCCTGGCCATTTTAGGTGTATCTCCTCACAATTACAGAAATTTTAATACAATAATGATTTTATACTAACCCTCTATCTAAATAATAAAATGAAATCAAAATTTGATTGCATCATACCCCAGTCCCCAGTCCATCAGCAGTAGCCTACTGGAATTCCAGGCCACTAAAATAAAATATTTCAATTACTCTCCCATTATCATAATTTTATTAACTAGCTACAGTTTCCAAAAAGCTACCAATTCTTTTATTTCTCGAACATCTACTATAATGAAATTTGAAATTTATAAATTGCTAAGAAAAATTTAAATACAAACTACAACGGGACCTCCATCTATCTTTAGGTGTAACCTTCCATAATTACAAGTTGATAGTAATAACACATTTTATACTAACATCTTTACCTATTAATAATTTCTTCTGATTTGGATGATTACTTGATTACTTTATGGTTTCACTTAAATGAAATGATTTGCTTCCAAAATCCCTCCCTTAGGCATTCTCTCTCTATCCATACATCACCAATCCCATTCTTTTCCTATTGGCACATTAATATACCTATTTATTTTCCTAATATTTTACATATTGCTTTAAAATAGTTATTGATTCAACTGGTATACCCTAAACCAATATTTTAATACTTGCTCCATCACCGAACCTCTCTAACTTTTCCCATTTCAGGCAATCCCCCACGTAATATGTAGTATGATGTTCTGTAAACAGATGTGACTCACATTACATTATGCATTGCTACAACAAAAAGAAATGTTGAATAGCATAAAGCAATTTTGAAGCAGTATTGGAAAACAGAGAATTTTGTTGAAGTTCAAAGCCAATGGAGATGTACGTACTGAGCAGAACTGCCATTGTACTTCTACTCATGGGGAACTCTCAAGGATGTTGTATACCATAAAAAACCAGCTATACCGGCAGCACTTCAGAAAGAAATCGAAATGGCATGTGCTGCAATCGCTGAGGACACTTTCGCAAACTTTACTCAATCAGTAGTTCAACATACTCAGAAGTGTATTGATGCCGATGATGGGCATTTTGAGCTCTGTTGTAACTGTAAAAGTCTTAAGATGATTAGTGCTCATCATTTACTGTTTGTGTGAATTCAATTTTGTTATATTAACACAGTTTTTTCTTTGCTTGAAGTGTAGATACATTTTTTGGCACCTTCTGTACTTAACACTAACTCCTCTTATGAAACCTTAGGACATGTGGGAGCAATTACTCCCATAATAAGATGTTGACCGACAACTCGATTTGGCAGCTGGATCCCAAGTTGCTTATCTCTGATAGTTCGAGTAGGAACTCGTTGAATTCATCCATGGGTGGAACATCAAAATTAATTTTTTCCTGTTTTTTATGATGAAACTTTTTTTCCCAAGTAGATAGCTCTATTAGGTTATGAAGTTCTTTCAGCAACTTAGCCTCTGGTTTAATTTTATGGTTATGGATCCAAAAGTGAGCTCCCATTGCTCATTTATCATTTTATTAAAAAGTGTTCATTTTGTTAAAAAGTGTTCCTTCTTCAAATTTCTCTTAATGTTTCCAAGTATTTTTTATTACAATCTGCATATATACTTTCATAAATTCCTGATATCCATTCTATTGGTATGGTGTATTTTACTGTAAAATCCAGTAAATTTTTGACAGTATATTTGTTCTTTGGGGCTAACTTTATACAATGTTCTTTGAACATCCTATTGAATTTGTTGTAAGTTGGATGATATGTGAAACTTTTGAATTTGTATCTTTCCTTGATGTTATTTGGTGTGAAAACCTCTCTTATAGATTTTGTTTTTTAAATTTATTTCAAATTGATTATTAATATTTGGTTGGGTTGGAATTATGACTTGTTTTGTATGTAACGTTCTTGGTGTGTCTCTGGATTCCCAAGTTCAGTCTGTCTGCATTTCTTATTTTTAAATCTAGGAATGGGAGCCATCCATTTTTATCCCATTCCATGGTAAACTGTATTGATTTATTCATTTAAGAACTTTCGAAAAATAAGACATTTTTAAAAAATTCTGTTGGATCTCACACAGTGAAGCTTGTTAAATGTAAATCATAATTAATCTGTCGTCTAGCACGCTCTTATGCTTCACTTACTTTTAAATACGGTGGGACCAGTTTTGAAGAGACATCCTCTCCATCTTCAACCAACTCGTCGTCAAGTTGGTTGACATTTGAATTTGTCATATAATATTTTTGCAATTTTGTATGTGGATAAATTGATATTGTTAATTATTGTTCTTATGCTATTATCATTTTTATGGATTTTAGGAAGCGTTTAAAGTCTAGGTAGTATACAGAATTGCTGTGTGTGTCTCGGTTTTAGTGGTGGAATATATTTTACCTTCCTGTAGTGCTTTGGTTAAATTTGTATTGGAACTTCTGAGAGGATTCTTTTGTTTATTTGTAGTCTTCCCCATTTAACAAATTTCTACTCTTTTTTTTTTTTTTTTTTTTTTTATCTAAAATGGCTATTTTATTTTCTGCCTTTATACATATCATCAGTTTATCTTTCAGCTGCTTTAATGTACTACTGTAATTTTTGTATCAGCTTTCCCTTATTTAATTACATTATCAATTTCAGACCCCTAGCTTTACATAATTCCTGCTTTTTATTTATCAACATCTCTTTGTAAATCTCTTTTTTGATTTCTCCTCTTCCCCATTACTTTCCCTCCATTTAATTACAGAACTCTTCAACCATTTTCTCAACTTAAAACATTCCTTATCAAAGCATTGTTTACCTTCCTTATTCTTTTCTTGGCTTTTTAATCATTCCTCCCTGTCCATTTAAATTCAAATCTATTTAATGCATCTCTTCCATACTGCTAAACAAATCTTAGTCATTCATGAATATAAAATACAGTAGAACCTCAATCTATCGTTCCTGGAACCACTGTTTTTCCAGATGTATTGTTCAATTTAAACAGTCCCAAACATTTTACCTGAAATCTTATGTAAATAAAACCCACATTCATCGTTTCTCGAAGTATCATTTTATTCATTCATAAAGTTCAGTTCTAAAGAAATCCTACCTTGAACAATTGTTTTCAAACTGGAATGTTGAAGCAGTAATTGTCACATGTACAGAGTTCACTTCAAGCTTGATCCGAGAAAGCATGACTCCAAACTACCTGTACTTTTAGAGTTGCAGGATGATGATAGCTGATGCACCTTGCACATTTTCCTGACTGACTCTCTGGTGTTGTGGAGCCAAGTTTTTGGAGCATCTGGCCTCTATGTGGCTATATTTCCTACACACTTATTATCTCCTGATATGTCATGTTGAGTGATGTTGTGAATCGGAAGGATCAGGGATGGGACCACATACTAACTGTTTGGGTGTGCAGCATAGAGTGCATATGCGTTCTGTGCTGGTCTCCTTATTGGTATCATTAATGTACCTGAAGTCAGAAGTTTCATGGAGTAAAACTGTGGGGAAGATAAAATCTGTACCAAAAATTCTCCTTAAGGCGATATTTTGCACCTTTTCCAAGTAAGCAACATAGGATGTATCTGTGTAATCACAAACCTCACTAGCATACAATATTATTGCCAGAATAACGACCATATAAATTTGCAAATTGGAATGGAATTTAATTTAAAAATTGGAGTCGATTTTGAAATAGTCAGGCTTTTGCACCTTGTGCTAGCACATGGGCCTGGAAGGTCAGTTACTGCTCCGAGATACTTGACCCGGTTCCTCCAGGGTATTGCCTAGCCCAGCACTGCCACGGATGGCTGAGGTCGTTAAATCGCACACTCATGAACGGGAGGTCTGGGGTTCGAATCTCGCCAGGACCGTCCTCCCTGACTGAGGTTTTTTCCAGGTTTTCCTCAGTCCTCATAAATGGCAAATGCTGGGGAGGTACCCTAAACTTAGGCCTGGAACTTTTCCTTCCTTAAAAAATAAATCCTTTCCCAATATATCATTTCATTTCATGTATCAGGAGTGTCCATCGCCTGTGGTGCCTCTGTAGCAAAACGGGAGTTAAACACTATTCATTCATTCCTAGCCCAGCAAACTCAGAGCCTCTGAATTCGCTGGTCTATGGCATTTGGTGATGAGAATTGCCTTGCTCTTCTCACCATGTATGTCATTCTACACCTGGATAAGGTAATGGTGGAGTTGAATTAATGCAAAATGTTTCTGCTTTGAGCCAAAGTAAGAACTTCATCAGCATACCGATAAGTAGATGTACTATGTCTTGTAGGAAAATCTGACATGAAAACAGAGAAGCGCATTGGTGACATCATGCTCCTGGTAATCCCATCTGTGTCAATTATGTGTCCGATCTTCGATCTTCAACTTTGACACAGAATGCATGGTTTGAGAGCCGTGCACGCTAGCTGTATGAGCTTATAAATAAGCTCCATGTGTCAGGTACTAGGGAATGCTTTATCAATGTCATGCAGCATAGTGGTGGAGAACAGGGCTGCCTGAATACCAATGTGGCCTTCTCCACCACTTTCAGTAGTGGCTGAGTGGTCAAGTGTTTTGGTTTGAAGCCAAACTGGTGCTCCAGAATCAGCTGATTTCACGGTAGCTCCAAGAGGGCCAATATTGTTTATTTGGAAACTTTGGACACCTTGGGGAGCAAGTTGATTGGGCGGTAGTTGGACAGGGAAGGTGGAATATAGGCTCCCTTGAGAGTCAGTTGATAATGCGGAGAATGGGCCAGAGTTGCCGTTGCCGTTGCCATCGGTTTTGATACCTAAGAGGCAGTGGACGAGGACATTGTCACATATGGTGTTCAAAGTGTTTATGTTGTGTGCAACAAAATGGGAGGAGTTGCAAGTGTTTTTGATATGGGAGCAAGGAAGAGTGGGAAGATGCAACAACCAAAGTCATGTTGATGTTTGCCAAAGCTCTAAGATCATGTGAAATTGTATAAGCATATTTAATGAACATGACAGTATGGATGGTAGTGAACAGCAGAATGTATTTAATGTGGAGAATTCGTATCTCATGAAAAGAAAAGAAGAAAATGTTGATTAACAACCTTTTTCAAAGAAAGTGACAAACGTTTTGATTTTTGTTGATTTGTTTTATTTACAGGCACTCTTTAACTTCTCAGGTCATTAGTGACCCATTCAATTCAGGGCTTGAAACAAACAATAAATTTTGCTCAGAGACCTTTGCTTTCGGACTTCAGGTCCTTTTACATGCCTAAATGTACGGCATGGGACCCTCAGCTTTACTGCTCTTCTGAAGGAACTATACTTAGGATTTTTATGCCTGAAAAAAAATCTATCAACCCTTGCCAGAATTGAATTGTGATCTTGGGTCTGCGAGGCAAGTATAGTAACCATTAAACCACAAGAACCGATAACAAAGTGTAAAATATGTACACAATAACATGTAAAATTGACGCAAAATAAATTTTTTGCTTATATACTGGCTTTATTTATTTTTAAACATGATTTATACACTTCCCACATCTATCGTTTTCCTGCATCCATCATTTGTTCAAGCTAGTCCCTCCAAAAATGAATCGAGGTTCTACCATATTATGGAATTCCCTTTCAAGATCACATTTCCATTTATATATAAATAATTGTTTCCAATTTTCACATTGTGAAGTAATTATCACTCTGTTCCTATTATTCTTTCCTTTATGTTTATACTTCACAGTAGTCACTATGGGGAAATAGCCACTATTACTGATTATATTCACTACCTTAAAATCATTTATTACTGCTAACATCTAAAACATATAGAACATAATCTACCATACTACCACTAGTAAAACTTGCATATGTAAATTCTCCTTTATAATTTCCTCATAAGCCATTCATTAATATTAAATTATTATTTTCACAACGTTCAATCAATTTCTGACTCCTCATTCAATATTCTATCTTTTCTATTTTGCATACTACTAATATCTACTATTTTCATGCAAACTTTCCCAGGTATTATTTTCCCAGCTTGCAACAACCAATTTTGCCATTAAAATCCCCATTATCAAAAACTCATAAAGAATGTTTTCTTCTCTTATAATTTCCATTTCATTGTAAATTTGAGATCAGTGCTATGGAACTGAAAATTTGGTGATGGACTATATATTGCATCTAGGCAAATGCCTGCTTCCTAAATTAGTAACCACATAACCTTCTGCAATCTTAACTTTGTCTCTCTAATCACTACTCTCCATTCTTTACTAACTTCCCTTTTACTTTTTTCTTACTCCTCATTTACTTGTAAATTTTAAATTATGTATTTGAACAATTCTTTTTCTTCAAACCACATCTCCACCAGCATTAATGTATGAACTTTTCCGAATAATTCATTGCAGGAACCAGAAAAAGTATATCCCTCCTCACAGTTCCAAAAACACAGTTTTAAAAACCTATCGCCATTATTTCATCCCTTAATCTGTATCTAAATGTCTTGTCATTTCTTCCTACTTCTTAATTCAATACGTTCACATTTCTTTCTGACTCTCCAAATATATTTGTTCATTATCACAATGCTTCTGAATAGCAGAATGCACAAATTGTATACTACCAAAGCATTAGTACCACACTCAAATTATATTTTGGTTCCTGCTTCATATCTTGATGCTCTCTTCTGCTGCCTATTTCTCCATACATTGCTATTTGACACACCTCATGTGACATCTTTCTCTCTGGTGTTATTTTCTTCCTAGGTGATGTCACCTCCATACCTGCTCCTGATGTTGACCAGCATCTCTTGTGGCTCTGACGGCATCTTCAACCCTTCATGTGTGCATTTTTCTCTTCGCACTCTTGAAACCTGACTATTCACATTTGCTACTGCTCATCCATTCTTATCCTTTAGGCCCTTTTTTCCCTCAGTTATCATTTTCCACCCATAACTGTTCTGAATATACACTCCCTTACTGGCGGCTCTTGCTTCCTACATTTTCTGCACCAATAGTCCTTTGATAATTTTCTGGATGAGATATAAATGGAAAAACCACAATGATGGGTTCGATTAAGAATGCAGGATAATGAGAAGCTTAGCAAGGGTATCTTAATTAAGTGGAGAGAAAATATTTAGGAGGATAGAGAAAGATTGAAGGAACTAAGGGCTTTGTATAAAAACTTATTAGATTGGAAAAAAAATGAATGGAAGGGAAAAGGAGCCATAGAAATACAGACAAAAATTGAAGGTTGAAAGGTACAACAAATATGGGAAATTATAAGGGATTTTAATTTCACTTTATTCAGTTCAGTATGATGTGATACACAATTGAACCATGTCAACCATTGTACAAAAGTACAATCAGACCATCAATTGTGCCGGAGAAATGGGTGGAGTATTTTAAAGGCTTTTTTAAATTTAGGGATAAGAGATAAAGGGTTGGAATTTGGAATTAGACTTATGATATAATGGGGTACTAGATATAGATTTTTGTTGTGAGGTGGTGTTGAATTAGGTTCAGAAGGGGAAGAAGAATACGACAGTAGGAAAAGATGGATTACTGGCAGAATTTTTTCATTAATGGTGTCAGAAGCAAAACCAATTAGAATGTTTGATGGGATTATTGAATTCAATTAACAGATCATGAGGATACCCGAGAGTTGGCACACATCTATTATACTCCCCATTTATACGGGTCTATTGATGAACCAGAAAGGTATAGAGGAATTGCTCTTCTGTTGAATTTTTGGCAAGGTTTTTACTGAGATTTTAACTGGCAGAATAAATGGTTTGGTAGAAAAGAATACTCTAATCTCCCAGTTTCAATCAGGTTTTAGAAAAGGCTGAAGAACTGATAATGTATTTGTTATTAAAACAATGATAGGTAAATACTTAACTAAAAAATGGGACAGATTATATGCAGTATTTGTTGACTTAGAGAAAGCAAATGATGAATTAATAGAGAGGTGTTATGGTATAAATTATGAGAGAAGGGATGAGTAAGGAGATGATTATTTTGCTGAAGGAGTTTTATAAGGGTAATATGTTCTGTGTTATATGTGGGAAAGGTTGTGTGATTGAGGAAGTTATTACTCAACACAAGGGCTTAGACATGTTGCAAGTAGAGTCTGATTCGTTTCATTTTATTTATACATGACATAATGGTAGGTTTACAGCAAGTGAACATCCACACACCAATATTAAATAAACTGTAGGTCCCGGTTTATGCTGACAATTTACTGGTTGCGTCCATCTCAGGAATAGGTTTAAGGTATGTATTATCAGAAATTATGAGCTACTGCAAAAAATGGGACAAGTTAACCAAGAAAAGACTAAAATTATGGTATTTAAAAAGGAAAATAAGTTGAAGGATGAGATACTGATTGTGAAGGAATTTTCCTATTTAGGGATGGTTTTGAGCTCTTCAGGGGAAGGGAGAAACAGAAGAAATTAGTGCTAGCCAAGGGTTTACTATCTCTGAAATTAATAAAGAAATGCATGTTTGTTGTACCTGAGCTGTTGGTAAATTTGTTAGAAAGATTATATAGGGCATTGGTGGATTCTATGTGGGCATATGGCATTAAAATATTGGGGGATAGAGGAAAGCTGGAAATGGAAACATAGGGGTACTTAGTAGTTTTTGTAAGACTGTGTTGGGAATCCCACAAAATGCTGCAAATGCCAAAGCACTCTTGGAAATGGGGATGGTTGTTGTGAGAGGGTCTGTGATGGAGAGAGTGTTAAAGTATTGGTTCAGGATACAATAGATGTTGTAAATCTCCATATTAAAAGATTATTTAATGCTCCAAAGAGTCTGGGATAGGTAATTGTTATCAGGTGTACAAAGTTGGGGAAGAAGGAGAAATGGGATGGGGGATTTATGGCTAAGAAGAGATAATTTGGAGAGAGGTTTCTAGAAAAGATTAAAATGAGGGAGGTTTGATGATATAGATGGGCAAATGTTACATTCTGTAATATGAGAGAAGAGTTTGTTAATGCTTTATAAGGAGATAAAAGAGGATGCTAAAAGAGAAAGATATATTAGTAAGTGCAGTAAGCAGGAGACAGTTCCCATAATAATATAATATTTGGTTCTTTGATATTAAGGTGTAATAGGACATGGATAGTAAAAGCAACTCTCATAAAATAGTGTTACAATTAAAGAAGAAAATGTTTGCATGATAAAGAGTAGAAAGGTGGAAACCCTGTCCTTAGTAAATCGGTGGCAAGCATCTTCATCCTTGTAAGAGTGGGGCTAGTGCCAAAGGCTATAGATCCACAAGTTTTAGAGGATTATAGGTGTAAATTAATTGTTAAAATGAAACAAAATCTTTATTCTTTTAATTATTAGTCACATTTGAAGATGGATATAAGTAGAGTTTTATCTATGACAAATAGCTAATAAACTGAAAGGGATGTTCACTAGCTCAGAACCTGTAGGAACCATGCTAGTGCAAAATGTTTCATTTTTTGCGTATGTACATTAAACATTTAGAAATGCATTAATTTTATTTCAGAAAACAACAGAACTTTCTTAATAAGGTGAACAAGGAACCAGTTGTTTTGATTATGTGGGATTAAGTTAATTACACACAAATTAAATTTACATAATGACTGATATACACAAATTTCTCTCTTTCAAAGAATACAATAAACTAAAGTCTTTTAAACCCATTATTTTTTTTAATTTCATATGATAGCTTTTTCTATTCTTTAAACAAAGGAACAAATGACTCTGCAGAATATGTACAAAATTATTTTTCCTTCATGGGTAATTATAAGGCAGGTTGTGTACGTATTTTTTTCTTTTCACTCCTGTTTAATGACAATTATAAAAATGTTGTGTTGTTACATGACTTTTTAATAAGAGGAAGAGCAACATTAGTACGTTGTTTATTCAGATTTACAGATATATGGTACAACTTATATCCTGGTACAAAGAAATTCAGGATCAACTGCATGCAGTGGTCACATGAAGTAAATGTTATATATAATTCTGGATCAGGGAATGAAAGTGCATCTGTTGGTGTGAAAACTGCCAACTTTACATTCAGTTCTGTTATTGCTTGATTTTCCTCAGAAAATGTTAAACAGTTACTTTGAACAGAGCAATTCTGTCACTGATGCAAAGAATAGTCAGCACTAAAAGTTTTTTTCATTGTACATTTCCAATTTACATGCAGATATACATACAAATATTATTCTTTTACAAATTCTCCTTGATTCTTGGAAACAATATCAAAATATTTTATATCAAATTTCTGCTACTAATAAAATATATATATTATATTTAATTTTAACAATTTCATTTAATTAGCTATTGGGCCCTCGTCTTCGATTCATCAGTGGTTTTCCACTGGAATATTCACAAGACTTGAACTGAACAAAACAAAATAACTTATTCAACAATCTATTTCTTACACCTTCTGATCTCTGCAAATTTATTGATTATCAACTTGGTTCATCCATATCTTAACAACTTGGTAATATGTATGGTATATAGTCGGTCCTGGTGGTGTAGTGGTAACCATACTTGACTTCTAAACCCAAGATCTTGGGCTCAAACTCGGCCAGGATGGATTTTTTTTGGGCGTAAAAATCCTAGTATGGCTTCCTTTGGAAGGGAAGTAAAGTCATGGGTCTCGTGTCGTACATAAATGGAACAAAAAAGAACTTCAAGCTTGAAAGAAGAGGCCTCTGAGCAAAATTTGTCAGCTGTTTCATGCCCTGAATAGAATGGGATGCTATGACCTGAGATGTTAAAGAACATCCATAAATAAATCAAATCAACAATGTATGGTACATGAATCCCCTCTTACAATTCCCTTTGTCTCTTCGAACTCCTTCCCTATACATCTCCATTTATCCCTTACCTTCCGTAAAAATTCCCCAATCTCATTAATTTTCTCTGTCCTCTCCTCTGTCAGCATTTTAATTACTATTATATCATAAACATGATTTATTCCATTTGTCATTCCAAACACTATCCTTCCATTTTTTCATCATTTCACATTCTAATAAACATGAAACACTATCTTCTTTCCCACATATTGTGCATCCTATCTTATAACTTTTTCTTGCTCCTTTAAAAAATAACACCCCTGTATGCATCCATGCCAGGCCTATTTTTCTGAACTAGTCAAATTATGTATATATTTCTCTCTTCCCAAATTTGTCTTTATCTTGCTATATAACTCCAAATTAGCCCAAATCTCCAGCTTCTCAATATCTTCCACCCTCTGTCTGACTTCTTTCCAAAAACCTCTCCTCTTACTTTCACCCAATCTCCAAACATCCTCCATTACAATTTCTCCTAATATTTTCCCCACTTCTCCAAACCAATTCTCTGTTCCCAAAGCATATCTTTGATACATAAGACATACTTTTGTATATCATCATCATCATCATCATCATCATCATCATCATCATCTAATTTAAGACCTCTGTACCAATATTTCATAATTCTCTCAACTATTATTACCTTTCCTTCCTACTCTTTCCAATTCTAATAAACTTACCCTCCTTGGTAACCCCAATACTTCTCTACAAAACATTTTATGCACCACATCAATCTTCATCCAACCCTTTGACACCCCCCAAACTTCTACCGCATACACCATCTTTGCGTTAACCACCATCTCATATAATGTGGGAATTTTATGCAAACTTATTCTAATGCCCTCAAAGCTAATTTACCTTTGGCATGTACAATTCTGGACTGCACCTTCCATCCTCCATTTCTCTCAAATCTCACCCCATATATTCAAATTCTTTCACTATTTCTATTTGATCTCCATTTATAAACTCTCTCATTTTTCCTTAATTTTAGTCCTTATTTAAATACTAATATCTTTGATTTTTACTATTTATTTTTAAACCCCATTCTGTAAATATCTACTAATTTCATCGAAGGCATGCTATAGCCCCATCACAGTTATGGCCCCAACTATTAGATCATCTGCATAAAGCAGCCCTAATACTTCTTTCATTCCAGTTATTAGACAGTGCCTATTCTTCATCTCGATCCTCTCTATAATATCATCTATAAATAAGTTAAATACTATTGGGCTCAATTTACATCCCTGTCTGAAACCCTTTTCTTGGTTCATGAAATCTGTAATTCTATTCCCATCACATCTGACACAAAACCTAATTCCTTTGTATATTTTTTGCAGTCCTAAAATAAATTCAACACTAACTCTCTTGCATCCCAATTTATATGTTAGCACCTTCCTATTTATTGTGTCAAATGCTTTCTCTAAATCCACAAAAAAGATCTATACTATGTCCCTTTTTTACCTTAAATATTTATCCACAATAGTTTGAATTATAATAATATTATCCATTGATCTTTTCCCTTTTCTAAAGTCTGCCTGATATTCTAATAATTTACCTTCCATTTCTGCCCATTCTTGTAACGTTTCTGCTAGAATACCATGTATACTTAAAGTGCATAACAACTAACTCCCCTATAATTACTAGGAGTATTAATATCACCTTTACATTTATATAACGAAACAATCATGCTCACTTTCCAGTTCTCGGTATTTCCTTCATCTTCTTAAGTCTGTTTAGTAAATTTATTAATAACCTCATACCTCCTTCTATTTCCCCAAAAAGTTCCCAAAATTCTTCAGGAATTCCATCTATTCCGCTTCAATGCTTTTATCTGGCTCTCTATCTTCTCCCTACCAAACCCCTTATCTGAACCTTCTATGCTAGTTACCAAACCATCTATATTTAATTCATAACTCAGTATCTTCCCATCACTGAACAATTTTTCAAAGTGATATATCCATTCCAATGGCTCTATCTTGTTTTCTAACCTTTTCTGCCTCAAAATGCCCTTAACCACTAACCATATATTTTTGGTATCCCTAGCCAATGCAGCCTCCTTAATCTTATTTCCTATTCTCTGCTGCCATTTTTCCTTCTTACCCTGTATTAAGCCTTTATATCCCCTTTTCTTCACCAAGAGTATTTGCCTATCTTCCTCCATATCTGACCTTCTCCAATTTACTAATTTCCTGTACACTTCTTTCTTTGCTTTTACACATTTCCCATCATACCAACCATACCCCTTTATTTTCCCTGTATATTTCACCTCCATCTTACTTCCTGCCCACTTCACCATTGATTCAACCTTCCCTACTGCTTCCTCTATCCTTTCACTTTTCAGTATGTCCAAAATTCCATACTTTCTTGTTTCCCCTGTTTTGGAAACTAAATTATCCCAAAAATTCTCCCCATATTCCTCTTTTCATTTAAAACATCTTACACATTTCAACCCTATTACTTCCTCCATCCTATAGTCTCCCTTTAAACTCATCCTCATTCTTATTGGGAAATGATCACTATTAATGAATATAATAGTGATCATATATTAATGAATATATGATAATATTCATTATCATATCCAAGATTTCAAACTCCCTTTATCACTTGATCTATACCTACTCTACACAACATATAATCAATCACATTCTGACCATTCTTATTCATAAATGTGTATTCACATTCTCTATCCTCTATAATCATTTCTCTAGAACCATTGCATATCATTAAATTGTTCCACTTGCAAAACTCTATCAATATTCTACCTTATCCCCTACTTCTTCTTATCTGTTCCTGGCTTTTCCCCCATGCGTATTTATTTGCTAAACCCGTGCTTTTTATGTTCTGATCACATACTCTTGCATTAAAATCACCCACAATAATAAATTCCATACTTTGGTGTAACCTCCTTAAGTTTTCTATACATTCATTCAATTTCATGAACAGGTGATCATTATAAAACTCTGATAACTTTGGTGGATTATAAACTATGTCTAAACCTACTTCAAGTCTCCATTGAATATAGTCATAGGTGACTTCAACAGCATGTAGTCATGCAGATGAACCTGTTGGACCATACAGTTACAGAAAAAGAAATGAGATGTGAGACAAGCTGGTCTACTTGCACAGGAGAGCAGAATGAAAATAGCAAGAACCTTTTTCAAAAAGAAGCCAATCTCAAAGAGGTGTGACATCTCACCTAATGGCAGCACAAAGAATAAGACTGATTACATTTTAAGCAACTACGAAGACTATAAAGTTCCATAAGTAATGTCCAAGCAATAGCAACCTAAAATTAATTACAGACCATAGGATGCTATGTGTGAAAATTAAATTAGGAAAGATAAGAAGATTCTGTATAAAACCGTTCAAATCAAATATGAAATCCTGGCCAGTGACAAGTTCTAGCACCAACAACAAAACTGAATAGCTCAGACCAACTACAACTGAGGGAGAGTTCAGGAACTGCATAACTCATTAGAAGAATGCATAATACAAAGGAGTAACAATTCTGAATAAACAGACAGAGAAAAAACAATCAAGACTAAGCCAAAATACCATCACACTTGTTTATATATTGTAAGCATCTTGCTATAATTTCCTAATGCCCTAATATGGCATATACTTTTATTATTCTAATTATAATTTTTTTACAGTTGTATATATTGTATAATTCCTGTGGCATCTTCTATTGGAGATGTAAGTGCAGTATCTTTAGGATTCTAGTGATCATTTCTTGTCCTAAAACCATTTTTATAAATATATTAGTATTAACTGTAGTAATTATAGTAACAAGTCTAAATTGTATAGATAGTCTTTAGAATGCTTAGCATAATCTATAGCCTTTTGTACCAAATGAAATGTATTTCCTCGTACATCGTGCTAAACTTGAAGCATATGAAAACTCCTGCTGACTATGTTCTTGTTAAATAATAGAGCATTTTTGTTATAATCAGATGCATGAAAATTTATCTCAAAACTTTTTGCCCTCCTACATACTTTTATAATATTGCAGCTTTTACCGTATTTATAAGAACATAGATATCCTATTATTTTAATTTCAGCAGAAGTTAATAAATGTAAAACAAACATTTTACACAATGAAATGTCAGTAAATAGTAGCACTATGCTTCGCTTTTATTGTGTAAAATTAGATATTCTATTTTAAAACTACAGATTTTTTGTCAATTTTTGTTATAGAGCCACCACCTCCAATGGCAGCCCGTTCACTCATTATGGTAGCCAAATGTCTGCAAAATCTTGCAAATCTTGTTGAATTTGGAGGAAAAGAGCCTTACATGGAGGTGGTGAACCCATTTATTCTTAAGAACAAGGAGCGCATGGTTGTGTTTCTGGACCAACTTTCTGTAAGTATCAATTATCCATTTAAACAAAGTTGAAAGAAACTGTATAACTTAAAAAGGTAAAATCATTTCTCCACAGCCTGAATGTAATCCTTGAAAAATTTTAATAATGTGTTATTTTTGCCATAAAATGCTACAATATCACAAATATATGCACTGTATTGCAGTATGCTATAGAGAAGTGAATACAGGAAAAAAATGAACACATTAAAAAAAAGCATGAAATTCTTAAATATATTAAAGCTTAAATGTTAATGAAGCATATTGAATCCGGCCTTATGTGCTTTGACAAGAAAAGTGCTCATACCCACCTAGTTTTTGCAGACCTAAAGATACTATATCAAGGCAATGAAATCATCAAATCAAGTAATATAATATTTTGGTCTTATGATCATAATATAAATGGGAAACATCATATTGATTACATCTAACCCTTAATATACGCAGCATATTTTGCAATCAGCTCATTAAATTATTTTATATATAAGAGCATCCTAAAATCAGTTTTATTATACTTCCATTCCATAATGATTTAATGAATTTAAGTTCTGAGGATATTTAATACTAAAAATATTTCTTATACAAAAAAAAGTGATAAAAATAATGACAGGAGCAAATTTGCCAACTTATTGTAAACCACTATGCAAAACATTTGGAATTTTACCATTAACTTGCAAGTATATTCTAGAAGTACTTTTATTTGTAGTAGGCAATTCAGAAGTATTCATAAAAAACTAAGAAATATACAGCAAAGAAACCAGATACAGGCAGGACTTAACACAGAGCAAGTAATAAGTTGCAGGGACTTCAAAAAAGATGTTTACTACAATGGTACAGTATTATTTGATTCACTTCCATCATCTATATAGGAACTGTATACTAATAAACATGAGTTCAGATCAAAGAAATACCTTATCACTCACACCTGTACAGCTGGGGATGTTATACAATAAAAATATCAGATGTTAGATAGTTTTCAGAAACATTAAGTTCTACCATTGGGTGCATTTGGGTAAAGTGAGTCATAAGTATGACCCATTCTTCAATCCAACACAAAAAATGCAGACAGACTTGCAGAATTATGTCATTTTCTGTACCTTTTGGCCTCATAGCAAACACTTAAACCATTTCAGGTTCCTTTTCTCCCCTAAAACAAATATGCATTATTCATACACTTCTTGCTTAGTCAGTTATTCATTACATAGTCTAATTTGGCCAGAGATTTCGAGATTGTATCATCAGCTAGTTGATGCTATAAATGAAAAATAAAGTAATTTTTGGGAAAATGTAACTAAAAAAAAAAAAAAAAGAACTAGAGAAGCAGAAATAGATAAAACTCGTAAATAATCTCACAATTTTTGCTATATTTCTGACAACTCATGTTTTTCTTCAAAGGCAGAAAGTGATAAAAAAGATATTGAATCTTGAAGGCAATGTAGTGCATGGAAACAGATTAAACAAATAACAAGAGGGGGAGAGAGAGCAAAAATCATAAGCATTAAACTGGTGCTTTATGCAAAAATATAGCTGCCATCTCTCTTTCTCTGAGTAAACTTTCAGAGCCATGAGTCGATAATGCATCAATAAACTTTAAACTAAAAGCATCACCAAAATTTTAACACTGAGACAGGATATGTAGGGCAATTGGCAAGCAAGACTTGTTTGAACAGAAAGCCTATGAGCAAAACAACAGTAGAAGTCAAACCAATATGAAATGTAACCTCAACTCATGTATTCACATTTCTTACACTATACTCCATTCACTTACATAAAAGTAAGACGCGTTACAGGCGAATCTCTCCCATCTTCAGTTGCTCGTGAGCACCTGAAGATGGGAGAGATTCTCCCGAAACGCGTCTTACTTTTATGTAAGTGAATGGAGTATAGTGTAAGAAATGTGAATACATGAGTTGAGGTTAGATTGCCACTCCATTGTCAACAGCTTCGTAAGTACAATATCGATATAAAATCTTTTGCAAGCTTACAAATAACACCCCTACCACATTCTTAGAATAACAGGTAACAAATGAAATAATCTTAAATGGATAAATGGGGACTGTGGAATGAATGACATGGCATATATAGCACACAGATTTTACATTTAGGAAGTTGGCAGGAATATGAGCCTGCCACCAGATGAGCTAATTTGTAAGGAGATAGGTTGTGAAGAAATGTACTCTTAAGGTTAGAGGATGTTCTAAAATAAGGCAGGGTACAAATTTAGAAAAATCACTTGAAGAAGAATGCTTTAATAAAGTATCGTTGCATTCTTTCAAAATATGCTTTCAATTTTTGGCACATAAGTAGTAACAAGGTTAATGAAGTTTCTATTGAAAGTTTTAGGTTTGCATTGGAAAGTTTTGTGCACTGGAATGATACTGGATTCTAAAAGAGAGGAAGGATATTTTTGATCTTGGAACTTTAGAGCTAGGTTTTTAATATATGTGTCAAGAGATGAAAAGTTATTACAAAGATGGTAGTCAAGGATTTAAAAAGAAAAGGGGATTGACCTTTTGGTATGCAGGGGATGACAGCTATCAAAATGAAGATACCATTGTAAATTAGTTGGCTTAATGTGCACAGATGTGAGAAAAGAGCCATTGCATAAAGAAATACCATTATCTAGGAAAAAGACAGTATTGGGAGAGACAGAAGAAGTGAACTTAACTGAAAATTTGGTGTTAAAACTAGTAAGGAAATATATATGTACATACAGAATGAGGCATTTATTTATATGTATAAATATTAGTAAGGAAATGTGTGCGTGCGTGTGAGTGAGTGAGTGAGTGAGGCATTTATAGTGATGCGGCCATTTTACTCCGAAACGAAGAGGAAAATCGAAAAATGCTTCAGACAAAATTTGAAGTGCTCTTGGGGAGACACAAGATAGCAACTATAATTCATCCTTGAAATGCCATTCTCTAGTTTATTTCAAGGTCAATGTTTTTTCCAAATGGAATAGCGCAATTTTTTTCCGGGAATGAAGTAAGTGAATAATATTTGCTATCTTGTTTGTCCAATATCACATCATTTATCACTCCTAGCTGATAGATGTACTAGAACTTTTATACTGAAAATGCTCTTATGCTATTTCCATTCCTGGGGGAAAAAACAAATACACCGTTCCATTTGGAAAAAAACCGTTTGACCTTGAGAATTGCTTTTCGAAATGAGTTAAGGCCGCTAAGGTTGTATGTCCCCCTAAGAGCACTTCAAACTTTGTCTGAGCATTTTTTCATTTTCCCCTTCGTTTCGGAGTAAAATGACTGCAACACAATAAATGCCTCACTCTATATGTATGTATGTGTGTGTATATATATAGTGTCTGTTAACACTCTAGCGGTCTCAATTTTTGTTTTTTATGAACAAAATTTGGCATGTAACCATCATTTAACAAACAATTCGTCCAGTTTGTTAACTAGCAAAATTGAACAATTGGAGGTCAAAAAAAAAAAAGCAAAAAAAAATTTTAAAAAAGTTAAAAACTGCTCTAGCAGCTGCAATTTTTGTTTAATCTCAAGGAAATTCAGTGAACTTCTTTAAAATAAACTTATAAATATATTTTCCAAAAATTGGGTAATTGAACCTGAAAAATGAGTGGGGGTTGAAAGCAAAATTTAAAAATGGCTCTAGGGTTCGCTATTTAAATTTTTTTTTAAGGAAACTGGGTATGTGCCATTGAAATAAAAAAAGAAAAATAGTTTCTGAAAATCAGTGAAATTGAACTATTAGGAGGGGCGATTACTCAAAATCCAAAATTTAAAAATCACTCTAGCAACACCATTATTTGTTTGTTCACAACAAAAGTCAGCATGCATCATTTAAATCAAATAAGGAAAATAGTCTCTGAAAATCAGTGAAATCAGATTATTAGGAGTGGGAGTGTACTTGAAACCCAAAATTTAAAAATTATCCTAGCGGTACCAATGTCGATTTTTTTAAACTCTATACCATTTAAATAAAATGAGGAAAATAGTTCATGAAAACAGGGAAATAGGGTCATAAGGAGTAGGGGTTTATCTGAAACCCAAAATTTAAAAATCACTTGTGACATTAATATTTGTTTCTTCACAACAAAATTCTGTAATTACCATTTAAATAAATTAGAAAAATTAGTTTTGAAAATTAGGGAAATTGGACCATTTGGCAAAGAGGTCTACTTGAAAACCAAAATTTATAAAACTCTCTTGCATTTAATTTTCTCTTTAAAATAAAAGGACAAATTAATACAGCACATAAACTATATTAATAGCAATGCATATGTTTTATATGTAATAAAAGTATCATTGTGAAGTTCGCAAATGTGAAATATTAATCTAATGTATAATATTTGATTTAGACCAAAAGTAAAACTACTTAAAAATCATGTGAACACAATAAAGCTCTCTAAAACAATTAATTGAATGGTTGACAATGTGAGCTAGTGATTTGGTTTTCCTGTACCTGTGCAAAATGTGATCACCCCAAGTGAGACCTTGCTTAATCCTAAATATTGTACATTATGTGGTCAGTAAGAAAATTTTATTACCAAGGAACTGGAGAGAGGCTAGAGAGAATGGTGGCCATGGTTAATACATTTCCTACATATGATAACTAGGCATTTGCAGATCAATTCCTATATTGCATGGAGTGCATTTTACAAATGCTTGCATATAAGTACTGGTGTGCCAGATTGGGCCATTACTGTAATGTTATCTACATACGTGCAATATGTTTTGGATGTCATTAATATAAATTAAGTATTAATGGTAGCAACAAGCATTCCTGTGGGACACCCGATACTATCAGTCTTCGTGTGGATATCATCGTGTTAACAATTGCCTGGAAATTGTGATTCCTTATATAATTTGGTATTGAGTGCCTCAGGGTGTCTGGAATTTTGGTGTCAATTGAAGTGGGAATTATTAGAGTGTAATAAAATGGGTGAATTAATTAAATTCATAATGTAGTTTATAGCCCCCAGAAGTGGAAATAATTGATGATTTAATAAGTAAAATGGCTAAGAAAGGAATTTTATGGAGAAGGGATGTCCTTGAATTCATGGGGAGTGGGAGTGGAAGAATTAGATTTGTTTTAGGGTTATCTCAGGTGGTAAGGGGGTTGCGGAGGAGATATGGCTAAGCATGAGGCTTTGGATTCCTCATAACTTCCTCGTCCTGCTTCTTCCTTCTGCTTCTTCCCATCAACACTCCGGATTCCGCTGCTGTTGGAGGAGACAGAATAGGAACCAGGGAAAGGATAGTGGATTGGAAACGAAATGGAAAGTGGGAGGATGGAAGCAGGGGGGGAGGAAATCATAGGGCGGGAAGGAGGGCCAGTTTTGAAAGGATTGGTGGGTGGGGAATTAGAGAGCAGGTTGCTTTGGGAGAAGGGAAACATGAAGAAGAGGAACAGAGTCTTGAAGACACCTTACTTGTCCTCATCAATAGATTCTCTTAGGCATCACTTTGTCCCTGAGTGTATGTCATCCTATGTCATGGAAGACAAACCACAATTTAAGTAAAGATGAAACAAAGATGAGGAATAAGGACTTTGCTAGAGGGTCTAATTCTCATAATGCAGCTAGCGACTATGAAGCTGAAGCCTAAATAACATCCATCTATTAACACAAGAAAAAAAAAAGATCATGAAAGTAAGAAAACTGCATACAGGTGTCAAGAGACTTGAGCATCAGAGGGTGGACACCAGTGGTACGTAGTTAGCCAATCCAAGGACAGTAGTTATGTGTAGTTGCTGTAGTTATGTGCAGCATTGGCAGAACCCAAACGCCTAATGGACTGATGCTTAGGAAGGGTCTCAGTTTCTAGTTGTTGGTGTTGGCATTTCTTCAGTTCTCGTGCTCGGGCTGCTCTCTCCTCTTCCGATCTGCTCACTGATGCTATAATGATGATGGTTGCTGATTAATGCACTGTCACAATCTGCATAGATGACTGTTCCAACTGCGGCACACATTAGGCTTCATAGCGGACCAGCCGCAAGATCTAGGTGTAGATTTATATCGTGCCCTCATTCCGCTATGCAATATACATTAGTTAAAAACCTTGACATTCAGTGGATGCCTGATCCCTGGTAAGACTGCAGTCAAAAGTTCTGCTGACACAGGCAATTTAACTTACTTAGTCATATTTATCTTCCAACTGTATCAGTCGTGTTAGAGTTTTTATTGTGTATTTACATATTGGGGAGTATGTATGAGTGAAATGTAGGCTAGAACAAAGAATATTTATGACTGTGCAAATAAAATTGTACATTACTGTAGGAGAACATCCTCATCAGGAAATACAATTTTAGAATAAAGAGCAAAGTTCGATCTCAAGGCATTTTCAATGACAAAAGGTCTTCCCCCCCCCCCCAAAAGCTGGTTTTAACAGAGAAGCTTGATGAAATAAGGTATCAATTTTAAACCTCTCCTCTCAAGTCTTAACACGATTAGCCCAGCAAGTTAGTGTATTTGTAGGCAATGTTTAGCTGTTGCATCTCCATCCATGTAAAATTATTACCATACCTGATATAAGACCCATGATGGTGCTGAAACAAAATATTTGGAATGCAGTTTAAAATGTTCAGGATGAATTGCAGTGAGTGTCTCTAAATATTTTCAAAGGAACTAGGCATGTCTCACAGTGGAGGGCAAGCACTTCAAGGATATATCACAATGAGTATGATATTAATTATTATTTAGTGTTAATTAATAACGAAAGAAACAAAAATAAAATGCACATTATGTGTTCCGATTGCATAGCGGAATGAGAACTCTATACATATTGTCTGAACCAACTGGGCCAATCCTAAGCAATTATATTGTGCCATTATTACGTGCATTCCTTTGGTTCCCAATCCCAGTATCTACGTCTTTCCCATTCCTGTCCAGCTGGCTACATCAGCATGGTTAGCCGAGCAGGCCATGTTTGCCATTGGTTCCAGCTCATGGAATGTTCAGGTACCGGTGATGTAGCCATGCTGACTAATGTGTTCTTTGTTCCTTCCTTGACATACAGAGGGGGTGGGTAAAATAGATTTTATTGGCCCTTAATTCTAAATTGTTTGGTCTGGAGCCTTCTTTACTGTATATACCCAGTGACCCAGGTAAAATGTTACTGGTTTTATGGTAAAGTATTTTATTGCATTGTATTATATTGACTTGAAGTTTCTTTTGTAATAATTTTAAGCCAATGTATTGAATTCCACGTAACCAATGAACAGCAATTCAATTTATTCATTGTTTTAAGTAGGAGATTTTATAATATTTTATAATGTACTTATGCCCTAGTAATTATTTGGCAAGGATTTGATAGTAAATGTGGCAAAGATTCAAAGTTTCAAAGCTTCAAGGTTTATGTTTCAAGGATTTTATAACTATTTAAATATCTTGCAGTGCTATGCTTATGCAACTTCAGTCAGTCCTGGTGATCTAGTGGTAACCATACTTGCCTATAGACCCAAGATTGAAGGTTCAATCCTGGCCAGAGTCGATGGATTTTATCAAGTGTAAAAATCCTAAGTATGACTTCCTTTGAAAAGGAAGTAAAGCCATGGGTTCTTGTCATAGATTTATGGTACTTGAAAGAACATCAAACCTGAAAGAAGAGGCCTCTGAGCAACATTTATTGGCCCTTTCACACCCTGAATAAATTATAATTTGAAGGTTGAAAGCTGAATTATGTTTTATCATGACTATATTGTTCAAAGTTGAAATCTGTTTTACATGTGTCATTAGTCACTTATTATTGTTTAATAAACACACTAAAACTGTAGATCATTTTTCTTGCCTATTGCAAAGTTATCTTTCTATGAACTATATCCTGGGGATTTTTCCCTTCTAGATAAACTTCTCTATGCATCAATGGAAGGGTATCAAATTCAGGTTATTAAATCATATAACTAATACATGGTGAAACTGCATGAAGCTGCCTTGCAGTTCATTGCCCTAAGGAAGGCCACAGAGTAAAGATGGCTGAAAGCTGGAGTAGGTTGATTGGTTGGTTACTAGTGACCATTGGGAATGCTGATATTTATCATTTTTTTCCTAGCTTCCTAATAAAGAGCTTCCAATTTATCTTTCATTTGTTTGTTGCTATCAAGTTGTCTCCATTTCAATGGATTTTCTTTGTTTAGGACAGTATTCACTTCCTTACACAATAGGCAGTAGCTGTCCTTGATTAATTTAATCCTGAAGAGTTTGATAAGGAGATTACTCAACTGATTATCCATGAAGCCACTATCTACAGATTACTGCATGCTATATTCATTTACCTCCGCTTCTATCTCTGAATGAAAACAAAAGAAATTCATGTTTTAAGTTTTCTATTTTTTATTTTATTCTATTTTAGGAGTGGCAAATAAAATAAATTGGTGCTCAATTGAGTATCAATGTTTGAAGTTATGGGATATTCACCTTTTCAGGGGGGCAAAAATGTTGGTGTGGGGAACTCACTAGGCAACTTGCCTCAATTAAGAATTGATATCGGTCTTATAATTAACAAGCAGAAACATAATGCTTGGCCTTAGTGGTAATGAATGAATGGTGTATAATGCCCGTTGTTGCTACAGTGGCACCACAGGCGATGGTCACTGATGATACATGAGATGAAATGATATATTAGGAAAGGATTGTTTTTTAAGGAAGGAAATAAATGTTCCAGGCCTAAGTTTAGGGTACTTCCCAGCATTTGCCATTTATGAGGACTGAGGAAAACCTGGGAAAAACCTCAGTCAAGGAGAATGGTCCTGGCAGGATTCGAACCCCAGACCTCCCGTGAATGAGTCTGCACCTTAAAGACCTCGGCCACCCATGGCTGTGGCCTAAATGATGAACTGCATAATGTGCTGTGCATATTTCATGAGAACAAGGGGCTGGTATTGGAGAAAAAAACAATATATTTTATATATGCAGTGACATTGTTGACAAGTTTATCTGTTGTGCATATGGCAGCTCATAATATATGTGATGTACTATAAAACAAATGACTGTATTTCTATTTTTGTTCACCTGTTTTCTTTCTCAAGAAAAAGAGTTTAATTTCTCATGGAACTCTGTTCCACCATTCAACTTCACATTTCAGCATTTCAACTTCAGGATATTCTCTTTATTGTACACTGTAGCTTGTCTACCTCAATGTGCTTTCCTCCTTGTGTACTTATACTTTCATTTTAATTACTTTACTTTCACTAAAAAAATGCTTTCTTAGCTGCATAAATATTCATGCTTTGTTATTATTTGCATAGTGTCTCACAGAAAAGCCAGAATCAGAGGAAACCCGGATAAAAGGTGACCCAGCTCGAGATCTGGGTACTCTGCATCATATCTGTGTATCTCATCTCAAGGAGCTACAGGCCCTTGGTAAAACTCAGGTAATGTAATATTTGCCTTTCATTCTAAATTTAATGTGTATCATTACAGTGACAGAGTCATGAACAATGAGGTAAGTGTGAAAGAATTATAGGGGGAAAGTGGTAGCC
Source organism: Metallyticus violacea (assembly GCA_030762175.1). Taxonomy (NCBI): domain Eukaryota; kingdom Metazoa; phylum Arthropoda; class Insecta; order Mantodea; family Metallyticidae; genus Metallyticus; species Metallyticus violacea. The sequence goes on along the minus strand of CM060840.1, from coordinate 96,200,636 downwards.
TGTAATAATTAAATGCCACTGTGAATAAAGATTATTGAATATATTGGTATAATTATTATTCAGTTTCTGCAGTATCATTGATTTTCATGAGACACTCTCTTTATATATTATATACAATTGTTTATTAAGGTTACATTTGGGAACATTTAACTTATTTTGTTTCAGAATCCTATTAAAGACCTATAACATATTGAATTTCTGTATGTTTCTATTTCTTAGTTTCTCTAGTTGAAAACCAAAGTATTATAGCTAACAAGGGAACTGATAAGGAGCTAATCTTGAAACCTTATCTTAAACTTTGACACACAGTTAAATATTAATAGGAGATATGTATGTGTAAAATGTTAGCTGCTCATATGAGTAAAAAGGGTGTGAAAACTTACTTGCAATGTTTCATTTAGAAAGCAAGATGTGTACCTGGCAGCAGCAGTTGAGTAGCCTAGTTTCTCTCCTTTCTCTTCCATCCTTCACCCATTACCAGCTATACACAGCCAACTGATATAATACTGTTTATGAGTAGAGTAGCAGGGTAGGGAGGTGGGCTACTAATCTTTGCAACTTTGTTCAAGCTTTAATTTCACTTTTTATTTGTATGAGTAGCTAATACTAGCTTTTTCATGGTTTTGTCACCTGTTTCACAGCAGCTGGCAAGTTGGCAGCTACAGCGGGTAACTCCCAGCAAAGTGAATGTAATATGTGTGCTACTGACTTAACTACAATTGCAATGAAAATAAGAATCTCCTTATGACAGAAAATGTTGTCCTACTACATCCACATATTTTTGGCATCTTTTTAGAAAATTGCCATTCACTTGCCCACTTCAACTTCCAAAATGAGTCAATTCCTTGCCTGATATTTTCATCAATTCTTCTAATGTGTTGGATTGGTTCCATACACTTTATTTTCCAACTTCTCCCTAAATAAAAATCCCATACTCAATGTGTCATTTCTGTGTTTTTCTGTGTTTATGGTACTCAAAAAAGATGGGTACTAATACACCATATGCATTTGCTGCACACGATACACAGCTTTTTTCATCAGGGTTTTGCCTATAAAATCAGGTTCTTCTGTATTTCATTATCTGTTAATTTTGTGTTAAAATATGATCACAAAAATGGAACCGTGCTTCATTAGTAAAAAATATGAATTATGAAACAGTTACTCAATCATTAACATTCCATAACATCCAGCTACAGAAATTTACCCAAATATCAGGATCACCTGCCTGGACAATAGTAACCTTGTATGCTCTCAACTTTAAATTGACTCAGTTTCAAAAGATGAACTGGTGCTTGTGAATGATGGTTTCAAAAAAGATGCCAGAAATGTGTGGATGTAACAGGACATTTCCAGCATCTCCTGTCATAAAGTGCATGTTTATTTTTATTGTAAATGTGATTGCGAGAACTTGAACAGCTGCATATATTAACTAACGAATTTAATGTAGTTGCATATATATTACATCTGCTTTTCTGGGAGTTTGTTCTGTCATTCTGCTAGCTGCCATTAAATGAGTTATGAAGCTATGAAAGACCCAGCATTTTATACTTATATATCTCTTATCAATATCTAACTATATGTAAAGCTTGAAATAAGGTTTAGGAATGAGCTACCTAACAATTACTTTGTAAAATTGTTAATTTTGATGTTACTAGAGTAAATTTATGTACATGGCATTTATCCATTGAAAAGGTGGAAAATATACATTAAATGAAGAATACTCATTAAAATATGAAACTCATAGTATAAAATAAAAAAGGTACAATATTAATTCTGACAGGTGACGATTTCAGTTTTAACAAATTGCCACACTTTTCATCACTACTTTTGTCTTTGTTAATATTTTAACATTTGGGTACCCAAATGTTTTTCCAAATATTTTGGAGGGAATGCAGATTTTCACCCACCATTTCAATGTTTTTATCAAAGAAAATATCCTATATTATTATTCATCACAGAACAATATCCCAAAGGGAATGTACTATATGCAACAGTGGTGGTCACTATCAACTCGTGCAAACTCAGGCAGCAGGGGACCTTAACATGATTGGATGCTACAGCAGGTAATGCTTGTATTGCTGTTGAAGGGATGGGGTGTTTTACTTAGCAGTACAGTGCAGATCACAATACTGGCTATAAACTGCTCGCCATTATTTTAGATTGTATTGTACACAAACTGAAACATAAGTACTTTTGAATAGCAGGAATTTTCACAGTGAAATAAGGCATAATATAACAAATTATTATTGAAGAAATCACTTAAATTTCATTAATTTTGTTCCTCTTATTTGGACATTTTTCAAAGGCTATTGCTTTCATCTTCAGCATGATTCCACCGTCTGCTTCCCAGTGTGCTATTTAGATGTCTCTTTGTGGATTTTACGAACTTGGGGATGAGGTTAATATTGTTAGCAAGATCAAAATTAACCAAATTTTCCTTGCTTTTGTTTATGAATATATTTTCCCCACAATGTTAATTCTATGGGTTTTTGAAGAACTTTTAAGAGTTTTGGTTCCTTTTAGAATTTGTGGTTCTTTTGCCAGAAATAGTCTGCTATTGCTGATTTTTCCATGTGTTTATATTTTACATTTCTCATGTATTCCTTAAAATCATATGATAATATTTCTTTTTGTTTTGCTTTTGTGCTTCATATTACAGTCTTTGCAATTGATTTCATAAATGCCTGATTATTTTCCTGGTAAAATTTTGTCTTTTGTGTTGGTTTTTAGGAGGTTTTGTAAACTATGGGTTTTTTTACTGAAACCAAAATGATGTTTACCTCTTTAAAAATCTTCTGGAATTTTTGGTGTGCCCGGGGGTGGAATGTGAGTTTCTTATAAATATATATATATATATATATATATATATGATCTCCTTTGTAGTCTTTTAGTGTGGTGACATCTTTTATTTGTTTTTGTTTTTTTTTTAATTTTTCTATCTTCTTGTTGACCAAATCTATTATGTAGCCATTTTTCTGTGCTATATCTATGATTTTATAGTACTCTTAATTGTATTCTGTTTTGCTTTTTTTGGCTGCAAAGAAATATAAAACTTAAATATTTTTAAACATCAATGAACAATTCCTTAACACATATTAAAGGTTGTCCATTAAGGTGATCCTGAGTATGTCTAGAGTAATAAGTTTTTTTTCCTTTCTTTCTTTCTTTCTTTTTTCCTTTCTCTCTCTCTCTCTGTTGAAAGTTCTCCAGGTTTCAGATTTTCCCACCTTAGGGCGGCTGTTTATCACCAGCATCAACAGTAAAACCTTGCTAATGGAATACAATGGCTACCATGGATTTGGGAAATAATGCAGGGAATGAATGTCATTTTGACAGAAGAATTTCAAAATTGGCTGTTTTGAAATATTGACATCTATATAAGGAGGAAGCTTCTTAATCTGGCAGAACTCATGAAGTGATCATTCATGTATTTTTCTATATAACACATACCTAGTATTTTCATAAGTCCAAATTTTATGTCTTTTAGGCAAACCAATAAAATCATTACCAATTCAAAAACCATTTTTGACTTGATGATTTCTGTCAGAACGACAGCAATATTGCAAGCGTGTAATGTGATTGTCACTACTTTATTTACAGCCAGATATATTAATAAGAAAATATTTTCTGAATATGAACTATAAATTTTACATTTATTTCCAATTGCTGCTTGGGATAGTCTTATTTTTTCAGCATAACCGGTTATTACTATAGCAATTGCACATGCATATTCTTTTCCATTGGGAGTTGAAATCTTTATGCATCAACTTCAAGCATTCTGCACAGAATAACACAAAATATTTTCAAATAAGTGTACTTACGAAGCTGTTGACAATGGAGTGGTATATATATAAACAATGTGTACAGTTTTTTTCACACTAACTCCATTCACTTACATATGTTCCAAATTTATGTAAGTGAATGGAGTTAGTGTGAAAAAAACTGTATACATTGTTTATATTTATACAAAATATTTTGTTCTGAATTTTGACAGAATATCTGGCAACGATTAGAAAATTTAGCTTAAATTATCTGAACTGGGACAGCTAGACTTAAAACAGATAATCAAGTCATTGTATTGATTATAGTATTAGTTTCAATGTTACTGTAAGTTCTAAGCCATCAAATGAGGACTTCAGAACACATAACATATTAGTAAACTGAAAAAGTGTTTTAATACGAATGCATTTAATACCTTTTACTCTCTCCCACTGTGACACTGAATTGATATATTTTAAATGGCATGTTTAATTTCCAGTACTAATCCTACAATTCCATTAGCATATATAGAGAAAGATATCGTGTCTACAAAGCTACATTTCATCTTTTACTGTGGAAAACAGAATATTGACAATAAATAACTAAGTTTTTGTGCATAACAGAGGGTAAAAGATAGTTAATTGGAAAACACTGTAATGCTTGCATAGTAAAAATTATAAATTAATTATTGAGTAATATTTCCTTTTTTTTTCAGGCTACAATAAAGAAACTTGTCACAGTGACTGAAATGCTGAGCAAGCACAAACAAAAGTACTTGGAGATGATAAGATAGTTGCTTGTTGCATTAATATGTTGCACAGTAATGGTGTTAACACCACAGATGAGGCAAAACAGCTGTATAATAGGGCCAAAGAATGTGATAAAAGCTGATGTAGGAACAAAAGAGTAAAGATTATTGGAGCTACAGGTTAATTAGATTCAAAATATGCTACTACAACAGTATGTGATCACTAACTGCATTTCTCCCCTGCCTGAATTAGCACAAATATGAGAGGCTGCTCAGAAAATTTTAAAACAAGTTCATGATGTGTTCATCATTGATGACATTTGCCTCAGTGCTGTTAAGCAATTCCTATGTATTATTTTTAGTGATATATGAGATGGAATGTTGACCAGCTACCATAATGTTGACAGGTAGGGCGTATGTACTCATGTGAAGAATTTTTTTTAATTACCACGTTTTTGTAATTTCATGTTTCATAGTGAGTGAATGAATGAATCATATGTAAAGAGTGTTAATAGAAATGATGTAAATATTTTGGTGCATATTACCTCATGCATTTTGTACAGCAAAGATTTACATTAATTTTACTGTATGGGAAAACTAGAACAAAATAGAGTAGTAGATATTTACATATATGATTGTATGAAATGTGATAAAGTTTTCCATGTCTTCATTTTTCCAGTACATAATACTGTGCTCTGTCTCAAGTGTTACTTATAGAAACACCATCAGTACATGTGAAATAAAGAGAATGGGATTTATATGATATATGATTTGTGTTTTGAATGAGTTTCTCTATGAACTTTTATTATATTTAAACTTTTTTGTTACATGATGGCAGGAACTTGGATACTTATCTTGATCATTTTTACTTGCTAATTTGTAATTTCAATAACATCTTAAAAAACAGGCTAACCATGTAGCGAATGTGACTCTTATACATTGAAATTCTTCAAGAGAAGTTTTAGTTCAACATATTTATAAAATAACTATTGCTTTATGAATGCAAAAGGCACATTACATCACTTAACAATTAACAATCTGCAAATGGAAATATCGTTTTAATAGATGCATCATCACATTAATTTCACAATCAGTTTAAGTAGATTGTAGAGGTTTTAAACTTCAACTTTGAAAACTGTTAATTAATTCAGGCTAGGTAGAAAATACAGCTTTAACAAAATTATATGCTATTTAAAAATAGTGCAGCACACAATCTCTTCCTTTGGAGTGCTACAAGAAGATTGTGTTTTTTTTATTTTATTTTCCTATAGCATTGATGATGACCAATTAATATTTCAGGAATGCAATATGTATGGCAATAAACATTACAAATTCTTTTGTGTAATCTCTCATTCAGCTTCAGTTCGCCTCTACAGCTAGGAAAGATGATAAAATTTTATCAATTACTACCCTCGGACAGAGTGGAGAAGGAAAGAATGCAATGGAAATAATTTCCAAATTGCAAAGTCAATTACAGCCAGGGCAGTACCTTTTGACTTTATAAAGAATGCATAGGATTGTCCAAAATTGCAAATTCAATTCCAATTTTTTAGTTATTTTCATATACCTCCACAGATGCTATTTGCACGGTTTTTCAACTTTGCATTTGCAAATACTTTGAAGTAGTACCATCTACTATTAGCAAAATTATCTGTTACAGTCAGGACTTTTGCCTTTTGACTTTGTAACTTTGATAAATTTACTGTTCCACAAGTTCTTCCTTGTGCTGATGAGAACCAAACAGTTTGAAACCAGAGAATCACAAAACTGGGTTAAAATATGTCCCATTTTGTGCATAACCATACAGTGCTTTGGAAAGATCAAAGAATGCAATGGACACAATTCAAATTGCAAATTCAAAGATCAAATCCAATTGCCAGGATTATATATAAGTCTGGACAATACTCAAACTTGTTGTTAAAAGTGTTATCTTTTGTGTAATCTCTGCTTTGACTTCAGTTCGCCTCTTTAGCTAGGGAAAGTGTGATAATGATACTTTATCAATCACTACCCAAGGACAGGGATAAAGAAAGAATACAATGTATAGAATTTCCATATTGCAAATTCATATAAGGTTAGGGCTTGTGCCTTTTGACTTTGTAAAGAATGCATAGGATTGTCCAAAATTGCAAATTCAATTCCAATTTTGTAGTCATTACAGAAACTGTTTGCAGATGGTGTTTCACACATATTAATTACCCACAGATTATATTTTATGTCTATAACTAGATATTTTTTCAGCAGTTAATACATTAGCCATGATTCGTCGTACAACTATTAGCATATAATATCTGTTGACTAATTGCACTTTAATGTCCATTCATGTCTATGAATGGTATCATAATGGCTGTCAACCAAGTTCTTTGTCTGTAGAGTGACTTATCCAATTGGAATACATTAGCTCATTATTGCATATAGCAGATAAGTATTCATGATGAAAACCATTGTTTAAAGATATATGAGCAAGTTATTTTCTATCTTTTATAATAATTAGGAAACCACAATTATTTTAAGTAACCAGAAAAATGGCATGTTATGAGTTCTCTTGACAGTATAATCTGAGCTGTCATTACAGTCAAAAGCATGAAGAAAAGTACAGGGATCATGTTGGCCATGCATGTACTAAGATATGCCTGATCTAAAAGTAAGAGATTGTCAAAACATTTTTTCACAAAGCTATTACAATTCAAAAGCAGTCATTATCAGTATCTGTTTGTTTTGCATTCAAAAAAACAAGACAACATGACATCTAATGGTGTTTTTGTGAGAAAATAACCATTAGAAATGTGGTCAAAGAACTTGAAAGAAAAAGGTGCTGCTGTGATGACATCCCAACATAACACTTTTGTCAGAAGTATTAAATAACTATTTGTGATATTTAGAAGACACTGAAAGGATTATTTAAATTATCTGTACTAATGATATTAGTAATTAATAAATTGATGTATGGTATTTTGCTAGAACTATAATAAGAAAAAAATTAAAATATTCATTGCTTGCCACATTCAAAAGAAATCAAAACAATGTGCCCCTTGCATTGAGATGAATTATTTGATTAATTGCAGTCACTGTTTGCTGTGATGATTTCCAAAATGCAGAAATTTATTATTATTAATTTATTAAGATTATGATACTACAAAGGACAAGAATGCATATGAAATAGTTTTTTTTGGGGGGGGGAGTTATTTATGGAGCTCTTTAACATCTCAGGTCATCAGTGTCCCATTCAATTCAGGGCGTGAAACGGCGACAAATTTTGCCTAGAGGCCTTTCTTTCAGGCTTGAGGTTCTTTTTCATGCCATAAATGTATGACACGGGACCCACGGCTTTACTTCCCTTTTGAAGGAAGCCATACTTGGGATTTTTACGCCTGAAAAAATCCATCGATCCTGGCTGGGTTTGAACTCGCGATCTTGGGTTTAGAAGGCAAGTATGGTTAGCACTACACCACCAGGACCGACGTGAAATAGGTTGGTTTGGGTTGGCCGGCTGTATTGCAATGCCAACCTCTGGCAGCAATTCATTCTGTTGTTGCTGTTGTAGTTAATTTTTTTTGCATTCCAGTTGGTGATCTGGTTTATACTTGTACATTAAGCAGTGTTTGCTGGTAGATTTTTATCTTATGCAGGTGGTCTGGGAGGCACTTGTGGCCAATAATTAGTCAAAAGATTGATGTTTATTTTTTCTTGGTATGTTTTTATTATTGTGTTTGTTCTTCTATGTTTTGTTTTGTTGTTTGTGAACTGTCTTTGAGGAATTGCTCCTTAGTTCTTTTTTATAATTAAATTCTTTGTTGAATGTAAGTTCAACAATGTTTTGATGGATTGGCTGTTTGTTCCTTTTAGAATAGGTAATCTGTTATTTCATTTGTGATTAGATCAATATGTGAGGGTATCTATTGAAAGTGGATAGTTTTGTTTAATTTGGTGAGCATTTTGTTAATTTGCTGTACTTCATTGATGTTGCTTTTTTTTTAATTGATTTATTTATGGACGCTCTTTAACATCTCATGTCATCAGCATCCCATTCAACTCAGGGCGTGAGAAGGCCGACCAATTTTGCTCAGAGGCCTCACTTTCAGGCTTGAGGTTCTTTTTCGTGCCGTAAATGTATGACACGGGACCCACGGCTTTACTTCCCTTCTGAAAGAAGCCATATTTAGGATTTTTATGCCCGAAAAAATCCATTGGTCCTGGCCGGATTTGAACCTGCGATCTTGGGTTTAGGAGGTTATGGTAACCACTACACCACCAGGACCGACATTTGATGTTGAAAAGAGGGGGTATTTATCAGATGCAATTGTCTCGAGTGCTGATGTAAAATCTGAGAAGATTACTGCCTTGATAAATGCTTGTGAATTGTAAATTACACTAGGGAACAAAAAATTTTAATCATACCTCCAGAGCTGCTTCTTATGGAAAATGATGAACTGATCCTGAAAATTGCTGGATTTTCAAATCAAGCTTAATTCAAAAGATATCCATGAAAAATCAAAGTGTGCCATTTTTAATTTTCAATTGAAATGTACTATTTTTAATACAATAAAAGGTACCTGTTGGTCAAAATAGCAATCAAATTAATTTATATATATTAACTATAAAAAAAAATCTTCATGGGTCCTTAAAATGCTTGCTGTTGGTGGCTTTTTGTCACCAAAATTACTGTTCCTCCTCAGAATCCAGCAAGTCTCCCAACATTGCGGGATCCCAATGACCTTGATGTTTTTTCCATTGTGGCTATGTCCCAATGAAACACTCTCCCAGTTCATCAGCACCCAAATTTTCATGGAAACATTTTGAATGTAAATGGAGGAAATGCAATTTTAGTGATATATTGCAGCCCATTTCTTTATAACATTGTAGTTAATGTGTCCATTTAAATTCACATTGTCTATCCTTTCAATTGCCAAAAAATCCTTCTACCACTGCCCTGCAAGCATTCTAAGCTGCCAAATTAACATTTGTTAGCTTACTTTCTAAACTTTGTCTTTTGAAAGCTTCCTTATCTGTGGGTCACCGAAAACACCCTCCTTAAATTTTGCAGGTGTCAAACTGGGAAATAAATCATGCTGTTTCCTATAAACTGTAATTCTATTAGTTTCAGCAAGCATATTCTGCTGTTATAACCTCAAGCCCAAGATCTATAATGATTTTTTCTCCAAATTTAAATCCTGCACTAAATTATCTAAATCTGATTGATCAAACAACTGTATCTTGTTTCTAGTGATGGATGTTTCAAATTGAATCACTTGAGGCTTATTTGAATCATCACTGCTGTTACCATCAGTTTCTTCAAATGGCTTTGGGGAAACTGTACCGGTAAAGTTTTTCTAGGAGAGTAATTGCTGATGGCACATTTGGATAATAATATTGGATTTTGTTTTCTTACTGAAACCTGATGCCTTTACCACATAACAGTCATTCATGTGATTTTGTTATTCCTGTAAAATCACAAGTATGGCAAATGGTAGGGACTTTTATTTCCCATATAACCATTTTCTCAAATTAGTTGTACAAGCACAAATAATGCAAGTTTTTGGGCCCACTTTTTATATTGATCACCAATTTTGCAACCAAAGTAGTAAAAGTTTTGGTGTGAACTTTTCATAAACATAACAAATATTAAATGGATATTTACAACACTGACATGTCTCACTTTAATCCGTGCTAAACACAGAAATAAAGTCACTACACTGATCAACAATAACACACCATTACTTTGCTTTAAAAAATGACAGCACTGAACTAAATCATTCCAAAAGTTCAAACAAAAGTTTCACTTGGAACAATTTTAAAATAATTACAGGTTTATCAATATATTATCTCTTAAGATTTACACTTCTTTTCAGTACAAAATAAATGGTTTACATTGCATATAATGATGTATTTTGTATCCATTCTACAAAATGTAAGTAACAAAGTATTAGTATTATCAACTTTTGCTATAGTTGAAATCAAGTATAAATAAAAACTGAGACCTGATAGGCCAATTTAAAGGACATAATTGGCTTCTACATATCAAAATTGATGAGAAACAGACATTATTGTCCTGAAGATAAAAATTCTGTTCCCTAGGTTATTTGTTGTAGTTCAATGTAGTTGGCTTTGATCTCTCCATTGAAGTCTGCTTGTTTTCACTGACTGCAATATAGTGAGAGATAAAATAACTTGCTCTGCAGCATCTCAAATGTGTGTGTTTCCTGATTGGTGCAAAAGGAGTAACAAAATAGACACACAGACATTCTGCCAAATTCAATAATGTTTTTCTAAGAACTGAAACTTGAGCATCCAACATTGGAATGTAGGAAAAAGTGTATGAATGAGTGACAAAATATCTTTAGCACTTGTAAAGTTTTTCCTTGAACCTGAGAATATTAATTCTATAAATTATTAAATGGGACTATCATCTTTCTTAATAGTTACTGTGATTAAGTATGCTGGAAAATGTTAAGATTTTAAAGTAACTTTTCATTGTGCATAAATGGAATTATTTCTTGTATGAGCAGTCACAACGAACTTAAACTCATGTAAATTGTGTGAGGTTGCATTATTGTTTTAAAATCAGTGACTCTGTTTTGCATGTAAGCATGCACGCAGGCATGCATGGACTCAGCACTTGTCAAAATGATAAAATTGAAAAACCTCATAGAGTAAATTCATATCATTGGATGAAAACATTCTAATTTTAATACTTACTTGAGAGCACGTATTAAAACAAATTATTTTGGACCAAATGTCCATAAGTGGAAAGAGTGAAGTAAACTGATCAGATGCTAGTAATGCTTAATATGAGGGCTGTTCAATTAAGAATGATCATAATGTTTTACATGCATCATTTCTCGCACAAAAATTTAACTTTAAAATAATTTGTATTTTAATGCATAAAGGCCTAAAGGCTACCTCAACAGCTGAAGTGCAACTGTCTCGGCCAGCTTCACCTGCTGGGGGCATGCCCAGGAAATTTTCTCTGAGACCACTCCAGGCAACGCAACCGATTTCCCTACACCCCCAGCAACAATCCTATGGAACTCATCCAATGGCTAATACAAAAGTAGCAGCCTAAGAAAAACTGTTACGTTAGCTTGTTGATCACTTCATTCTTGCACGGCATCCTGCAAGCAATGCTCTTCTGTTCTCGAGAAACCAGAAAGCACAGAATGGGTGATAGCTCAAGGTCTTGCAACGTTCTGTTTCACATTCTGGAATGCAAATGGTATTTCAGAAGATATGGACAAATTTGGGCATTTTGCTTCCATGTTCGACCTTGGCGCCATTCTATACCCGGGCCACTGAAAATTTGTACTTGACAGCTACCTTTTCAGTTGGCAATACTACAGATTATCAAATAAGGAATGCTATCCTTTACACCTTATGAACCAATTATAGTCTGGCTATCAGAAAAAGGCGAATACGAGCTGAAGTGCGAGGGGGCTTGAGCCGTTTATCAGCACACGAAGAGTGTGTATGAAATATCCATGTTGCCACATGTTAAACGATCAGAGTAGATCTTGCACGTCCGCTGGACTTCTAACATGGATAAGTATTTGACAAAACTCATGTCTACGTAGCACGTTCCTCTCGCTTGCCTTCTTCTGATCGCAGACTGTACAAAGTAGTATTATCGGTCAGTCAGGACGTAGCAGCTGCTATAATGCTGGATTTTCTTATTGTGTGTGCAGCTGCTTCTATCAAATTTTGCATTTCAGTTGTTAAAAATGTCCCAAAGGGGTCATTTGCAGAGTGATATCTAATCCTTTGCGTGTGCGTCGAAGTGTTGCGTGGACGGTTATACGTTTACTAGGTGAAATTGAAAACTCAAACACCAGCTGTTAACCAGTGATGGACATTGGAAAGTCGCAACCGCATCATAGCCAATATTACACGAATTGACGCTGTCCAGAGCAACGATTCAGCGGCCGGGGTATAATTAGCGAGAGACCTGCAATCATATCCCCTTCTGGGCTACATTTGTCTTCGTAGAGATCGTATTGGCCACGGTGACGATACTGCGATACTCATAGCTTCCGCTCTCCATACCCTAGAAGCCACGGCCATCTTTCTCGAAATTGGTGGTATTTTGCCCATTCCCACCAATACCTGGGACGTCGAACCTAACAGCATCAGTTTATGTGATTTTGGCTATTGATATTGTAGAATTTTCAATTTCACCTAGTAAACGGATATTAAGTATATGTAATAATGAATTACTTTGATCTAGAATTATTTACAGCTTAAATCAAATCGCTGCATAGTGTTGTAAGCATAATAAAGAACAAATTTTTGACGGTGAGAAATCTACCTCTCTAAAAGCATTTTGTGCCCTTTTGCATCTCGACGCAAAGGATTAGGTATCAATCTGCAAATCACCTCTTTGGGTTTTTTTTCTTACTACTACATATTAACCAGTTCAATTAATCCAGTAACTCCATTGCGAACATGAAATCAGCTGCCTCCCAATAAGAAACAACGGCAACAAAGCAGCTTATACGTCACCACCTGTGGTCAAGACTGAATAGCTGATAAGGCAAGACCCTACTATATTTACTAGTCCCGAATATGGTTATAGACAAGTTAATAATGATTTAGTGAAATTCCAGAAACTTATTTAATAGAAAATGTTAGTACCGCATGGATATGCTCTGGTGGTTAGGGAGGACATTTTCCTAGCAAATTTCTCTGAACTATCATCGTATGTGATGATGTGGTTAAAAAAGAAAAACATACGAAAAATCTATGTAGTGGGGTTTAGATCGAGATGATGCAAGTTTTAGTGAGCCAGGTGTTATGTTTCAACTCGTTTGCATGAGAAGTTATGCAGAAGAGCACACTAGTAGTAAAATCGGTGACATCTATTAAGCAGATGGATATGATTATTTGGTTCGTTGCAGTTACGTGGTTTATTACAGTAGTATAGTTGGAAGTAAATTAACAGTAGCATGTTAGTTTTTTATTAAGTTAATATTGATTTAGTGAAATCATAACCAGGAGCTTGTGTAACAGAAAATGTTAAGTACAACATGGGTTGCTCTTGTATGTCATAATCTTAATTATGGCAGTGAACAGCGTAATACCATATTTACATATCCTAAATAGTAGTCATTAAAGGAGAAGTGAATAAAGAGTATACATGGTGCAAGCTTTGAAGTTAGTTGTGAAATTGTAGTGTGTTTTAAACATTTCTCACTAAAATTTGTGGTTAGGAAGGGCATATTCTTTGTGAAGCTTTCCTTAATCTACCATCCAATGTAGCTGAAAGGAAAGATCCGGAAGAACATGTGCGGCTAATTTTGGAGCCAGATGAAGAGAGTTATGCAGGATATTATGTTTCGACTCCTTTGCAAATGAGGTTAAGACAAAACAGGTACACCCGTTAATAACTATTGCCAGCGAAAACTGTGTTGTTAAATTTAAAATAAGATGCTGTCCCAACTATGTTAGTTAGGTTTAAGGTGTCCAATTTTTTGGAATTCCGTGTATTTTATGAAGTTTTGCTTACCTGTCGAGAGGTTTTAATTCATATTATTTTATATTTCATTTACATATGACAAAATTTGTTTATAACAATTACAGACACTTAAAAACCATCGAATTGTTTTCTAATGATAAACATAATACTGCGTAAAAGTTCGGTATTTTCTATTTGCATTAGTGGGGCCACTTTGGGGTTGTTTTTTTTTTTTTTTTCCCTCCCCATATTGGGGTCTGGTATATGTAGTTGGTGTTCGATAAAGACACTGTAATTTGTTCAGAACAACGATATATGTAAGCAACATAAACTGGCAGAGGTAACGCTATCTTTTAAGCTTATAGAAACTTAAGCAGCCACGTTTTCTAACATTAAGATGGGTGTTCCCCTAATTGTGTGCTAATACAAATTCACATAAATGTACATTGTGCAGTATCTTTGACAAAATACTCTGCTCTGGATAGGTTTTCAGAAAAATCATTTGATTTTATAGGTTATATAGTTAACGAACAGAACTATGCTAGCTGATGCTTCTATAAACTAGCACTCCTCGAAACTGCTAATGTCAAGTCGCTTGAATAGAAAATTGTCCAACCCTTTTCAAAGACAGCATAGGTATAAAAATGCTTAAAGAAAAACTTGTGAGAGTTGGCTCGGACGGAGCTGCAGTGTTTATATCGGAAAACTTGAAGGAATTGCAGTTAGAATCAGCATTTGATTAGTGTATATTGTATGACTCAAAGAATGAACTTTGTTTCAGAACAAGTATCGTGAACGCTGTTCATAGTTTTGAATGCTTGCTAGATGAACTTTATAAACTTTTTGATAAACCTTCTATAACTGCAAAACTTTAAACACATTGCGGCGGTTACAAGCGTTACATGTGTTTGAAAGTCAAAAAGCCTGTCCACATTCGTTGGATTTTAGTGAGAAGGACAGTCTTTCAGCGGTGTTCAAAGACTTCCCTTGCATCATGCAGTACCTAAGCCCTGAATCTGAAAACAGAGAATTAGTAAGTATAGGTATTTATAAATTAGCAGGGCTTTATAGAAAGCAGTCACAAAGTAAACATATTTAATTGTTCGGTTTCCTGTATAATGTAGTGGCTTTAAGTAAAGCAAGTGGAAGTGGTGAAATTTTAGTTGTGAAAACAGCAATTTAAATAGCATGTATTGCACATCCATTTCGCAATATTAGTTTTAGAGTGTAAAACTTTGTCAAAAGATATGCTAATGAGGAAAAGAATTTTTAAACTAGATTTTAAAAATACGCAACAACTTACTGCAAAGGCGTGTGGTTTAAGCAGAACGTCTCGCATTTGCATTGTGGCTAGAAAAGTTGATCCTATTGAAACCATGGTTTTTGTGTCACCTTAAAAAAGTTGAATCTCCAAGTTACAAATTTAAATGACTTTGACAAAGACAATGTACACAGGCTTGTATTACAATTTTATGAACACGACACGAAGAATTGTTTACCATAGTACTAAAAGTAAATAACGCTTTAAAAATTAAAATATCATACACCGGTTCTAATTCGTTCAACTTCAGAATTCTGCAACGTTTAGGGTTCAGATATAAAAAGACAAATGACGAGCGTCAAATTTTTATGGAGAGAAGTGACGTTGTTGCTTCAAAGTTAATATACAAAAAATACACGAAATTCGAATTTCTTGTGATATTAGGCCTATATTTTACTTGCACGAGACTTGGGCGAATAAAAACCACACACAAAATTCAATCTGGCAAGATTCCTCCAAAAGGGGTGACCTGAAGGTGCCAATGGGGAAAGCAGCCGGCTCATCATTTGTCATTTAGGATCTGCTAAAAAGAATTTCTACCTGAAAGCAAGTTGATATTTAGTCCAATATCACCTCAGACTGTCATTGAGAGCTAAACATTTAAAGACTTTTTTAACAGATTCAAACGACGAGGCGGAAAAATTCCAATCTTCAAACCAAATGGAAGTGCGTGGCGCACTCCAGTACCTCAATCCTCCAAGGGCTTGCGGACCCTAATGGGCTGACCCCTCTCATGCTCCGCAACCTTCCCTCCGTAGTCGTACTCTTTCTTACCAAGTTTTCAATTGCCTTATGTCATTTTCCAAGGCAGTGGGAAGAGGCAAGGGTGATCAGCATATTGAAACCTCGGAAAGGACCGGTTCACCCTTCCAGCTACCGTTCCATTAATCACCTGTTCACACTCTCAAAGGTTTTCAAGAGGTTGATTCTAGTTCACCTGACTCCTTTCTTAGTACTCATTCAAGCCTCCTATCTCATATTTTTGTGTTTCGTTCTGAGAATTCTACAATTCTGCAGCTACTGCGAGGGGTGATAGTTGCTGCCTTGGTTCTTCAGGATTAAGCATACACCCTCGCACTATCTTTGTGGAAAAAGCCATTTCTACCACCTGGTTCCTTCAAGCTCTTTTCTCTTGAGCTTCCAATAGTATGCTTTCTACCCTTCTTTCTAATACATTGTACATTCTCAGCCACAGTGACGGAGAAAATATCTACACTATGCCCCTTATGAGGCGAATTCCCCGAAAGCTCTGTACTTTTTCGCGTTCTTTTCAACATATATATTGGCAAACTTCCCACATACACAGGACGTTGACATAGCTCATAATACTGCTTACGTCCTACATTCAAAACTAATAAACACCTAATCAGAGTCACTAACCTTAATCAAAGACTCTACTGCTCATAACATAGAACAATGGTGTTGGCGAATGTTAATTAATCCGGCTAAAAGCCACGCCATCATTTTCTCTACCTGCCCCTACTACATATAACAGTCAATGACTCGTCAAATGACTAACTTTTTGCGAAAACTATCGCTCAGCGGGCGACAGCCCAACTGCTTCCGGTGTTCAGTTCCAAATAGATGCAAGTTCTTCTAAAGTTGGAGCTGTCACACTAGCGATCCCTCTCATGCTCTACACTTGCTCTGGAGAATGACCGCAAATAGCTGGTTGCTTTCCTGCAAAGGACGCAGAGTAGAGGATTGAGAACCATCTATTCTGTAAATCGTTTTTTCCATTCCGGCTACTGCATGAGGCCTCACTTCTTCCCTATGTGGAAGATGAAATTAGGCATTGGACATTTAAATAACATATTTATTTACAATATCACGAAAATGCCCTCATTTGTTCACTCTGGAATTATGCAGCCCGATAAAGACCCAAAGACTCGGCTACAAAGTGCTCCACACGACTTGCAGACGCCTTTGATTTACAGTGGCAAATCACCTACCTACGCAAAATAGTCATCTACTCCGAGGAACTGAACAATTGATTAGCCACAGCTAATAGGTTTGCACGTGAGAACTGCTCCGGCATAGTCTAGAACTCTTATTGAGATCTGGGATACCAAACTGTCCTTAATGGAAATATTAATATTCTGCAGTATGTCAGAAGAGTCCAAAAGCATTACCTGATACTACCTACCAATCTATAATAAGTACCTACGACGTTCATCCCTATTCTCTGGTTGAACCTCTTCAGTGGTATGAAGAGCAACACATTCTACAGGTTGATCACTAACTCGGCTAATCATATATACCGAAGCAGGGGCATTCGATGAGTTACCGATTATTGAGAGTAGTGGAGAAGGCAGCTAATTTTTTCCGCTTTCGTGCTGCTTCATGTAGAAAACGCTTTCCCAAGCACCTGGCATTTTGGATTGATATACAAACCCACCAGTGCAGGTTGCCACGCTGGTGCACATTTTCTTACGCAGTACGTTCTTGGTAATAGGAAAAACTGAGCATCCGACACGCGCTCCATCAGTTAGTTTAGCAGAAGGCAGAATATTCTCTCCATTCTATTTTCCGTTTACATGTTGGATTGCCCCACCAGGGTGCGAATATAAATCGTCCAATATGCAGATGATCTTGTAATTCTGGCACAAAGCAGGAAAATGGATAACGCACTCGCTCATAAAACGCAGGTGCCGGAATAGAGTGATGTCAGTGGTGAGAAACCGTAGACCATTCAACTCAGAGGTGTTGAGTCTGCAAGTTCAGGCAATCCCTTGGAGGATCATCTCAAATGCCTAAGGATAATACTGGTATTTGACCAACCCGACCTTTCAGCCCCCGTGTGAATCCAAGGTACAAAGGCCCGCAAGGTCATTACAAAGGGGGCCCCCTATTTTCAAATTAAACTTCATTCCCAATCGTACTAAACTGCGAATTTACAGGACAATCATCCCGGCATTTACGCTGTAATCAAGCGAGGTCTGAGGCTATACAACATATTGTACTTAGGAGCATTTCCAGCACTGATTTCATATTTCTCTCGTATTTCTCCACGAAGTCTCCTGCCTCGAACATCTCATTGTCACGATAATGAGGTTAGGGTTAAACACCACTCCAATTGACTGATTTGCACTCTTAACCAATATGACGGAAGGTGCGGCCGAAGAAGATGAAGGGCTCATCCTCTGCTCAGGGAGATGCTGGTCCAGGGGAATGAGGCAATTATGACGCAAGATGCAGCCGCAAATGCATGCTTCACTTCATAAAGTACTTGGACCCGGATAACAAAGAACAGCATCTCGGCGGAATTGTACATTTCCATCACACCAATCCCAGAAAACCTGCTAGCGCTTCGTCGGTCGACGAAATCCTTAGGACCCATTTGTGGAACCACAGGTTAAGTCACTTGGACGGGGACCATTAATCAATACCCCGTTTGCTGCAATAGCCAGTAAGTGTCCTTACATCCCATCCAGCCGCATCAAACCTTCAGCTAATTTTGAGAAGGGGAGGAGGGGGATAAAACCAATGAGTGACTTGGTGCTCCCAACAACTCGGCTTCTACATCACCAAGGAGTCAATCTGAAAACGCCAACCAATTGGGCAGTAACAACAGAGAATGTGCTCCCCCTCTCATTTGGGGGAGGGGATTGCTGCAGCAGCTAAGACTCCAATATACAATACTCACTACGGTCCAGGTCCACCTTTCCAGCTGTAAATGTCGGCCACACTTCTCCTTTTCAGTTAAACAACTTCTGCTTTTTGTCAAAATAATGCACAGATTGAAGGGAATGTAAATGCTTTACCAGGAACATTAAATCTATTGCCGAGAACTCCAAAAAATGAGAGAGAAGCAAATTCATGTAGGTTGAAAGACTTTTTGCTGCTTGATAGATGTGCTGATTCATAACAATTTACTTCCTCCTATGTTTAAAGTGCTTATCAATTATCTAATAATCGTAGTAAGCACATTTTTATGGCTGCTAGAAATGACACGAGAAAATCACACAAGTTAACTGACAAGGAAATTGGAGTGATTTCAATGAACATTTTTCTTCATTAAATTTATTGGAATAACAATATCATAAAATCAATGTAATTGTATGACGACTGCTGAAAAATTGGTAGATAGCTTAGCTTGGAGCAGCACATCACATTCAGTTAGTGGTAACATTTTTTGGCCTTGCCTTTACTAGTGTCAGTGAGTGTGTACGCAGTTGCATGAAAAAGTACACATACAGTGTTAAAAATTGTTGCAGTATCTATTTAGATAAAATGTAAGTTTGTAAATAACATGGAGTCAAGCTTTGATTTCCTTCAGTTAGCAAAATGTTTTAAAAATTAACGGCGAAAGGGGGGGGGATTTGATGAAAATATAGGAAATAAAATGTCTGGTAGAAAGTATGGGATTTCTAGTAGTTACACATTGTTTCCACGTAAACGCTCCAAAAGAACAGATCTTTTTAATGTTCCAGAATTAGGATGCAAAAAATAGGACTTCTGGAGAAAAAGGACAGACTTCATAAGCACAAATTCCTAAAAAAAAATTATAGCTATTATATGTACTTATTATTGTTTTTATCAAACATTTTCTCAATTTCTTCTCTTATGAACATAATATTTTGGCATATAGTTCAGAATGAAGTATATTACAGACTGATACACCATTATATTTTTGCAGGTCCATTATTGCGGGACATGTTTTGAATAGTAACTTCTGTTTAGCTATTATATGTGCAGATCTGAAAAACGAAGTAGTTGTGTTTATTTCTTCTTCTTCTTCTTCTTCTTCTTCTTCTTCTTCTTCTTCTTCTTCTTCTTCTTCTTGTATATTGCTTCCCTCACAATCTTTCACTTTCACTCACATATTTTTTCATACTTTTTCTTTACTACATATGATTTCTATGCATTTCACGTGTGATTTGTACTTAATAAGATCGTTGATTTTATCATTTAGTTTTTTTTTGAAATTATTTGCTGAAACAGCAATTAAAAAGATAGTATCAATATTCACACGTTCCATACTTTCCATCTTCACGAACTTCCGAACACACTATGCAAATTACTAAGTTTTTGTCAAATTTATAGACACAATCGCTACATAGTCAGGTCGGTCCTGGTAGTGTAGTGGTAACCATACTTGCCCTCTAAACCCAAGGTCGTGGGTTCAAACCCGGCCAGGACAGATGGGTTTTTTCGGGCGTAAAAGCCTAAGTATGGCTTCCTTCGGGAGGGAAGTAAATCCGTGGGTCCCGTGTCGTACATTTACGGCACGAAAAAGAATCTCAAGCCTGAAAGAAAAGGCCTCTGAGCACAATTTGTCGGCCTTTTCACGCCCTGAATAGAATAGGATGCTAATGACCTAAGATGTTAAAGAGAGTCCGTAAATAAAACAAATCAAAACGCTACAGGTCCTACGTCAGTTTAGGAAACTTGATAAAGTAACACAATATCCCACTACAATTTCACTCTTACTGCTAGTCCCGTTTTCATCTATGAATTTCTTACACTTTTCGGTCCCCGAAAATGCACTTTCTCTTTGTTTCTGAGACATACTGAAATTCCATAGTTTAGAAAGGCCTAGACGTAGGTACTCAAACTTCGCACGAATTAACAATGACTATACACAGTAACGGATCGTAACAGATTAAAGGAACAATAATACAAAGAGCATGAGGATTCAATTTGAAATGTTTAAATACCTAACGTTGCTTCCAAAATTAATGGGCAAGAGTATGCATCCATAATATATTATAAGCTTTTTGAATACATATTACTATTAAAATAATTTTTGGGCATGTATACTTTGTATATGGCTCTACAAATTGAAATTAATTTTAAGTTATAGAGTTTACACACCCAGAGAGTGGAAAATAAGTATCCGTGGTTGGAACAGGTCATTTAAAATCCCCCCTCCAGCCGTCTTTGCAAATCGCACTACTGTACATTTACATTCCAGAAAGCAGTCTTAAAAGAGACTGAGAGATGCCTGCAGTTTTTTTACATAAAGCACATTTCATTTTCATTATATACTTTTAAAATATATATAATATATCGTATAAAACCAAAATCACCTTCAAAAACTCTTGCGGTTATTTTTAAAATATCCTATTCAGTTTACCGCGTCTTTCTGCCAAAACGTTTCACCGCCGATCGTAGCGTCAGCTTCTGACATGGTTTCGAGTATCAGTACTCCTCGCCCAACTAAATTCTACTCCACTATTTCATACCAGCAGTCCAAGAGCAAATATATCCCTTACACTTCTCCTGCTAGTTAACTGTTGTTGTTAATTTATCTTATGTCGGTCCTGGTGGTATAGTGGTAACCATGCTTGTCTTCTAAACCCAAGGTCGCGGGTTCGAACCCGATCAGGATCAATGGCTTTTTCTTTCGGGCGTAAAAATCCTAAGTATGGCTTCCTTCGGAAGGGAAGTAAAGCTGTGGGTCCCGTGTCGTACATTTACGGCACGATAAAGAACCTCAAGCCTGAAAGAAGAGGCCTCTGAGGAAAATTTGTCGGCAGTTTCAGGCCGTGGCCTGAATTGAATGGGACGCTGATGCCCTGAGATGTTAAAGAGCGTCCTTAAATAAACAAATAAAAAATGTATCTTATCTTCCGTTTCCTGATGCCAATACATTGCTTTTGCAAAAAGAATTATCATTTGCTCCGACTGCTAAATTTAATTGCCTTATATTAATTTCCGATGGCGTAAAAATTTGCCGGAGTTTAAATGGCGTTACTATTTGCAAACTAAATCTGCTGAGCCTACGTCATGTCACTCCTTGACTTCTCAAGCTTGGTCCTCTCTCCATACTTGAACCTCTGTCTTTGCCTTCCAGCCATCCTTTACAAATTTTATTAACCGGTTTTTAAATTTGATTACTGATTCTAAATTTTTAGAAAAAATCACCCCAAAAGACAACTTCGCACCAGAAATCAGCACTAAAAATGTTATCCAATAATCATTCTTCCGGCCGATAAAGGATCCTCAGTAGTATTACAGGACATTTCCTCTTATAATGCCGAAGTTTACCGACAACTTGGTAATATTACTTATTATGAACGATTGTCTTCCGATTCTACAGTCAAGTTTTAATTCGTTTATCGCTTTTTCTGGTACTGAGGGACTTAGTCCCCAAGACATTACTCCCATTAATTTGTTTTATTTACGGACGCTCTTTAACATATCTGGTCTTCAGCGTCCCATTCTATTTAGGCCATGAAACGGCAATAAATTTTGTTCACAGCCCTCTTCTTTCAGGCTTGAGGTTCTTTTACATGCCATAGAATTACGACATGGAACGCATGGCTTTACTTCCTTTCAGAAGGAAGTCATTAAGTAAGATTTTACGTCCGAAAACGTACTCCCACCATATATTTTCTCCCTTATAAGTCCAGAGCGCCCGATAGTTTCGGTTCAGCCACTGAGGTATTTCTGCCCTAGTAGATTGATTATAGGTATTAGTTACATCTAGGCCAGCCCATATCAAAGATTCGAACCCTTTTTTGAGTATGCTTAAGAAAGTTTACCCTTTTGGCAATCCTAATACTCCTGCCGCTATCGATGCGACGTCACTTTTTACTAACATTCCCCACCATGAAGGATTAGCACATGTTAAGACATTTCTTGGACTCCCAAGCACCTCTTCATATCCCATCCACACATTTCATATCATTTAGAATATCTGGTTCTCATTGGCAATGCATTTAGTTTTGATAACAAATAATATGTAGAAATTACAGGCATTGCAATAGGCACCAGAATTGCACTGTCTTGTGTTAATTTTTTATAGCTCGCTTAGAGGAAGAATTTCTTAAATCAGAACTTCTGGTACTGCTATTATGGTTGAGATATATTGAGGGTATTTACATGTTTTGGATCCATGGCTTAGAATCTCATGATCTGGATTGCCAATCTTAACTTCAACTTTTCATTGAAGTTCCTTCTTCTGTCTCTCCCAATGATTGCAATAGCTCTTTTCTTACGTTCGTGCACATTATGCCCACCAATTTACAATATCCTCATTTTCATAGCTGTCATCCCCTGTATACCAAAAGATCTATTTCTTTCTCTTTCAATCCATGGTCACCATTTTGTAACAATTTTCTTCTCTTGATATCTGTATTAATAAGCTAGATCACAAGTTCCATACCAAATATATCCTTTCTAACTTTTAGAATTCCGTATTATTCCAGCGTTCAAAAATTTCTAATACAAACTTCATTAACCTTCCGGTTAACCTTCATTAACTTACATGTCTAGAATTCAGAGCATCAAATCTCTTTTGAAAGAATGTTGTGGTACTTAAAACCTGTGCACCAATTGTGCTACATTATTTGTTCCACAGTCCCAATTTCTCCATAGAATTTAAGATTACTGCATTTGCTACATGTTCTTTTAAGAACGTCATATATATGTTATCTTGTAAGCTTTACAAAGCCTTTTATATTGGTTTAACTTCTACTGTTGTTGCTCTGTAAGAACAATCATAGGCATTCTTTTAAAACCAAGTATCCCTCACCAGTTGCCCAACATGCCCTGTGACACTAAGGATTGTGATGATACTTTTAATTTAACACTTATTGTTGCATTATCAAGTCATGGCTCTGAAAATTTACTCACAGATGAAGAGATAGCAGCTGTATTTATGCACAAAGTGTGTACACCACCAGTACGTATGAATTTTTCTCCCTCTTTTTTGTTGCAGGTTGTACCAATGAAACGATTTTTAAAACAATTCTTCAAATCTCTAGGCACCAACACAAGTGTCTGTTAAAGCTATAGCGGTCGTAATTGTAGTTTTTTCTCAATGAAACTGGACATATAACCACCAATTAACAAACAAATTTTCAAGTTAATAACTAGGAAGGTTGGACAATTGGGAGTGGGGGTTAACCAAAAGCAAAAACTTTATAAAAATTAAAAATCGCTCTAATGGCCACAATTTTTTTTCACAAGGAAACTCGGTATGTTTAATTTAAATAAATTAATAAAAATTGTTTCTAAAAATGAGAGCAATTGGGTCAACCTGAAAACTAAGTGGGGTTAAAACTAAATATAAAAATCACTCTAGTGGACACAATTTAAATTTATTTTAATGAAAACTGAATATATGCCACTGAAATAAAATAATAAATAGTTTCTGAAAATCAGTGAAATCAATTATTAGGAATGGGTGCTAACCTGAAACCCAACATTTAAACATTGCTCTAATGGCACCAATATTTACTTTTTTTTGCAAAGAATTGGTATATACTATTTAAATAAAACAAGAAAAATAGTTTCTGAAAAATTATGGAAATCAGGCCATTAGAAGTGGGGGTGTAGTCAAAAATCAAAATTTAAAAATCGCTCTAGTGGCCGCAATTTTTTTTTTCAATGAAACTCGGTACATGCCATTGAAATAAAATAGGAAAAATAGTTTTTAAAAATCAGTGAAATCAGATTATTTGGAGTGGTTTTGCCTGAAACCCAAAATTTAAAAATTACTCTAGCAGCACTAATATTTGCTTTTCGCAACAAAACTTGATATATACCATTTAACTAACATAAGTAAAATAGTTTCTGAAAATCAAGGAAATCAGGCCATTAGGAGTGGGGGGTTTACTTGAAACTCGATATTTAAAAATCACTCTAGCTGCACGAATATTTTTTTCTTTATAACAAAATTTGAAAATAAAAATTTAAAAAGTACTCTTTCTTTAAGTTTCTCTCTATTGTTTTAAAATGAAAAAAGAAAGAAAGAAAAAAAAACAGTTAATTCAGCATGTAAACTGTATTTAAAATGATGCACATGTTTTATATTTACAAAAGAATCGTTGTGAAGATAGCAAATTTGAAACATTAATCTAATATAAATATTGTACTTACGAAGCTATTGACAATGGAGTGGTAATATATCCAAAACTTAGATATTCATGTAGTTTTTTTTTTTTTTTTGTATCGGGGTTTTTCACAGTGAAATATCAGTGGGACCAAGCTGAAGATGGAGGCAATCACCTTTGAAACATGTCCAAGTGGAACAAAATTACTGAAATTTGAGTGATTTGTAACAATAATTTGTCATATTAGGTATTCATTTTTTACACTAAACTTTATGTAAGTGGAGTTTAGTGTAAAAAATGAATACCTAAGTTTAATCTAATATGTTTGAGAATTATATTTGTATGTAAGAGCTCTCTGTGATAACCTTCAGAAAAGTTTGCATTACATGTTTTTATAACAATAACATGTAAATTAAATTTCAAAGCCAATGAAAATAGATGAAAGTCGTTTGTACATTGTTAACAGTGTATATTTGTTTAGTACATTGTAATTGTTTCTGAGTAGTACAGGTTTTGTTATATTAACTCGTCTTCTTCAATAAATAATGTAACTCAAAAGTTTCTGTTATTTCTCTTTATTTTAGTGAATATAAAGGACTGAATTCATAAACATGGTTACATTTAAAAATATCCCCACAGTATAGATTTGTCTATCAGTAGTCATAAATTTCATTTAATAGTATACCATTATTTTTTTGTGGTTTAATATCAATTATTATTATTATTATTATTATTATTATTATTATTATTATTATTATTATTATTATTATTATTATTATTATTATTATTATTATAATAATAATAAAGTTGTGGTTTCTCTTTTGAAATACTTATAGATTGCAGGAATTTTAATTTTGTTCCCCTAATACCACACAGTAATGTCTTAACTTATTTAATTTCATTAATTAGCAAGAACTAATTTGAATTTTATATTCATTTTTAAAGTCATTCAACTTGGTAAAAAATTTGCTTAGTTTATGCAGCTCCTACATTACAGACATTTTTTCATTTGTAAACACTATCACTTTAGCTGCAAGGGGGTAAGAATGCAGTGTATCAGTAGCATTTTGGAGGCTATTTGCCAGCACCTCTGCACAAGGCTTAGGAAGATACAGTTCAAACTGTGGTGAAATAAAAAATGAGTGAAAATGGAATTGATCACATGTTGCTCACACTTGTAAGGAAAAACTATGAAAAGGGTACAAAAGGCACTATTATAAAAAACTATAGCTAAATATTAAACATAATTTATTAAACAAATATCATTACTTTACCATGAAATGCATTATTGCCATGTTCATTTTTAAGTTACAAATTAAGACCAAAATAAGATGCTGAAGGCCATAATAACACAGCTAATAGCAACATAAGGACTCTTCCTTTCTCCAATGCGGGCACATTTCCAGAATGTGCCTAGTAATCTGAAAGAGTAAGTTCAGAAATTAAATATATTCAACAACTATAATTTATCAATGAATTCTTGATTTAATAAATATCACTTGATTAAAGCATATACCTTATTTTAGGTTAGCCATGTTTACTTACCCAACTTTGTTTCGATCCAATAAACTGGGAAAAATTGACCTTATATATGCACATGTGCAAATAAGCAGCAATATAACTGATAATAGGCTCTGGAAGTTCAATAATGCTGACTGAAAAAAAAAGTAAGAAATAAGCAGGCAAAAGCAAACAGATCTTCAGTGTATTATAATTATTCTTTACATAATCATATACACTGGATTCCTTCTTTAATGTTTCTGCAATTTACCATTTCCTGCTATTTACACTTTTTTTCTAACATTTACATGCAAAGAATTGAGGTATATTAGATGATTTAGTTATAGAGGTAGGCAAGGGAAATGTTTATAAGGAAGTTACTGAAGAAGATGTGAAATTTGTTCAGTTTTATGAAATCAATGGTTTGGTGAACTTTGCTGTATGTTGTTGGGGGTCATTTAGGGTCAATGATAAATTCTAAAGTTATGAATTTAGTTAGTACTCGTGCTCATTTTCCCTTAGCAGTAGGAAGGAGGATTTATATTTAAATAAAAGGTAATTGGGTGAGAAAGTGAAAAGTTATTAATGAAATCAAGCCCCATTTTATAATGTTGAATTCTACAACAGTAAGTTTGTGTATCCATGAAATTAATATGTATATCAAATTAGACATGTGTGGAGAGGCATTATTTTTATTAGAATTTATGCTCAAATGGGCTGGTAATGGTATACTTAAAAGAAGTATGAACAACACTAAAAGCTATAATGATAGGTTTGTTAAAGAATGCAGGGATATGAGAAGTTTGGTAAAGGGTGCCATAATTTAGTGGAGTTAGAATGCACAATTTAAGGATTCAGGAAAACTGAAGAAGCTATTAAGTTCATTGTACAAAAGGTTTTAGATAAGAAGAAAGTAATGGGGTAGAAAAAAGGCCTTAGAAATAGATGCCAAAATCAAATCTGGAATGGTACAAGTAAGGAAAATTATAAGAAACTGTACAGAAAACAAGAATGGGAAGATTGTTGATTGTACCAGAGCATTGGGTGAAGTATTAAACATTTACTTTAAATTTAGAGACTCTGAGATGAGGATTTGGAATTAGAATCAAAATATAATGAAACTCTGAATACAGTTTTCTTGTAAATAAGTTTTAAAGCAGGTTCAAAAGGAGGAAAAATAATAAGGCAGTAGGTGAAGATTGATTGCCAATTGAAATTTTCCGGTCTGGTTTTAGAAGCAAGATCAATTTGAGTTATTTTTAATTAGCCAGTGAGTCGATTTAATACTCTTATGACCCACTTACCATTGAAGCAATCATACAGTTCGACACAAAATTAATTTTAAATTTAATAAATTTGAGTGTTTGATTACGTTATTAATCAAATGAAGTAGTCAGAGGATACCCAATTTATTGATAATTTTTACTGTCTTTGTTGAAAACATTTATTATACCTATATTAATAATCTGTTGGTATTCTATTTTGTGAGTGGGATTTTATTCTGTCTGCCAAGCTGGTGTGGAATGGGGTTATAATTCTTATTTTTTATATAATTTTCTGTGTGTCTCTTTTCTATGGATTCCAAAGTTCAATCTGTCTTCATTTCTTGTAATTTTTAAATCTAGTAATGAGAGCTACCCAGTTTTCTCCTCTTCCATAGTAAACTGTATAGATTTATATTGTAAATTAAGGAGTTTTAGAACATCTTCTCCAAGTAAACTGTATAGATTTATGTTGTAAATTAAGGAGTTTCAGAGCATCTATTGATTTTTTTTTTTTTTTTTTTGTATTATTGGGAATATTTTGTTAACACTCGCAGAAAGAGAGCACAAAATGAAATACCAACAGATAATTAATATAGCAATAATATTTTTTTTAATAGTGTTTAATGTCTGTTTTAATTACTGAGGATCGCAGATGATGGACACTGGTGATACATAAGATGAATGATAAACTGGAAAAGAATTTTTTTTTTAAGGAATGAAGCATTCCTGGTCTAAGTTTAGGGTATCTCCCTAGCATTTGCCATTTATGAGGACTGAGGAAAACCTGGACAAACCTCAGTAAAAGAGGACAGTCCTGGTGGGAATCGAACTCCAGACCTCCTGTTCACAAGTCCATGCCTAAACGACTTTGGCCACCCATGGTAGTTGCAATAATTAATGTTTTCAACAAAGATATAATAAAAAAAAATTATCAGTGAATTTGGACAAAAATCTATAAGAGAGATTTCCACACTAAAGAGCATCAAGAAAGATATAAATTCAAAAGTTTCACACACCATTTAACTTACCACAATGAATTCAATAGGATGTTCAAAGAAAATGGCATAAAGTTAGCACCAAAGAACAAGAGATAATAAAATATTGGAGGGATTTTGATGGAGTTTTAGGATCCTCCAGCATGTCAGCCTTAAGGCTTATTGTACTACCCCATTAGATGGGGCACTTTCATGTTAACAAAAATTCATTTCTTGTACAAGTTGCAGTATTTTTGTTCCAATGTTGGCATCCTTTCTCAGGTCTACCTTAGTCATAGTGAGAACAAATCTTTCTTTCCAGAATTGGACACTCAAACATGATGTGTCAGGCAGATTACTCATCCTGCGTATACATTCTGCAAGTGGGTTCACCTTTATAGAGACCCACTTTTTATGTTTCCTGAAGTGACATGTTCAATGATTAACATAATTGCTTTCCTTATTCCTCTTCTATTCAGTTGGAGAGGGGATGAGAAGAGATTTACTAGGGCCTAGGATGAATTTCTTAGTTTGAATCTGTCCAGGATAGATTTGCCACCTTAATTGATGCTCATCTCCATTCCATGTTTTGACTGCAGTCTTAGCAGTATAAATAATGATTCCAACCTGTGACTCAAGGCCAAAAAGGGTGTATCAGCACTCCTTTTTGCCAGCTGATCCGCCATTTTATTCCCATGAATGCCCTGATGCCCCGGCACCCTCAGCAGTTCAAGCCTGTTGCAGGATGCCAGGGAAAACAAGGCATTTTGATATTCTCATGCCAGTTTAGATTGCACCTGGTCAGAGGAAAGTGCCTTTAGTGTACTTTGACTACCTGAGGGGATGAGTATTTGTTTTCTGTGATAATTTTTCTCAGTCCTGTATAGATGCAGTTCAGGATAGCATCTTCCACCTGAATAAATGTACTGTATTTACCAAGACTTATGCTGAAGTTAGTCCTTGGAAATTGGCAGGATCCATCAGTGTACCATATAATTTGGTTACCTTCTTGTTTTGGAGTAATTCTTTCCATCCAATTTTCTCTAGATCCATTTAGGGTAATGGAGGGAAATTGCAGTACTGAATATTCATTAGGTCTGACTTCATCCTCAAATCTGAAATATCCAGGAAATTTAGGATGGAATATGTCCAGTTACAGCAATACTCCAATTTCCTGGTGTACCAAGCACCAAGCAATGAGTTATAAGCCTAGCCTCATCCTGTAAATAGATGTAAATTTATATTATGTAATTGTTCCAGGTCAGTTTCTTACCCAGTTCAAGACCTAGGTATTTGACTGACTCGGAATATTACAGAGATGAACTACCAAGCTTAAGAGTATCTAAGCCTTTGAGATTCCTCCTGTTTGTAAATGGAATAACTGTTGTGCTAGGATGTATGGATAAACCTTCCTGCATATACCAGCTGTGAATTTTCTTCAGCCCCATTGTTCATCATGTCTGAGACCATATTGGGAAATTTCCCAAAAATATCATCTGCAAACTCTTCCTGGGTCATATCTTGGAGTGTAGACAGTCTACCATGAGACTCCAAAGAAAAGGGGAAAGAATACTTCCCTATGGGCAGCCCCTTGTGGCAACAATTCCTTTCACTTCCACAAGAAGATTAGCAGTAATATTTCTACTCTCAAGCGTGGAATTTATCCACCTGCAAAGGGTGTCATTAACTCCATGTTTCTAAGCAGCCAAAACCACAGATTCATTAGAGGTGTTATCAAAAGCACCCCCAATGTCTAGGAAAGCTCCTTCTTACCATGGTCCTCCAGTCTGTTAACAAGGCTGTGTAACACCGTTATGCAAGATTTGGACTACTTTTTTTTTTGA
This sequence comes from Metallyticus violacea, assembly GCA_030762175.1. Classification (NCBI taxonomy): domain Eukaryota; kingdom Metazoa; phylum Arthropoda; class Insecta; order Mantodea; family Metallyticidae; genus Metallyticus; species Metallyticus violacea. Next base: position 96,169,995 of record CM060840.1, on the reverse strand, counting down.
ACGGTGTTTAATGCCCATTTTACTACTGAGGCACCACAGGCAGTGGACAATGATGATATATGAGATGAAATGATAAACTGAGTAGAATATTTTAAGGATATTTTCCAGGCCTAAGTTTAGGGTACCTCCTCAGCTTTGCCATTTGAGGACTAAAGAAAACCTGGAAAAAAACCCGTCATGGAGGAAGATCCTGGTGGGCCTCGGCCACCCATGGCGGTCCTCTTGGACAACTGATAGGCAGGTTGGTTTCGATGAAGGGGAGTATCGGACAGCACCCTCCTTCAGATATATCTTTCAATCAGTCTTTCCAGTCTTTAAAAGAAATGATGCAAGACTAATTGTTCAATAGGCTTTTGTTTTGGTGTAATTGTTACGACTGCCCTTAGGAATGTATACATCCCTCGTGGCTCTCCAGGCCTGAGGAATATAGCTAAAGGCTATACTGGCTCGAAAGAGGTTACAGAGGTTAAGTGAGCAGGTTCTTTCTGCAGCAAAGATACCATCTTCACTTGGCACCTTAAATGGGTCAAATTTGTTAGCTGTCCATTTAACACCTTGAATAGTGACAATTGTCACGCAAGTTCCCACTCCTTCTGTATTGCTCTTGGTCTAGAGTTTTCACAGTGGACTGTGGATTTGCAGATGTTGTCATCAAAGATGCACCCAGGGAAGTGTACCTCAAATAGAACTTTGAGTTCAGTCGAGCTCATATAGCCTCCGGATGGTTTGCATATATTATTCCTACAGGGTTTATAGGACCAAGAGCAAAGGCTCTATGTAGTCTAGCTGCCTCTGACATGCTAGATATTCCTTGATGCTTGCCAAGATGACCTTTTGGCCTTATATATGTCTTTATTATAGTCTGAGAGGGCTGTATGATATGCCCCCCAGTTACAAGTTCTATTTGCCTTGTTAAGGGATGTCTCACTCTACCTCTGTATGTTCAAAGTCCTTGGTCCACCATGACACCTTCTTGGATTTTATCCATGACAGTATGCGGCAGTTATGGCGATAGCAACCAAGTATGGTCTCTTGGATGAGGTAGGCAACCTTGTCGATATCCCCGAAAGATCTAATCCTGTCAATCTGCCTGATCCTACCTGAGAGATCCAGCTTATAGGACTCCCACAAGGTTCTCCTGGGATTCCCGTACAGATTGATGTTTTCTACTACATTGATATTAAATAATGTATATATTTATGGTCCAATAATGACTGTTTGTCTACAACCCTCGATTCCTTAATCTGAGTAGCAATATACTCCATACTGAACTTAATATTAATAACTTTAGGCCTTATGTGATTGGCAAAGTTAGGCTTGTTACCATATTAAGTAGTGTAAATTACTGTAGAGCAGAAAATCTAAAAGGTGCTCACCCATTTTGTTGATATCCTTACTACTCCAGATTTAATGATGAGGGTTGGCATTACACCCCAAAGATGGTCTGGTCCTCTCTCTGCGTACAATGTGCAATGTGCGACTGACTGATCCTGTTCGCTGGTGGGTGGATTACCACCATCGAAGGAGAGATAGACCCAGTTCATCAGTAGGCCCTTCTTCCCTCCCCCTATGTTGTAATCAATTTTCACTGTGGTGACATCATTGGAACAGAATTCTGAAAGAGGTAAGCTTTGAATTCCATTACAGACAAGGATACAACTTCTAGGTTGATTTCCCTTGCTGTAATGTATTATCTTGCCTTACACTCACCTAGTCCTGTGCTTCAGCCCCTGTTAATCCAGGGTTTTAGAATCAGGGCTAGTCTTATTTCTTCTTCATTGAATAATCTACAGAAGGCAGTAGAAGCCACCTTCTTATGTTGGAGGTTGGTCTGGAGGACCTTTAGGGCCATCCTTGGTTAGAGTCTTGATGTACCTCTGCCGGAGCCCTAAGGTTCTTTGACCCAGATCCCCTCAGAAGAGTTAAAGCTCTTCATATATGAGGTTTGCTCAAAAAGAGCTTTCTCATTGAGGGATGAAATTGCAACAACTGAGAGCTCACAGATATAGTCCTCAGGAGTGAATTGTTAGTTTGCTGGGTGTTTTCCATAAAGATCAGCTATGGAAAATAGTCTGCCCAGATAGAGCCCTGCATACCTGGTAAGGTTAGATACTCTGGAAGGTCACCTGGTATTCTGGAGGCTCCTTTCAATGCACATTTTCCATGTACCATGCAACTGCTCGGCGTGGGTCCTATTACTTGAAGTTGGATGAATATGAGTGAAAGGTGAAATTAGGTAAGAGATAGATGGCTGAAATGATGAAGTGATGAGGTTGAGTTGCTTTTTAGTCTGGCCTCTGCTCACAGCCTGCCCGAACCCCTATCGGTAGCAACCACTGATATAGCCTGTTGATTCGCAGAGGCTCATGAGCCCTGCCACCAGTGACAAGGTCCTGCAATTCTAGGCAGGGCCCAGAGAACAAACATAATATCAAAAATTTATTAGGTTTCACAATAAAAGACACCATACCAATAGAGGAGAAATCAGCAATTTATGAAATTAAATGTGCAGATTGTAACCAAAGATTTATCGGAAAAATGAAGAGAAATTTAGAAATTCAGAGAAAGGAACACTTTAGGAATATTTGTTTTAAACAAATTGATAAATCAGTGTTGGCAGCTCACTTTTGGACTCAAAGTCATGAAATTAATCCAGAGGCTAAGCTGCTGAAAGAACTTCAGAAACCAACAAAGCTATCTCCTTGGGAAAAATTTTTCATTATGAAAAATAGGAAAAATGTTATGAATTTTTATGTTCCACCCATAGATATACTCAGCAAGTTTCTATTGTAGCCATCAGAGACTGCCAGAAGTACTTAGGGATGCAGCCACCAAATTGAGTATTAGGAAAACTGACATAAAAACTAATCATCTTCACTGGATCACTCCTGAAATAAAACTCTTGTGTACCTTGCTTAAACTTGAAACTGTTCAGAAGTACAGCAACAATTCAAATTTTAGAGCCATAAATATAAAAAATTATAACAACATATGCCCAATGTTTTAGAAGCTAAGCAAAATAGTATTAGCAATATAATCTTATCTGCTTGTAATAAAAGCAAAGCCAGCTGACAGGTGATCAATCTTTGGCAAGTACTAACCTCAGTCACATCCATATTTGAAATAAAACTTGGAAGAAGTATTACAAATAATTCATCAGAGATATCAGGTATCTTTAGTAATCACTTTGCATCCATGGGATAGTAACCTAAACTTACAACATTACACACAAGTGAAAATAGGAGGGTGTGAAATAATTCCAGAATCAATGGTAGTATATTGTTCTATCCTATTGATGTTAATGAAATCTACAATATAATTAAATCACTAAAATCAGAAAACAGTCGAACCTTAGATAGCATACCCATGTCACTGGTACTGTAGTGAATTAGCCAACCCATTTGTAAATATAATATACTTCTCTCTTAAATTAATTATTTAGTCATAATGATTTAAAGAGGGGGTAATAAGAGTAATACAAATAATTATAGATGCCATATGTTAGATGTTGTACCTTGGAGCTGCATTCCTATATGGATTTTGTTGCCAATCTCAAAAATTCTTGAATGATTATTGTTCATTCCTCTGAAACCTGATAAATATGCAATTATGTGATAAAACAGTTACACTGTAACAGAAAACTAAGTACATGTGCAATGCTTCTTCCATACTTGGGATGAAAACAGATGGGTTGTCCCTCAAAGTACATGCAATTAGAAAAGTAATAGCTTATATCTACGAGCAATCCAGGTTCTATATTGGGACCATTATTATTCATTTTGTATATTCACTTAAGGTTAAGTCTAGATTAGTGTGTGTGTGTGTCTCTGTACATATATGAAGTGATAAGGAATTACATCTTTGTTGACTGTTATACATATTTGGTTTGTACTTATGAAAAGGAGGCAAGGTCATCAGACCATAGCAAGTCTCAGTAAATCACTGGGTCTTCCATTTTCTTCTTTGGGGTTTTATTGTTACCATTTTAGACTATTATAAAACTGGTGTGTTTTCAGCTCTTGCTAATGCAGTTTACTACCAGTCTTTATTTGTTGTTGACCATATTACCCTTGTTGTTTGTTTTGGGGTTTTATCATTACAATTTTAGACCATTATAAGACTGTTGGGTTTTCTGCTCTTGCGGCTTTGTTTTAGTACCAGTCTTTTGTTTGTTCACTATTTTACCCTTGTTATTTGTTTTGGGTTTTATATTGTTATTGCCCGATGTGCTTAATGCTCTTTTCTACATTGGACTTAGGAGTAGATATTTTATACTTGGATCAGTTTTTAGTGTGTTTGGGCGCTAATGACCTTAGCAGTTTTGCACCCTTTAAACAATAATCAATCAATCTTCCATTTTCTAGGATTCATTCTACTTACGTCTAAATTAGTGTGTGTGTGGGAATTGATCAGGAATTCCATTTTTGCCAACTGCTATATTTATTTGGTTTGTATTTATGACAAAGAGATGAGTCTGTAAATTCTGTAATTCTAAATAAATTTAAAAAGAGTTTTACATCACATTTTTCTTCCTTTACATCTTAGTGTAGAACATAATCATTCTGTTGCACATATTGATGAAACAAAATGAACATATAGCAGAAACAAATGTTCATTTATTGCACAAAGAAACTAATAAATATGGATTGCTTGATTGTTGTTGCTCTGTAGATCCCCATAATATGCAAATGCTTGAGGATATAATAATAATAAAAAAGGGTGAGAAGTAATTTTTCCTTGGTTTCTTTACTGTAAGCCATTAAAAAGTTCCTTGCCCTCCTCCACTTTGCACACTCTCTACCACACAGTTCGCAATTATTAAATACTTGAGGATAAGGAACATATCAAATACAGTATTGCATATGTTGCAATTTAATAAGCACCGGAATAATTATCATTATAAAAAAAATTATTTTGCTTTTGTAACCTAACCTTTTTATTTTTGTATTTTTCGCTTCCAGTTAACTGCAAGTTTTCAAACTGGAGATCCCTAAGTGTAAATACGGGTACGTTGGTTACGCATAAAATGCAATGAGCATATGTACTTCCTTGGGCGCCCTCATACTTTACATCTGTGAAACACATTAAGCATGCTAGGACTCGCCATTCATTAAAACATTTGTTTGAGAATTATTCCGAAATGTCGTTAATGCCCAAACCTAAGAACTCCATATCTATTAGGCTGCTTACCATATTTGCTATATGACAATGCAGTACTACGAGAAGGATCCTATTTCTGCGATACTTAAGATATCCTTCACATTTTATGCTGTCAATTTGGAACTATCACGCTCGAAACATAGAATGTGACGTGAGTAGTTGGATGTGACAATGTAACTTGGTTATTCTAATGGATACCAACTACTGTAATTAATCCAACGAAATAACGACCGTTAGAATGTTAATGATATAGACAATTAATTACGATTTACTATAATCACAGTAAAAAAAAAGATTTAATGCTTAATCATTCAGGCAAACAAGCAATATTCTGAGTAAGAAATAATGGTTAATGGGTGTTTGAACAAATTATTTAATCCGCATAAGTTACTATTTCTGACACTGTAAACAGCAGACAACGATATTGCAAAATGTCAACCTGCAAAAGTGGTATGCAAATAAGCTTATAAAATTTCTGTTTGTGCCTTTCTCGAAAAATCGAATTAAAGTCCATTATGGGCCTGTTCGGTAAAACTCCCGAAAAGAATCCTAAAGATATGGTAAGAATAAACGTTCATTACAATAACTTTATTTTGATGGAAAATAAAAATGTTTGATAGGCGTAACCACTACCCCACTTTCTGTCTCCAGGTGAACGAATGGTCACACAAAATAAGGAAAGAAGGCTATCAACTCGATCGGCAAATCAGAGGTGATTATCGTTGCAGTTTTATATTTCTTATTTGTGAAAGGTTTACTTTCAAAGTACGTATTGTTATAATTCACCAAATTTTGGTTTATACACACACACACTAATGAATAATCCAATTGTGAATGTTAAAGCTATCCAGAGAGAAGAAGAAAAAGTGAAGAGATCATTGAAGGAGGCAGCAAAGAAAGGAGACAAAGATGTGTGCATTATATTGGCAAAAGAAGTCATTCGGGCCAGAAAAGCCATCAACAAAATACATACATCAAAAGCACATCTAAACTCAATTCAGTTGCAGATAAAAAATCAACTTGGTAAGTTTCTTCGGTATTCAAAACATGGCTTTTATAATGAAAGTTTGAAGCGTAAGAGTCACAGTTGTTAGATGGCCTGCAAATTAATACATTATCAAGTATTAACCTTTGACAGGTAATGCTTGTAGCAACTATGATGCAGTGATTTTGTTTTGTTCATTGTTTAGGATTGTTTACAGCTAGGCTTCCGTATTTTCTTATTTGGTGTCTAAGTAGATGGTAACATGCATTTTTCTTTTAGTGCATTTATGCATCCGCACAAATTTTTATTGTGCTATGAATTTTAATTATGTTTTCCTGTAGTGTTACAGTAATTTTATATCCTAATGAAAAGGGGGAGGTAGGAGCAGTTAATCAAAAAGACAATCTGTCCAAGTAGTTTTCTCACCTTATTTCATGTCTATCTGAAGAAATTCATCATTTTTTCTGAACTTTACTACCAACAATTTGTTTTTTGATGCCTATTCTAATTCTATGAAGTAAAACATGTATGAGAATGAAGTGTCATTTTTTTGCTCTAAAAATTGAATGAGGGTCTCTGTTGACTTAATAAGGTCACATGCTGTTGCAACACTAACACAGAATTCATTAGCTAAGTTAACCCACATTTCACCATTATCAAACCCTTCTATAAATTTCATTTTCGTTTCTATATCCAAAACTTTGCATTTTCTGTTAAACTGGTAGTAAACACGTAGTGGGGCAAAATTCCACAACAGAGTGAAAAATTGACTTACAGTTTTAAGGTTATTATATTATGAATGACCAAAGTGTTAACAGAAAGGAAGTTGTACAAGATTTACAAGTTTACTCAAACAAGTCACCTGTTTGACCCATAATATTAAGGTGTACAGATTGATTTTAGCAGATTTTTCATGATTAAATATGAACAAAATAATGGGCTGGAAAACTGTTAAATAATCTAATTGGTCCATCAAAAGGTGGATAATCAAGGTTCTGTTTTATTAAAATTTAGAATTTCTTTGCATACAAAATTAAGTTTAATTAAAATTTTTTAAAAATTGTAAAAACTTTAAAAAATTTCATATGGAACTAACACAGTGAAGTTCACGTGAATTGAATCTGTCGTCTAACACTCTTCGGCCGTGGATGAAGCTGGAGATAACATATCTTTGAAACTGGTTCCGGATATTTTTAAGGTTAGTAAAGCATGGAGAGTGTTAGACGACAGATTCAATTAAAATTAAGTTTGTTCACTTGATTTCTCTTTTGTTTCATTTCAGTACTAAAGTGTACTTTAGTTATTATTACCATGTTTCACTGCATTAAGACTGTCTATATACAGTGTGTCCATAAAGTCATGGTGCAGTTTTGAATAGTTACACAAAAGCAACGTAAGAAGATATAAATGTGAAGCCTTCATCAAAAAAAGAAAACCTCTCCAAGTTTGCATGCCTGTTCAGAGCAGTACAATATTTTCGTTTGCTACCCTACTCACATCTAAACAATATTCTAATTCATTCCACACATGACTAAGGAGATTAGGTGCAACAGAGTGAATAGCATCTCTGATTCTATTAAATGAGCAATGTTGTTGATATGAACATGGTACATACATTGCTTGACATAGCCCCACAAGTAAAAGTCTAAAGGCATTAGGTCTGGTGATTGTGGTGACCATGTCTTCCATCCACCTCTTCCTATCCACTTCTGGGGAAATGTTGTATCTAGAAACTCAATAAACACAATATTCTGTAAGAATTGTTAATCATTGTCTCTCTCATCAAACATCTGTACAGCAAACTCATCACTTGGGTTTATCAGTTGGACGGATAGCGTGTAACAGCTGCAGTTTGCAACCTGTAAATTGGAGACATTTCTTTAAAAAACTTGATGAACTGTAATCTTCAGGTTTAGATTTCCAGCACAGGTACGCACCGACTTCTTGGGGCTCCCTAGGTAGCTATCCCATGTAGCTTCAACACACTTGTCACTAACCCAAGGCCTACCTGAACGTTTTTGGTTCAACATGCCTCCTGTTTCCTTTAGCTGCTTATCCCACTGGTGAATGTTATTCTTATGCGGTGGCTCTTCATTTTACATTTGGTGATTTTCATGACGAACGTATGTCATGGATTCAAATTTTGCAAGCCACTTGACTAGATGGCATGATTTCCTTCACTGTTTTGTTGAATTCATTACCTGTACTTGCACAAATTTAAATTTATGTTTCAAAAATTCTTTGCCATACTCTTCAGTGTATCTTAGGTTTCATCTTGTTTAACCCATTATACCTAGGTAAGTGTTCAAAATGGCACTATTACTTTACGGACACACTGTATAACACATAATTTACAAAACCCACAAATTATTATATATTATTTTGATACTAGGCTTAGAGTTTATTATGAAATATATCAAGATAAGATATTTTCCATTAATTTGGATGTCATTGCATGGAGATGACTGAATTATTCAGAAAAGCTGCCAAGATTCTTGAAGAATTCAAGAAAATGGAGATAAGATGTTGAATGTATATGTACAAAGATTGAAGACAACTTGGAAATTAAACATGGAAGTAGTGTTAATGAAGTTATTGGCCTAGATGATCTTCTATTTATATCACATTATCTACTAACAGTGATTCTTCAGACAGAAGTGAAAATGACATTAGCATTATTCTCTATTTTTGGTCTAATGTTCCTGGTAAAGCTAGGACCTCTCATGCTCTCTCAAGGAATATAGTGCATTTTGTAGTTGATGCAACAGATATAGCAAAGTGAGCTGAAATCTCATGTATTCATTTTCAATGTTTATTAGATATTGTAAGAAAAGCTATAAGACATTACAAGAAAAACTATTTTTCACACAAATGTAGAAGTTTTGAAAAATGCTGAAAAAAGTGCAGCTGTTTTCAGAACATTTGCAACCAAAATAAAAACATTGTTAGGTGTCCTGTTCCTGCAGATACAATGAAAAATAATTATTCCTACACAATGAGGAAGCACAGTGTTCAAATTAGTAGTAGCAAATTTATTGCTGTAATGAATGGCAAGTTAATCTCTTTGTTCCATGCCTGAGATTTGATAAGCATCCTTAAAAAAAAAAAAAATAAAGGATAACACTTTTATAGCAATATGGGATATTATGATTTTATTGAAAACTAAAACAATTACAAACCAGCTAATTATCTAGCAATGGGGATTAACTCTGAAAATAATATCCATTCCTCTGAAACCTGATAAGTTTACAATTATGGGATAGAAACAGTGATGATATGTGATGTGAAAACTATATATATATATGTGCAATGCTCCTTCCAGTCTTGGGAAATGCATGAGAACAGAGTACTATGCAAAATAAGAACTGTTTTGCACTCAGAAATATCAGTAATGGCAATTGATTTACATTGATACAGTTATCAACCAAACTGCTAAAATCTGAATACCAATTGACCATTATTGGAACTGTGAGATCATATAATCCTGTAATTCCATTACTTATAAAGTTATAATACAGGAGGAGGGAGAGAAAAAAAATAAATGAAGTTTAGAATTTAAGGGTTTTCTTTTTGTTATGGCAAACCTAAAGAGAACAAGATTGTGTAGTTTAGTTCCTGCAGCATTCAGTGAGTTCACAAAGCAGTTACAGAGACCTATGAACATAGAACTTGTCATTTACAATTACACAGTAGCACACAATCTACATTTACAAAAAATATTGCCTACCTTTGCATAAATAGTTACAATAAAAATGAATAAAGCAACACCCAGAACAACTGAACCAAAACAACAAAAACCTTAGAAGCAGTAACAGCCAAATCATTCACTCACCCAAATTTTAGTATATACACGGTTACATATGCATTGATACAAAATTATTGCAGTGTTTTTAACCCAGTATAATATATTGTTACTTGCATATTCATTTACAGAAGAATAAGTCTATTTACATAGGTATTTTCTAAGAGCAGATTTAAAGGATTTATCATTGTTTATTAAGGCTTTTAAGCTAGAGGGAAGAGCATTTTGTACTAAAATGCATTCATAATAAATTTCTTTTTGATGGCAGGAAAGTGTTTAAGCTGGTCTATTTAGATTTGCTTTTTGTTTAGTATTCTTACCCTGTATATTTTGATTTTGAACAAATTTTTCTTTATAAGTTATATAAAAGTTTATGAGGGATTATATATATTCACATGGAAGAGTTAAAATTTCAAATTGTCTAAAGAAGTTTCTGCAAGAATGTGTGCTGTGTGTACCAGCAATTATTTGTATGATTTTTTTCTGTAATATGAAGATATGCTCACATTTAACTGAGTTTCCCCAAAATGTAAGACCATATGAGTTGAAATAAGCATAATAAGCTAGTTTTAAAGTCTTAATTCACTTCAGCGTTACTAATGCACTTATTGCATAACATACACTGCTAATATAACATTTAATTTTGTGTCAAAATCAATACTGAAGCAACTATTATGTTCTTAATTATCTAGTGAGTTGATTTGATAATCTTATGCTCCACTTACTGTTGAATTATGCAAAACTAGTTTCGCAGGCTTTTGCCTGCATCCTCAGTAGCGAGTCGACTGTCGGCTTCATTATTGGTTGGCTGGAGGACTTGGCGTAGCTCTCGTGGACATTTTATGAACTTATGGATTAATTTATCTTTTGTTGGGATCTCAAAGTTCATAACCTTATCCTCATATTTTTTTATATAAATCTTTCCCCATATTCCCAGCTCAATGGGTCGATCTACGAATTTCAATAATTTCACTCCCATTTCTATATCATGTTTATCTCTCCAAAAGTGATGTGCAACTGCTGATTTCTCTATCTGATTGTACCTTATGTTTCTCCAATGTTCCTTCAGCCTGATTCCAATGCTTCTTTTTGTTTTTCCAATATATACTTTGTTACATTCTGAACAATTGATTTTGTATATTTCTGGCTTCTTCTTCTCCGGTATTCTATCATCACCAGAATTGAGCAGATTTTTTAGGCTAAATTTGTTCACTGGGGACAAAGTAATCCCAAACTCTCTTGAGTATTTTTTGGAATTTTTTGGTGGCCCAAGGATGATAAGAGAATTTCATGTGGATGTTAGATTCTTTTATTGCTGTCAATGTTGTAACCTGCTTTAACCTCTCCTTTTGTTTGAATTTCTTGATTTTCTTATCTACAATTTCTTTGTCATACCCATTGAATTTTGCTATTTGTATAATATGATGGTATTCTTTGTTGTATTCCTATAAATGAGTTTGAATACAGCAAAGAATACCATCATATTGTACAAACAGCAAAATTCAATGGGTATGACCAAGAAATTATAGATAAGAAAATCAAGAAATTCAAACAAAAGGAGAGGTTAAAGCAGGTTACAACATTGACAGCAATGAAAGAATCTACCATCCACATGAAATTCTCTTATCATCCTTGGGCCACCAAAAAATTCCAAAAAATACTCAGAGAGTTTGGGATTACTTTGTCCTCAGTGAACAAGTTAAGCCTAAAAATCTGCTCAATTCTGGTGATAATGATAGAATATCGGAGGAGAAGAAGCCAGGAATATACAAAATCAACAGTTCAGAATGTAACAAAGTATACAGTGGAAAAACAAAAAGAAGCATTGGAATCAGGCTGAAGGAACACTGGAGAAACATAAGGTACAATCAGATAGAGAAATCAGCAGTTGCAGATCACTTTTGGAGAGAGAAACATGATACAGAAATGGGAGTGAAATTATTGAAATTCGTAGATCGACCTGTTGAGCTGGGAATATGGGAAAAAATTTATATAAAAAAATATGAGGATAAGGTTATGAACTTTGAGAGCCCAACAGAAGACAAATTAATCCAGAAGTTCATAAAATGTCCACGAGAGCTACACCAAGTCCTCCAGCCAACCAACAACGAAGTCGACAGTCGACTGGCTACTGAGGGTGCAGGCAAAAGCCTGCGAAATAATTCAACAGTAAGTGGAGCATAAGATTATCAAATCGACTCACTAGATAACTACGAATATGCACTGCTAAGTTTAGGAATGATAAGATCAAGTTGAGTTGATTTGATTTATATATGGACGCTCTTTAACATCTGAGCTCATCAATGTCCCATTCAATTCAGGGTGTGAAATGGCCGACAAATTTTGCTCAGAGGCCTCTTCTTTCAGGCTTGAGGATCTTTTTCGTGCCATAAATGTACGACATGGACCCATGGCTTTACTTCCTTTCCGAAGGAAGTCATACTTAGGATATTTATGCCCGAAAAAATTCATCAATTCTAGCTGGGTATGAACCTGCAATCTTGGGTTTAGAAAGAACATATCATTACCACTACATCACCAGGACTGACATGATAAGATCGATATGACCTTACCAATTCAATTATCATTTATTAAACCAAGGAATTTAATATATATGGTTTATAGAAGTATACTTATAATATTCTATGCATATTAGTGGATCTGGACATCTGTGAGTGATGAATTTCATAACATTTGTTTTAGAGACAATTTGTTTTTATTTGTCAGAACTATATTTAATTTAATGGCACAATCATTAAAACTGTTTCCATTTATCAATATGCTTGTGTCATCTGCAAATAGAGCAGCATTTCCTACATCTTGGATAGATAAGAAGAGATCATTTATATATATCAAAAGAAGAAGAGGACCCAGAATAGATCCTTGAGGCACTCCAGTTTAATCATTCCCCACTCTGGTCCATTTTTAAAGGGACAACTTATTACTACTTTTTGTTTCCTTTTATCAAGGTAAGATATAAACTATTTTAATATTGGTTTCTTATTCCATAGAAAGCTAATTTATTGTGACAGTCCATTAGCAAGCTGAAATGAATTCACTTTCAAAGAAGTTAACAATGGTGTAATGTTACAATGCTAAGAAAGGAGATGTGGACACATCTGTCATCTTTCAAGGATGTAAATGAACTTTGTGAAAAATATTAAACAATTAATTTAAACAGAAATATTAAACAATTAAATTTAAACCTAAATTTGTATGGGAATTAATAGAGTGAAAACTTATATATTCTTTATTGGCTGATGAGTCAATTTAACACTTATTATAATAGTAATAGTATAATTCAAATTAAGTGGAGCATAATGGTACTAAATTGCCTCTAAAGCTAATTAAGAAAATATTAAACAAGTTAAAAATTTAGCTACCTACCCATTAATAGAGATTACATATATGATGTAAGATGTATTTAAGAGGTTTAATTTTGGTAGGAAAATTAAAGACATGTATTTCACTGGTCATGTTATAGTTTATTCAGATGAAAAATGGGTAAACATAATTCACACAAAACAAGTTATAAATGTGAGGAACCAGAAGATGATTAGGGTGCCTCCTCATTAAATTTCCATATAACAGTAATTCATTATTATTCATGCTGAATGTTTAGATGGATTTACTATTAGACCACTTAAATTTTTCATATCAAGTTCCATAATAGGTAACTTGAAGAAATGGATCTTAATATATTCGTATAGTAATTTATAGAGCAGCATATTTCTAATATTCCCAGGAATGACATCTTTATAATGAACAGCACATCATTCATGGAGATGAATAAGGATGATATCACCAAAAACAGATATGCAATTATGCTACATTAAGAAGATATAAATACATCTCTTGTACAATAAGATCTGTGCTCTGTGAATCAATAAACATGAAAAAGAAAAGAGCTAAAATGTGTGAAATGGACACAATGGGTAAAGATAAAGGTCATAATTGTGTTCTGGATTTTTATGTGAACATTAATTTTTTTAATGAGCTAAACATAGAAACCAAAATTGGCAAGTATGAAAAATAATATATTTTACATTAGTGCTTCTTATTTTAAATAATCTCAATTGAAGAAGTATTGACTTTGTTCAATTTAGTTGCTACAGATGTAAAAGACTCCAAAATATTTGCATAACTTACTATGGTATTAAATCAGTCACCTCAATGCAGGATTAGAACTGCAGGAGACAGTTTGAAGCTGACTGTTTCATACATTTGTGAAGGATGTGAATGACACCCGTGAGTCATTTTAGCATATTTCATTTATTTATTTATTTATTTATTTATATGCTAAGAAAACTACAAAACAGGTGAATTAAAGGTCTATAAGTTCTGGCCCGGGGCACTATTCTTATAGACCAATGCAAATTTCTCATATGACAACACAATGAACTACAATTTTTACTATATATATATATATGCCAGAATCTTCTCCTTACCTTATTCTTGTGATCATTACTTGTCTTCCAGTACCAGAAGGCAGAAATGCTGGTCATCTTCATTTCAGCATATATGAAGCAATCATTAAGTGATTTGCAACTGACATTGCTTTACAAGACATTTTTGTTTGGTGTTATTTCATCATTTTTCAATGTACCTATTATAACATTTCTCACTTTTAAATTGAAAGTATCAGTAATTTCCTCAGTGTTCATCCAGATGTTTTAATTTTAATATTGACTCAACATGTCTCTTAATATTATTAAAATCATTTTAAGATTGAGTCAAAATACATATTCTTATTGCTCTATGTACTTGTTTATAATATGTAAGTACTAGCTTCACGAACCCTTTGTACACATCCTCAGCTACCCGTTGCCTTCTGGATAATTTGTTGTGCTGTAAGAATGTGTATTCTGCTCGGTGAAGGTGTGATGAACTTAAAATTTATGGTTTCATCCCCAGAAGTGTTGAAGTTCATTAAACTGTATTTGTATTTCTATATGTAGATTTTCTCCCATGTTGCTAATTTTGTAGGACATTGTACTGATTTTAATAATTTTTCTTTATTTGATATGTACTGGTTTTCTGTCCAGAAATGAAATGCTACTGCTGATTTCTCCATTTGCTTATATTTTATGTTCCTGAAATTTTTTTTTAACCATGTACCCATGTTTCTCTTTGTTTTTCTGATGTAGATTTTTTCACATTCTGCACAACTTATTTTGTAAATACCTGATTTTTTTCTCTCCTGTGGAATACTATCATTAACATTGTCTATCAGAAGATTTTTAACATTAAATGTGTTTACAGTTGCCAACTAGATATTAAAATATTTTAGAATATTTTGAAATTTTTTGTAGCCCATGGATGATATGTGATTTTTTTTAAAAATTAGCATATCTTTTTCTGTTGAAAATATCGTGGTTTCTTACTAAATTTTTCCCTCTTGAAATTATGCACTTTTTGTGTACTAGTTCTTTTTTAAAACCATTTTTAATCGCTGTTCTGTCTATTTGATTGTATTCTTTAAAGTATTCTTCTTTGCTAATTTGTAGGTTAAGTAGCCTGTGTGTAAGCTGTTGATCACTGTATGTTAGTGTGTTTTGGGGTTAAAACTGTTAGTTTTGATGTCATTGTCTGCATGTGTATTCTCTCAGTATATTACAAATTCCATGTTTCCTTAATGCTTCATTATTTTAATGTCCAAGAATGGTAACATGTTATATGTTTCTGTTTCGTAAGTGAATGATATGTTTCTATCTTGTATAATCTGAAGTTTTATGGCATCATCAATGAGTTTTTTTGTTAACTTAGCAAATATATCATCAACATATCTGTATCATATTTAAAATCTGTATGGGAATGCAGGTTTGATATGTGTTTCAAATCTGCTCCTAGAGGTTAGCTAGAAATAAAGATAAGGGACTGCCCATAGTAAGTCCTGATTGTTGTTTATAGAATTTGCTCTTGAAAGAATGGTATGATTAGTTTTGGTTTATTGGTTGTTTAAAAATGAACTAGTACACAAAAAAGTACAGAAATTCAAGAAAACTTGTTAAAGAAACCACAACACTTTCAGCAGGAAAAGATAAGCTAATTTTTAAAAAATTCACATATCATCCATAGTCTATAAAAATTTTCAAAATATTCTAAAATATTTTAAAATCAGATTAGCACCTTCAATGGATTTAAGGTTAAAAATCTCCTAATAGGCAATTTTAATGACAGTATTCCACAGGAGAATAATGTAGTATTTACAAAATAAATTTTGCAGAATGTGAAAAAATCTACATTGGAAAAACAAATAGAAACATAGGGATACAGTTAAAAGAGTATTTCAGGAACATAAAATATAAGCAAATGGAGAAATCAGCAGTAGCATTTCATTTCTGAACAGAAAACCATGGCATAGTGAATAAAGCAAAATTATTCTTGAAAACCTAAACTTTAAGTTCATCATACCTCTACTAGAGCAGAATACTCATTCCCATAGCATAATGAATTATCCAGCAGTCAATGGGTAACTGAGCATGCAAACATAGAAAATTTATTTCTTATATATGTATTTATTTCTTATATATGTATTTAATCAAATTTTATTGCCCGTTGTTAATGCTGCAGTTTTTCAGAAGGACAAATGAAATTAAGATAAATGAGTTCAGAGATTGTTGGCAACTAAAGCTGTCTGTAATGAATTTAGGGCAAGTGAAAACTTAATGGGAGGAAATGTGATTTAATGTAAATAATTTATCCCAAAAATGAATCTCATAATCAATAAGCAAACTTTTAGGTGTGAACCACAGAGATGGTGGTGTGCACAAAGAAAGTTCTTAAAGTCTGCTGATGTATGAGAAAGACACTAGAAATTATTTGTAGAAAATCTTATTCTCATTTCTTTAGGTCAACTTGCATAGTTTGAAAATGCTAACCAATTAAATATAAAATTAATTTTGTGTCAGAACTAATACAGTGAAGCAATTAATATATTCTTAATTAACTGTGAGTTGGTCTGATACTCTTATATTCCACTTACCGTTGAATTATATATAACATGTTTCACAGGCCTTTGGCTGCATCATCAGCTGTGAGTTGACACTGAGCTGATAAAGACATATAAAACATTCTGTATAATTGAATGGTAAGTAGAGCATGAGAGTATCAGATCAACTCATCAGCTAATTAAGAATATGCTAACCAATGCTATTTTAAGGAGCACTGTTCCTAATGCATTTTCTCATTCTTTCTAAAGTCCATTAATTTTCTATACTTTGACATCAAGAGAAACCATTTTATACCATGCATTTTAGGCAGTATAATGATAAACACAGAAAAATCATCTGTTATAAATGCCAGTTTCTCTTTCAGTTTTAGTATGGCGTGTTATGGCAGAATGGTGATCTGACTTGCACCTCTACCCACCTTGCAACCTTGGCTAGTTTTCATTTGTTCCTCAGCCTTACCAAAGCTTATGACAAGTTTGGAAGTATTTGAGTATATACATGTTACAAGTGTTTTGAATTTTGTTATAATAATGCCACAGATTTTTATGTACAATTTATATTGATTACATCTCTTGCAGGGAAGTTAGATGGTAATTTTCTAATAGAATTCCCATGTATGTGCATCCTCCAAACAGAGAAAACTTTTTAATAAATTTAGGGAAATGGGTTTGATTCTCAATAAGAAGTAAAGGGTAAAGAGGCACCTGCTTACTGAAAAGAAATTTGACAAAGTTGGAGAACATTTAGAACATTCTTCTTCAAAAATCTCTGAGGTGGCTTGCACAGGAAACTGTAGTTTCAAGAGTTCAGATGGTGAGCTACCAAACTCTTAAAATTTAGACCGTATAAAATCATTGTTGTTCACAAATTGCGACCATGTGATAATGAGAGTTAGATACATTTCTGTAGCTGAATTTTGAGAAATGTCAATGAAGGAATAATTGATCCATATTTAATAACCTACTCTGATGAAGCATGATTACATATATCCATGTTTTGACACGGAATAACTGGTGATGGAGCTCGAAGAAACCCACCCCCCATTACATGATGAGAAAATTGGGGTACAGTGCTCTGTTACAGCATACAGGATAATATGGCCAAAATCTTTGCAGGTACCATAAGTTCAGAATGTTACAGGAATAACATATTCACCCCGTTCTTTGAGCAGGGAACAGGGATAATAGGGTAATTAGAGGGGGTTGTGGCCCACATGGTCCCTGGATCTCATATTTGATTTTTATTTATGAGGCAACTTGAAAAATAAAGTGTATAGGCCAAACTCCCAAACATTAGAAGTACTAAAAGACAATATCAAAAGTGAAATTAACTATTTTGGAACCTGAACTGATGTGCATGAAAGAAAGTTTCCTAAAAAGGTGCCAGAGTTGTATTTGAAGGGCATTTCCAACATCTCCAATCAGGCATGTGCTTATTTACATTGTAATTGTAATATGAGAACCTGAATCATTACAAAGTTAGTGTCTTCATTTGCTGAGATATTTTATCTGATTGCTCGGGAGTAAGAACTCTGACCTACCCTGGGTAGATACATTGCACGACTGGCCAGCTTGTACATGAGAGACTTTGTATATTTCTTTTTGTGTTTTAATGCAGGATCCTTTAAAATATTTGTAGAGCTTTCATTAAGTATGTGTGATAAGTAGGTAGTTACACAGTTTTCTTCTTTTTTGCTATTACAGGACTTATGTTGTTTTATTTAATTGTTTGTGTGTTTATACAGCAACTCTGAGGGTGGCTGGATCTCTGCAAAAATCAACAGAAGTAATGCAAGCAATGCAATCTCTAGTTAAAGTTCCAGAAGTAGCAGCTACAATGAGAGATCTGTCCAGAGAGATGATGAGGGTAATAAGAAATATAAATAGTAGTTGTACAATATAATGGTTATTGTAAGGAATTTATAGTTCTACTATCTGCCATAATAATGTGCCTGCTCAAGGTAATTTTCTACTGATTGCTGTAGTGGGTAAACATTTGCAGTGTCTCTTTAACTTTAGTGATACTCAAACTTCTTTTGGCACAGTTGAAAGGCATTGCATCACTTGAAAATATATTTAGAAGCTTACATTTATTATGGATCCATGGAATTCCATTAGAATGTTGCTTAACTTGTTCCTTTGTAGCAGATTTTCTATCTTTTCATTTCATTTATTTCAGCTTAATATAGTATTGAGTACAATTAAGTCATGCCAGTGTATAAATTAACAAATTTTATAATAAGAAATGACAACTTATAAACAAATTAAATTCACCACACATACATACACATACACTATATACTAATATAATATTTAAAATAGTGTGATACATAATAGTTCATTTTAATTTACATATTTGCCAATATTACAGTAAATCTTTCTATAAGGAATTGAAACAAGCTGTTCTTGAATTTATTATATTCATTACAATTTTTAATATTATCAGGAAGTTTATTATATACTTTTATTTCAATATAACTAGTTATATTCTTATAAACTATAATTTATATTTGGGGAGTGCAAGGTGATCTTTATTTTAGTATTTTAGTTATGAATACAAAGAATTTGTATTCATGGGAAATTTATACTTGACTGAATGCAAAATAATTCTATAAATATATAAACAGGGTGGAATAAGTATTTTTAGTTGCCTGAATGTATTTATACAAGATTTAGTTCATTTTAAATTACTTAAATATCGCACTTTGTATTTTGATTAAGTTTTTAAGTGTTACCACATATTTCAATTCCATATGCATTGAGAGGGTGGTTAAGAGCAAAGTAAATGGTTCTGGACATTTGTGGAGAGCCTTGCTTGTTCAAGTATCTCAGAATATTTTGTCACCAGTTTTTCAATAAGGGTATTATAGAGTGAATTTCTTGTCACATATACATAGTAAATGTTAATAATTTAGGATCTCAGTATTTTTATCATTATGATCCCTATATTTAACTGGAGTTATATGCAGGTTTCTTATACCCAAAGCTGATTACACACTTTGCAGGATATACACTTCATTTTATTCCTTTCCAAATCATCAAAATTTGAGTCACTAATGGTAATTGTATTATCATGAGCAAGTTGTGTGATGTTAGCAATAGATAATCTGATGACATCGTGTGTATATAATATAAATAAGAGCATACAAGATTGGATCTTTGCAATGCACCATGTGCTATATTTTTTCTTTTTGGGAGACATATTTACCATTATTGATTGCTTTCTATTTGTAATATATGATTGTATCATTCTATACTCTAAGCCCCTAACACTAAAACACCCCATGAATTAAATAAATTTTCAACTACCCTTTAGAAGTTCCCCATATTTCTACTTCATATAACTTTTTTGATTCCACTACCATTTCATACAATTTCTCTAACCAATTTATTGACATATTTGGTATTTTCTTTAAACATATTGCAATTGCTGTCATGGCTACTTTACCTTTAATAATAACATTCTTCCCTTGTGGTCCCCACCCTCCACTACTTGACAACCCCCAATAATAAAATGCTTTAAACACTTCCAATAGATTTCTGCTCAAAAACCAACCTCCTTAATTTACCCTCTTTCTTAAACACTACTATTTTTAATTTCTTAACTTTTGCTCTTAATCCACATTCTGCACAAAATCTACTTCTCATTTATAGCTCATTGCAGTCTAATTACTGTAATTGCACCTACCATTAAATCATCTGCAAACAACAAGCCTGGCATTTCTTTCTTTCTCTTAACTGGAGAATGTGAATTACTCTTCACTGTATCATCAATAAGGAACTTAAACAAAACCGACTCAATTTACAGCCATGTTGCAGACCTACCTTTTATTCTGCCATATCTGAATCCCATTACACACTTGTTTGTACACTTAACACAAAACTTAACTCCATCGTGCAATTTAGAACCTCTGCAATAAACTCTTCACTTACTCCTTCTCTCTGTGTGTTTTATGCAAAAGTACATCTCTTCTTATTGTATCACATGCCTTTTCAAAATCTTCAAAGAACATATATAATCTACCTCTTTTGTTCCTTAGGTGCTTGTTTATTATAGTTTGAATTATCATTGTGTTATCAACAGCCTTTCTACCTTTTCTGAAACCTCCTGAAATTCACACAACTTCCCTTCTTCCTCTAGCCATTCCTGTAATCTATGAACCAATATATCTGTGTAAATTTTACCTAAAATTGATAACAACTGATTCCTCTATAATTCTCTGGGTTATTCAAATCACCTTTTCCTTTATACGATGGTACCACCATTCTTATTCTGCAATTTTTAAAACTATCTTGCTTTTTTTAATTAATTAAACAATTTTGTCTATATTCTCCAACCTACTTATGCTCCACTTAACTTTTAGAACATTTTTCAAAATTCCCCTGGAATCCTATCTATACCAGCTGCCCTTATTCTTTTTCAAAATTTTAATTTGGTATTTAATCTCACTACCTGTAATTTCCTTATCTAAACATACAACTCTTTCTGCTGTTTTATTAAACATCAACACTCCTTTTTTATAATCCTTACACCAACCAAGCCTGCAAAACACTTTCCATTCAATTGGTGTAATCTCGTTTCCTATTCTATTTTTCTTGTAAACACTCTTCATAATAGCCCACATTTATTTTTTTTTTATCTTGTATTTCCTTTTTAATCTTATAATTCATTTTTTAGCAGTCATTCTTCTGTTTTCCTATCTAGTAAATATTTATATCCCCATTTCTTTAACAAAAAATACTGTCTATTCCTATCATACTCTGTTCTTCTTCATCTGGCTAAATCTCTAAATAACTCTTTTCTGATTTCCAAGCATTCTTCATCAAACCAATGTGTACATCTTTTTTGTTTTACTTCCATCTTTACATCAGCTCTTTTTACAATTAATAATGATCCCATCACTGTGCCCCCTCTATCATTCCTATTTTCAGAGCCTCTTCTACTCCATATTTTAGCAATCGGTTATCTATTGATTTTAATCCTTGCCAACAAACCTCACTTATACACTAATGTAATCAACATGTTCACGCTAACTCCACTTATACCATAACAAGGTTGCCCCAATGGAACTAGAAAGATTGGAATATAAAAACAAGGTCACAGAAAGAGTGTTGAAATATTGGTATAGAATATGGGTGTAAAATACTTAGGAAAAGTGCTTGAGAAATGGTATGGAATTGTCAGATAGTGAAAGGAGAATGAAATAAGTAGGGGAAGCAATGGAACTAGTTATCTAGCATTAGTTAAACTGGATCCTTATACACCAATAACCAGGGTGTTAGCGTGTATAAGGTCCTAAGGAATAAGCAACTCTCAAGGATTGGGTTTAATTAAAAAATAAGTAAGGTTTAATATTGTAGGAAACATAACTTAATATTGTATTGAATGCATAAATTAATTTTAATGTTGTACTTCATTTAAGAACTTTTGAAAAGTAAGACATTTTTAAAAATTCTGTTGGAACTCCCACAGTGAAGCTTGTTAAATGTAAATTTTAACTAATCTGTCGTCTAACACACTCTTATGCTTCACTTACTTTTAAATATGGTGGAACCGGTTTCGAAGAGACATGCTCTCCATCTTCAACCACACTGATGACTGGTAGGAGAAACTAACATCTACTAACCTGTGGCTCCTCGCTGGTGGTGTTTTTTTATAAACTGGAAATTTGTATTACATTCCCTATAATGTTGAAATTCATAAGATGATCCCTATGTTTATGAATGTAATCTTCTCCCATGTGTCTAACTCTGTACATCCGTGTGCTTCTTTAAGTAAATTTATTTCTTTTTTATGTCATGATATTTACATTTAATGTTGTGTTTTGTTTTTGGTTGGATCAAAGCCTGGTCCCCTGGGTATTCCAGTAGATTGCTGCTGATGAACCGGGGGACTGGGGGACTGAGCCATTCAAATTGGAATAAATTTTGAATGGAGTTAGTGCCTTCTGGAATTGCCGAAGGCACTTTTCCTAATTGTTATATTTAAATTTTTTTTTATTTGGTTTATTTTGTTAAACATTTTTGTATGTTGATGCATGGAAAATAAATACTATTACTATTACATACCACTAGTTGGTCAACAGCTGATGATGAAAGCAGGTGCTTCTGAAACATGTCCTAATGTTATGTAAGCAAGTGGAGTTAGTGTGAACATGTTGAATACATTAGTGTAGGATGTATTACCGTTCCATTGTCTGCAGCTTTGTAAGTACAGTTTATTTGTTTAAACCTCATTTAGCTCACGCTTCCACTTAAATCTGCTTTATAAATTTTAACTCTTCTAATGTCTTATTATTTCTTCTACTATCCCCCTAGATTTATGTTTGTGAGCAAAGGAAAATGACAACTACTAATCATTTCTTCAATCACTCAAAAATCACTAATTTTTTCATCCACCCATTCACTACACAATAAATAATCAACCATACTTTGACCATTTCCACTCATAAATGTAAATTCACCACCCAAATCTCCTCCCCTAACACCATTACACATTGTCAAATTGTTATCTTCACAAAAGTAACTTAGTTTAACACCTTTCTTATTACATATTTATAAAACTTCTTCTTTCTCCCAATGACAATCACTTTTTGTAATCACAGATCCTTATTTGATTTTCTCTGACCATAGCATTAAATCCCCCATTATAACTCCACATTAACATGCTTTCTCCTTATATTCAGAAAATAACTTATATTTATAAAATTCACATGACGTTGAGTTATTTGTAAATCAGATAAATCAAGATAACAAGTGAATATATAATATTAAAATGTAAAATAACACTTAATGGATCAGTTTAAAACCTAATTCTTCAACAAAATACATTAATATGATCTGAAGAAAATAAAAGCTCAGAGTTGAAAGGGATCTAATGAATAAAGTGAAATCCATTTGTAGAAAAAGCTCAGTTCTTATATACTGAGCTCTTAATTTGGATTGGTTGAGAAGAATGAGGTTATTGTCTGACAATATGAATTTTTTTCTCATACAGTTATAGCCAGGTGTATTTTATTTACTTTTCATGTTACAATGTCTCTTTATGTATGCAGTATTTGCTTCCAGAGCCCTAAAAATAATGAAAAACAAATAATTTTCATCATAACATGTTCTCTCTTGTATGTTCATAGCAAATGATAAAGGATGAAGAACAAAATTAATATTTTGTATGGAAACTATAATTACTTATTATAGGTGTCAATCCATATGGCATAGAATCTGTGTCTGTGAAAATAATTCTTCTCTGCAAGGGTTTCCCTAAGTGTTCTCTATAGCATCCCAGAGATGAGCAGCATTTGTGAGCTTGGGATCTGAGGAAAGTATGCTTTTGATTTTGGCCCATATATTTTCATAGGGTTCAAATCTGGTTACTTCAGAGGCACCTGTTCCAAGAAATCAATTTTGAATAATAGGTGATGTATGAACCAAATGGTTATCATGCTGAAACTTAAAATTCTTTTGAAATGGCATTCTTGGGAAGGCAGGAGGAGAATGTTTTGGAAATTATCAATGTATGCTCCATTGCATAGAATTTCCATGGGCATGTTCTAGTATACTTGCTCCATCACAAGAAATTCATACTCAACAAATAATGCCCCTGGCACGAGTTGCTAAATAATGTTTGTTGTCTTGGTTGTAAACAAAAATTGCATCACAGTGCTAACTGTAACTTCTTTAGAGAAAATTACTCCAATTGAAGTCTTTGTAAAGATGTGCAAATGCCAGTCTTCCCATAACATGGCTGTAGTTTTAATTCCCAATTATTGTGGCACAACATCTAAGAATTCTGTCGGTCCTGGTGGTGTAGTGGTTACCATACTTGCCTCCTAAACCCAAGATCATGGGTTCGAACCCGGCCAGGACCGATGGATTATTTCGGGGCGTAAAAATCCCAAGTATGGCTTCCTTCGGAAGGGAAGTAAAGCCGTGGGTCCCGTGTCATACATTTACGGCACGAAAAAGAACCTCAAGCCTGAAAGAGAGGCCTCTGAGCAAAATTTGTCGGCTGTTTCACGCCCTGAGTTGAATGGGATGCTGATGACCTGAGCTGTTAAAGAGCGTCCATAAATAAATCATTCAAAAAAAAAAAATTCAATCTAAGAATTCTAACATGCAGTACATGTTCAGTATTAATTAAATTTGGAATCCAAAATAGTAAAGTAAGCATTAATAATCTCTTGTGAGTCAAACTATTTAAAACACTCTTTATGAGTTACTGGAGATTTACTTAGAATACGTTTTGTGGAACTTTGTACACATTCTCAGCCGTTTAAAACCCCTGGATCATTAATTGAAGTTGAGTTCGTAGTGTATGAGTTAAATATGTTTGTCTTGCAATAAACTTGAAGAAAGAGCTGTCTGCTTTTTGGATTTCAAAATTCATTAAGTATTGCTTGTATTTTTTTATGTTAATTATTTACATTGCAGACATTGGGATTCAAATACTGATAGATGTAACACAAGGTGCACATGCTATCTCTTAGCTACCACTTTCTGTTACCAGTTGTTATAACAGATACTATGATTGCAAAATAAGCAAAGAGCAACATAAATGAGAGATGCATCTGCATGAACTTCACTCATTTCTGAAGTGGTGATAGAAAGTTAGTATGTAAAGAGTGTGTTCAATATTTGTTTCCATCACTGTAGCATCTTTATCTCTATACATAATTGTTCATAGTTGGAAATTCTTCTTACTTTTATTTAATTCCATTAGAACCCTTCAACTGCTCTATATGTTCTATTTTTTCATCTTCTCCCTTTTTCTTCTTTTTATATTATCCTTTTTCTTCGCTTCTAGTCATTATATTCTTCCACAGCTTTCCTGGTATGGTTCTTTTGCTGTATCATCTAATAGGCCTCATTTATAATGCCATTATAAACCCACATTCTTTATAAAATCAGCCATTATCCTTTGTATGGCTGCTCTTTGTAAAATAATATTTATCTAATTGATATCATTGTATGATTCAATTGAGCTACACACTCTTAGTGCTTCACTTAATTAATTAAAATTAATATTTATCTGCCATTGAGTAAGATCATCCTAAAGTTTCTTCAAAATATCGCTAATACTATCACTGTCAGAGAGACCTGTCAGATAACTCATTCAAGTTCTTTAAATCTCACAATATTAAAATTCCTTGCCTTGTATCCATATGCCTTCCTTGTATTCATTAGATATTTGCCTGTAATCAGATAATGATCAGAGTCCGTATTACCCCCTGTACAGCCTATTATGTCCATTAAATTGGATAGATGTCTTACATCCATTAAAAATAGTAAATTTTATTAAAATTATATCCATCTGGATATTTCCATGTCATTTTTGGGCATGGAGAATAATAACATAGAGAAGAAAAACATAGTGATTGTGGGATGAATGCTTTTAAATCAGGCTTGGAGCATTGAAGGTCAGACATATGTAATAAACATTCTGATTTTCAAAACACAGACAGGGGAAGCAATGGAGTTTTGTTTTACTTTATAAGCAGCCTGAGTCAAATGAAGCACAGTATGAAGAAAAGGGGTTTGCATTCAATTTAACAACAAAAATTATGCAAATTTTCTCCCCTTTTTAGTGGTTTTCAAGATTTTATAAAGCAAAACACTTGTGATATGAAAGAGAGTATGTCATGTATAAATATTCTTCAATTACTTTTTTTTCATTGAAATATATTAACTAATATAGGAAATATTCATGCTTTATTACAACACAGAAAGTTTACATTTCCAGCCAATAAATACTCATCTCGGTTTATTGGGCAGTTTAAATGGTCATCAAGCAAAGGGTTAAGAATTGTGTTTTAATTGATGGAGGGAGGAAGATGTAAGATTGAGTAATAAATTAGAATGTTATAAACTAAGGAAAGAATTAGCCAAATTGTTTTATAAGAAATTATATTTAGGAACAACTGACTCATTTGAAAGGTACTTTATAAAATCAATTGAAGTTAGGCAGATAGAAGAAATTATTTTCTTTAGAACAAACTCTAATTACAGTAGGATATAGAGTGAAAGTTAATGAAAGAAGGTTCACATTAAGTGAAAGCTGGTTTGCTCAAGAATGTTTGGAAGCAAAAAACAGTGCACAGATAGTTAAAACAGTAGAGTTAGTCAGTGGAATAATGGATAGAGAAAATTATTGTTAGAAAGATGGGGATATAAATGTCTACTGGAGGTAAAAAGGGAAACACTGGGGTGAAAAGCTTAATTGAAACTTAAATGATGCTGCAAGGAGTAATGACAATAAGGCAATTTGGGAAATTGTCGGAAGAATGTATAAGATGTATGGGATAATATTATATCATAAACAACCTAGCATAGTGTTTTTCAGGGACTTTTAGGGGCTAAAACATTGATGAGGTGTTAATTAGTAGTATCTCATGAACAATATATGCATTGGTTTGTAAATTTACTTGGATGAATAATAAATTTTGCATGAAATGTTCAAGAGATGAAATAACAGAGTGCATGCAAAGTTTATTAGGAGTAAGACAGGGATGTAAATTAGGCCCAGTGCTATTTAACTTATTTATTGATGATATTATTGAAGGAATTCAAAAGGCAAATATACATTCACCAGTAATTAATAATAAGGAAATTCCAGCTCTACTATTTGCATATGACTTGGTGCTTGGATCTATTACACACAAGTGGAGGTTTAAGAAGAGCAAGTGAATCAAAATATTTAGAACACCGACCAATTAGCAGCTGGTGATCTGAACAAATGTTCCATGAAACATCTCCCGAGTAAATCTCATGTAAGTGAAACCATAAAGAGTGTTCTAAATATTTCGACTCAGAAGTGATTATTAATGCATGTTTCACTGTGTTAGATTCCAATTCTTTTTGTTTTTTTTAATGGTGTTTAATGCCTGTTTCAACTACTGAGGCACCCTAGGCAGTACAATTCGATTCCAAATTGAATTATTATTGAGAGCAATTGAAGTTAACCACAACTATTGTAAAGAATGGTGCTTAAAACTGAACAATAGAAAATCTGAAATAATGGTCTTTAAATTGAGAAAGGATGAGAAATGGTGGTTAAATGAATAGGAAATAGAGGTGGTTAAGAAATATGATTATCTTGGGGTGAGTTTAAGCGCTAATGGTAGCTGGAATGATCAGAGAAAGTTAGTATTAGCTAAAGGAAAAATGTCTATGTGGATTGTAAGGGCATTTTAAGGTAAACACCAGAAATAAGTGTTAAATGGATGAAATGAATATACAACTCCATAGATGAAGGTGAAAATAATATGGGAGTATGATAGCTGTTTGGTCTTGGATTTAATAAATAGATCATTTTGTAAGTTAATACTGGGACAACTGAGAGTGTCATCTAATAATGTAGTCTTGGTAGAATTGGGTAGGCTAACTAGCAAAGGGAGAATAATTGAAAGAATCATGAAATGCCTAAACATAATAAATATGTCAGAAAATAACTGAAAGAATTATAAAACACCTTTATAGAATAAATGTGTTAGATGATGGAAAGATTGTCAAGGAATGTCTTGGTGCACAGGAGAAGTTTGAATGGAAAAGGTCATGGGGTGCTTAAAACCCAGGATGTAGTATTAAAAAAATTGGTATGGGGGATTGTTGGGTAAATATGCAATATAGGTTATTCTTTCTTTTAATGGTGTTTAATGTCCATTTTTACTATTGAGGCACCATAGGCAGTGAACACTGATGGATACATGAGATGAAATGGTATATTCAGAAAGGATTTTTTTTTTCTTGGGAAGGAAAAGTTCCAGGCCTAAGTTAGGGTACCTCCCCGACATTTGCCACTTATGAGGACTGAGGAAAACCTGGGAAAACTTCAGTCAGGAAGGATGGTCCTGGCAGGATTCGAAGCCCAGATTTGCCGCTCATGAGTCTGCCCCTTAATGGCCTCGGCCACCTGTGGCAATATATATATATATATAGGGGGTTTTGGAAAGAAGTAAGAGATAGAATTGAAGACATTGAGAAACAAGAAATCTGTGGTGAACCTGATATGAGTACCATAGCACATTATATTGTGAGCAAAAAAAGTCTGGAGATAACAGGTATGGAAAGAGAAATGGAATAAATTTGAGAGAGAAATTTTAATAAGTAGATATTAGGAATCAAAGGAGATAAGAATATAAAATGATAGGAGAATACTTGCTCAAAAGTAGGGATAAATAGTGGAGGAAAATTAGATGTACTGCAGAAGAAGAAAGTTTAAATATAGGGGATTAGTAAAAAAATCTCCTAATTTCTGTACCCAGTTTCTGAGCCATTTTAATGTCTAACCCAACCCAACTAACCCAAATTCCAAATATAATTCTTAATTTTAGTTTTGTATAACTTAAGCAAAATAATTTTTGTATCTTCCTATTTTGCTCTTTGTGTCTGACTTTTCCCTGTTTGCTGTTTTTTAACATTCTGATGTATTATAGACAATTTTCTTCTGGTGGGAAGAATATCAGAAGGGTTTACAAGTAAATCTAAAAATGACTTTATCAAATATCAAATGAAAACAGTAGATGTTAAAATACTGTTAAAAACAGTATAACAAGAAAGTTGGAAAAATTATGTTGTTAATATTGAGAATGATGCTCATGGCAGCAGATGAATGTGCATAAAATATTCAAAACCTAAATAAGGAACAGAAAGATGTAGCTGACATCCAAATAATGAGAGACAAACAATGGCTCAATCCTGTAAGAATGTATTAAATATGTTCACACTAATTCTGCTTACTTATACAACATTAGGGACATGTTTTAGGGGCAATTGCTCCCACCATCAGCTGTTCACTGACTCCTTGATCTGGTGTCTGGATCCCTAGGTGTTTTAGCAGTCTCTGATGGTTCGAGTAGAAACTTGTTCATCCATGAATGGAATATCAAATTTCATTAAATTTTTCTTATTTTTTAGGATGACATTTTTTTCCCGAGTAAATAGCTGTATTTGGGTTGTGAAGTTCTTTCAGCCACTTAGCCTCTGGTTTAATTTAAAAAAATTTTGGATCCAAAAGTGAGCTGCCTCTACTGATTTATCAATTTGCTTAAAAATATTCCTAAAGTGTTCCTTTTTCCAAATTTCTAAATTTTTCTTCATTTTTTCCATGTATCTTTGATTACAATCTGCACATTTGATCTCATAAATTCCTGATTTCTGTTCTGTTGGTATGGTGTCTTTTACTGTGAAACCTAATAAATTTTTTATATTATATTTGTTCTTTGGGGCTAACGTTATACCATGTTCTTTGAATATCCTATTGAATTTGTTATGGTAAGTTGGATGGTATGTGAAGCTTTTGAATTTGTATCTTTCCTTGATGTTCTTCACCGTGGACACCTCTTCTAGATTTTTTCTTTTAAATTTATTTATAATTTTTATTACTGTGTCTTTGTTGAAACCAATGATTATTGCTGTATTAGTTATCTGTTAGTATTCTATTTTATACTTTGTTTCTGTGAGTCGGATATTAATTAATCTGTGTGCTAAGCTGTAGAACATTAAATATTTATGTGGATTGGGGTTAAAACTGTTATATTAATGTAATTTTCTGTGTGTGTCTCTTTTCTATGGATTCCAAAGTTCAGTCTATCTTCATTTCTTATAATTTTTAAATATAGGAATGGGAGTCAAGAAATTAAACCAGAGGCTAAGCAGCTGAAAGAACTTCACAACCCAATAGAGTTATCGACTCGGAAAAACATTTTCATCCTAAAAATAGAAAAAACTTTATGAAACTTTTATGTTCCACCAAGGGATGAACTCAGCAAGCTCCTTCTCAAACCATCAGAGACTGACATAGAAGCACCTTGAGATCCAGCCACCAAATTGAGTAGTTGGTCAACAGCTGATGATGAGAGCAATTGCCCCTGAAACATGGCTAATGTTGTATAAGTAAGTGGAGTTAGTCTGAACATATTTAATACATTCTTATAGGACATATTACCACTCCATTTTCTAAGCTTCACAAGTACAATTTAATTATTGGCTTCAATATTTTAAAGAACAATGAACAATAAAAACACTCAGAAATTAATAAGAGGCAGTTAGCATTTATTCCCACTTCAGAAGTAGATTCAGTTGATTGTGGGAATTAGAAGACAGAAGCAAAAACAGAAAAAATCTGTAAATTGATAATATAAACATTGAGCTTATAAAATACTCTTAAAAAGGAATTTGGAAAGATTTGTAAAAATTTTAAATAAATACTGAGTGATAAGTTGCACACCTAATAGCTGGAAAGAAGCTTGAATAGTTTCCTATTTTTAAAAAAAGAGACAGAACAAACTATAATAATTATAGAGGGATAAGTCTATTAAATGAAGTATGCAAACTTTATGAAATATTACCACAAAAAAACTCAAAAGAACAGGTTATTTTATTAGAACTCAGGCTTTAGAAAGTGAAGATTCTGCATTGGTAATGTGTTTATTTTAAAATTTAATTGAATCCTATAGAGAGTTTAACAGCAAATTACATCTAATATATAATGATTATGTAAAGACATCCAACAGTGTAGACAGAGACATTTCATGAAATATCATGCATCAAAGAAATATACGCCAGCATTTAATAAAGGTTATAAAAGAAGTATACGAAGAAACCAGAATAACAATAAAAACAAAGAAGGGAAAATACTCTCTGGCAATATAAATTTAGGTGTGTGATAGGGGTGTAGCCTATCACTGTCCATTTTTAACATATTTAGATGATATTGAGTATGGAAAACACCTGACAAATTTTAATATTAAAGATAACTATTATTAATTAAATCTGTCGTCTAATACTCTCCATGCTTCACTAACCTTAAAAATATCTGGAACCGGTTTCAAAGATATGTTATCTCCATCTTCGGCCTCGGACAACTCATTTATTTATCAAAGATTTAATTCATGTTAGCTTCACTGTGTTAGTTCCATATGAAACATTTTTTAAAGTTTTTACAATTTTTAAAAAATGTTAACTTAAAAACAACTATGTTTTGCAAATGATCAAGTTTAAATTTTTGAAATGAAAATAGTTTACAGAAAGCTCTGCATGAATTAAATAATGTTATTAAAAATTATAATTTTACTATGGAGTGTATCCACAGAATAGTCCATAGTTGTAGCATTCAAAGAGAAATAGCTGATAAGACCAAAATTGATAAATGAAAATAAAAGCATTGAACACGTCAAGACACTTAAATTTTTAGTTGGCCAAATTTCATCTCAGGAAAATTAAGGAAGACTTTAGTGATGATCAGTTGCCTATAGGATAGTGAAAACTGGACTTTAACAAACAAGGATAAAAATAGAATTCAGACCCAAGAGATGAAATTTCTAAGATTGGTGAAAAGTGTAACACAAAAAGATTAAATAAAAAATAAAACTGTAAGAAAGGAACTAAAAGTAGAAAGTTTAAAAGATAAAATAAACAGTATAGATATATCTGACTAAACCTATCAAATGCATGCCTTGAGAGAGAATTCCACATTTTATTTTAAATTTTATACCTAGAGGAAAAAGAGATCCAGGTAAACCCAGAAAGTGGTAGAAAAATCAGTTCTAAGGAATGACAATGGGACTTATGTCCTAAAGTATGAAGTAAATGATGATTATAATAATTTAGGCACTGTAGCGGGTTATATTTGGACAAAACAAATATATAGGAAACCAGAAATATATCTGGTATTTTACAAAATGACAGACCACTGGCAGAGTTAACTTCTTTAGTGCTCTAAGTATGAATATGAAATAATAATTAACAAGAATAAATTAAACTGAGGCACCTAGTTCTGACTGCAATACTCCATTCTAGCACCTTGTTGCCTATACTGGGACTTATATTCCAAGTTTTATCATTTATTATTTATTAAACATTATTTCATTATACAGATCATAATCTATAAAAAAAAAAAGAAGAAAAAAAGAAAATGCAATATAATAATAAACTAAACAGAACATAGAATGAAACGATTTTTTAAGTATAATTTACATGCTACTGGGGACCGGTAGTTACCATTAGCTGATAACTAGCTAATTACAAAAACTAAATTGACCGTCAGGGTGCTGGTAACCAGCACCTACCTTATCCTATCTATCTAAGAGAATTTAATTCCTATTTTACTTTTAGTTCCACATTCTGTATTCACTTCTTATTTAAACCATTAGTTCTCTTTTAGGTTTTTAATGGTTATGTATTCTTAAACTTATAATATTAATACATGTTTTGAACTCTACCTTCCCTAATTTAGTTCAATTAATATATTAAGCATTCCCTTTAAGTATGTTTTTATTGTTGCTATTTTGTCACTGCTACACACTAATACTATTTGTGCATATAATCCTTATGCCCTACTCTTCAGTTTACTATTTGTTCACTGGTCTCATTGTTATAACTTATCTGGTATTTCATTATTATTTATATATATTTATCACAACTTGCACACTCATAAAACACTTAAACACTTTTACCATACCCTTTTAATTACCACCATTTCCTTTCACTTGTACCGCTTACCTTGTAAAAATCCTAAATGTGGTTTCCTTTGGAAGGGAAGTAAAGCCATGGGTCCCAATCATAGATTTATGGCATGTAAAAGAACCTATCACCATGGGTGGCTGAGGTAATTAAATGCGGACTTGTGAGATTTGGGGTTCGAATCCCACCAAGACTGTCCTCCCTGACTGAGGTTTTTCCAGATTTGCCTCAGTCCTCATTAATGGCAAGTGCCAGGGAGGCATCTTAAACTTAGGTCTGGAATGCTTCCTTTCTTTAAAAAAAAATCCTTCCCTAATTTATCATTTCATTTCATGTATCATCATTGTCACTGCCTATGATGCCTCACTAGTTAAAATGGGCGTTATGAAAAAAAAAATGTCTACAGGAAAATGCCACTGAGCAACTTATCAGCAATTTCATGCCCTGAATTGAATGGAACATGATGACCTGAAATGTTAAAAGCATTCTTAAATAAACCAAATAAATAGTTAAAAATGTAGCAAACAAGATACTTAAGTGTGAAGTTATTGATTTGATACAGTTGACAGAGAGAGTGAATAATCATCTGTCCTTAAATGAAGCCAGGAAAACCTAATAGGCAGAACCCAAATGAGGTCAGCATTATGAACTGCCTCCACCTAGTAGACAACACATAGAAAATAGAAAAATATTAAAGTCTATTAATGTCCAAGGTGGAATTTAAACTTTCAATCCTTCTGGTCATCAACTATTTGCAATAAAAAGCATTTTCATAGGTGCCAGCTGTAAATATCTAAAATTGTTTTAAACTGTATAACGTAGCAAAGTCAACTAAATAAAATTCTGTTTGTAACTTTAGAGACCTGCACTAACATATCTTATGTATTCTGGAGTTTTAAGTCTTTATTTATTCATTCAAAACGTTTATCTTCATTGGTGTTGAGCTTTGCAGTTGTCTTGTTGCATAACAATTGATGTGTATGATGACTATTTGCAGGCAGGAATAATTGAGGAAATGCTAGAAGAAACAATGGATACCCTTGAAGACACAGAAGAAATGGAGGAGGAAGCCCAGGAAGAAGTGGACAAGGTAATATAAAACATTACTTTTCTCTTTATTTATTTCTATACAAAGTAATGAACAAGCATTATGTACTGAAACTAGTGTGTCTTATCTCAAGCTAGGCAGGGTTACACATTATACACCCATTAAAAAATAAAATACAATTCAAACAAACAAAAAGAAATTTAGATCCAGTATGTTCACCATTATAAGTAGTAATTGCAAGGGAATAGGCACAAATGAACCCAGTTGCTGAAATTTACTCACAACAATATAACAAATTATTATTGAAGAAATCACTCAAATTTCAGTAATTTTGTTTCACTTACTTGGACATGTTTCAAAGGCTGTTGCCTTCATCTTCAGCATGATTCCACTGTTGCTTCCCACATTGGTATTAAGATGCTGCTCTGTGAATTTTACAAACTTGGTGATGAGTTTACTATTTTTTGGGAGATCAAAATTAACCAAAATTTTCTTGTTTTTGTTTATGAATATATTATCCCCGCACTGTTAGTTCTATGGGTTTTTGAAGAGCTTTTAAGAGTTTTGGTTCCCTTTGGAATTTGTGGTTCTTTTGCCAGAAATGATCTCCTATTGCTGATTTTTCCATGTGTTTATATTTTACATTTCTCATGTGTTCCTTAAACCACATGGTAATATTTCTTTTTGATTTGCCTAGGACTGCAACAAGAAATACATATTGGTTCCAAAAGGAACCAAAACTCTTAAAACTCATTCAAAAATCTACAGAATGGTAACCGAATATCTTGGACATCAAAATTATAAAGCATCAAGGAAACCTGCTGCTTGGAATATAGAAAGAATACACATGCAGAAAATCATATCAAAGCTGAAAGTTTTAACCCCACAACACACAAACATGCAGTTATTAACAGTTTAACCACCAGTTAGTTAACCTACAAATTAGCAAAGAAGAATGCTTTAAAGAATACAGACAAATAGAAAGTACAGCAGTTAAAAATGGTTTTCCTTTTGATTTTCTTGTGTAGATTTTTTCACAATTCTTATTCAAATTTCTAGCTAAGGCTATAAGTTTTTAAAGTGCCAGTATGGCAGTGGCTAATGAAGATGCCCATTGAAAGCATAACAGATTCTGAACATGTCTCTCATATCTGGCACCATGGTTATGACATTTGTTTTCAAGCTCAAGTCTTTTATTTTTTTTTTTAATGTTGTTTTCTAACTAGGGCCTAATGATATAGCTTTTAGCCTAAGTTTTAAGTTGGTGTTGCAACTTATGCATTTAAATCTTAACATATCAATTCATATAATTACAGTTCTTGCTTACTAAAGGTAGAATTATGGATAATCTTATTGAGTTGGATGTCGTATATTCAAAGGTTACCTAAATTTCATTCTTAATTCTGTAGTATGAGTATCACAGCAAAAAATTTAATGACATGGCAAAAATTGAACCCGTGGCCTGCGGAACATCAGCCTTTGCATTTTGCATTATGTCACACAAGCAGTTAAAGAGCTCCCTCTAGAGTAGGCTACATTATGCAAGAAGGTAGTTAAGTATGTATAAGGTAAATTAAGTTTTAGGCATCGTGTTACTAGTAAACTTATTAGCCATTGTATGTTGGTAATACATTCATTGTTGAGAAAGAGAATAAAAGTTGAAAGTATTAAGTAAATTTCACTCATAATTCTTTAGTATGCATATCTCAGCACTTATATTGAACAAAAAAAATTCCACAGCATTACAAGAATTGAATCCATGGCCTGCAGAACATCAGCTTTTGCATTATGCCACACAAGCTGTAAAAGAGCTCTCTGTAGAGCAGGTTACATAACAAGAAGGCAGTTAATACATGTTGAAGTGTCTCAATGTTAAATGATTAGTTCCAGATTTGAGACATTTTTATGGCACTAAACCTTGAAAAAGCTGATAATGAATTGCAGAAAATCAACATTACTATGCTTGCAAGGCAGTTTTAAAAACATTCTAAACCAATTTTTCATCCTACTTGGCTTTAACACTGACTTATCAGCATCTGATGCAAAAAAATGCTAACAGTATAAAACTGTGTTATGTTTAATTGTGAACCATGCATTTCCTATATCAAATTGCTTAAATATGACATCTCTACACTCTCTGAAATTATTTTGGTGTAGTTCATTTACACCCCGTATATATAATTCACACACTTCAGCATGATACTGCCACAGGTGGCCGAGATCGTTAAAGCACGGACTCGTGAGTGGGAGGTCTGGGATTTGACTCCCACCAGGATCGTCCTCCCTGACAGGTTTTTCCCAGGTTTTCCTCATTATGGCAAATGCCGGGGAGGTACCCTAAACTTGGAACGTTTTCTTCCTTAAAAATAAATCCTTTCCCAACATTCATTTCATATATCATCAGTGTCCATCGTCTGTGGTGCCTCTGTAGCAAAAATGGGCATTAAACACTATTCATTCATTCAGCATGATTAAACTGTTTTTCACCAAATGATTCAGTACTTCTTTTTTTCTATTTCTCTCCCCCATTCTCATTCCCCACAATATTTCATTTTAAGTATTGACTGTACTGATATTAAAATATGGGAAATACTGATCTAGATATCTTCAAAGTGACCTCATTGTTAATATTAGATAAATCAGAGAAGCACTATTTATTTCTTGAAAGTATCTTTAATGAAAAAGCAATAGTGTTCCAAGAAAGCTATTCTTACATTAAAAATATGATTAATATATGGGAACTTTAGTACTCCTTAAACATGTTCTCTGATTTCTCTATTTTAATAGGAGTGCATAATAACTGATTGATAAGAAGAGAAGTTTGCTCAAATTTCACATGGAAAGAGTCAAGAACCAATTGTACATTGTGGAATTTTTCAGCACCAACTAGACTTCGAAGATCTTATAATTTGTATAAATTATCTGAAATCACAAAGCTTATGCATATGATGGCAGACTCTATTCACGTTTAAATCTTCCTAATCTCCTAATTCAGAACCAAAAATCTCAAATACCGGACTGCTCTAGATTATATCTAACATTATTGAAGTAAAATTGCATTATGTGTACAATACTCTTGAAAGTGCTAACATTACATATAATTTAAATAAAAACCAAAGAGAAAAATAAATTAATAACAACAATATTGTGTTTCTTTAGGTGCTTTGGGAGCTTACTGCAGGCCAATTGGGACAAGCACCGGCTGCTGTGACTGATTCATTACCTTCTGCTGGTATTGAAGAAGCTACAGCATCATCAGTTCCTGTAGAAGATGAAGCTGAACTTGAAGACATGCAGTCACGTTTGCAAGCACTACGCAGCTAACCTTAATGCCAAGAAAACATTTTGAAGGACAGTTTGTAATAGAGCTAAAAGCATATGTTTATTCTTTGCTGCCTTTGCTGTTTCTTTCATGACGATAACATTTATGTTTAATAAAGAACTGTAAAGTAAACTGCATATTGTTGAACACTTTTAGTTTAAGTTTAAAAAATACATGCTAATAATTATATCACATTTTGCTTAATGTGGTGGTTTCCAAAATATACATATATATATAAAATTTGTATTTGCTATTACATGTGTTAGCAAATAAAGCTAAGTTATTTATGTTTTACCATGTTTTAATACTGGATAATCCATCATGGCTCCATACCACATGACATTGATATGATATGATATGATATGTTTATTAAGTGCTAAGAAAATTACACATACAAAATATATCAGGGCCTCTACCTATCTGACCCAGGTCATTTTAGGTGTGACCCCTCCCAATTACAATTATTGTTACCATAATATATTTAATTCTATTAAATTCTCCTAAATACTAAATAATTTAACAAAATACAAAATATCTGCCTCAATTTAGTCCATTCCCAGTCCCTGATTCGTCAGCAGTAACCTACTGGAATTCCAGGGGACGAGGATTCCACTCAACCTGAAGCACCAAAATAAATGATTTACTTGCTATAACTGCTCCAGTATTCTATCAACTTACTATAATCTCTACAAATTTTTTATTCCTTAATTACTGTAGTACCTATAATTTTACATTTATTTACCTTATAGCACAATTTCCAATGTCCTTGGCTCAATAATTTAAATTAATTAACCCCAGACTATTTTTACTTACTTGATCAATTCCTTTTAAATAACAAATATATTACAAGGCTCACTACCAGATTCTAGAACGCACTCGCCCAATCTATTGTTCCTTTCTTCTCTTCACAGTCCATTTCCATTTATTTCTTACTCTCTCTAAAAATTTCCCTATATCCTTACAGTTTTTTTGTATTATTTTGTTAACATTACTTTTCTCCCTAATGTTTAATCTTATACTTTCTTTTCTCCAAGTCTCAGTTTCTTTACATTCATAAATTATATGTTTTATATCATCTTTATCCCCACATAATGGGCACACACCTTGTGGGTATACATTTCTTTGACCTTTTAACCTCTATATTCCTGCTCTTAGCCAGGTTATCCCCTTTCTTTCTTCATTATTAGTGTTATCTATATACCTCTTTTCCCAGCTATTTTTCATTTTCATTGAGACATAAAAAACTAGTGACCTTTTCTCAGATAATTGACTAAATAATTTTTGGATCTCTGTGTCCTTGAATCTTTTCCTAACTTCCTTCCAGAAACTTTTGTGGTTTATTTCTCTTTTTCTCCATATATCCCCTAATCCATTACTTTCTAGGTTATATCTCAAGTTACTAACCCAACCTGTATTTTGTAAACTTGTTTCTTGATATTGTAAGCATTGTTTCAATAAATTATCATCATATAAATTAGAATCCTATACCAGTATTTTAAAGCTCTCTCCATAACTATTCCCTTTCTTGTACCTCTCCCCATTTCAATCTGTGCAACTTCGTTTGCTGTTGCTATTGGCAGCCTTAAAACTTTCTTACAAAATATCCTATGAATGTGATCTACAACCTCCCAACCTTTCTCAAGTCCCCAAATTTCAATACCATAGAGCATTCGGACCTCAACCACCGAATTGTACACCCTTTCCAGCCATTTCATCTCCATCTGAGGCATTTTATATAGGTACCCCCTTACAGCTATCATTGCTAATTTTCCTGTTGCTAGTGCTGATTTCATTATGACATTGATATACTTTGTGATAGTCTTAGATAAAACTTCAACTTATGTATTCACTTTTTTACTCTTTACTCCATTCACTTACACAAAAGTAAGGCACGTTTTGGGAGAATCTCTCCCATCTTCAGTTGCTTACTCTGCAACTAAGATAAGTGAATACATAAGTTGAATGTATACAGTTTTTTTTCACACTAACTCCATTCACTTACATAAAATTTGGAACATATGTTTCGGGAGCGATCCCTCCCATCTTCAGCCTGTTGACAAACTCTGTTGGGAGGGATCGCTCCCGAAACATATGTTCCAAATTTTATGTAAGTGAATGGAGTTAGTGTGAAAAAAACTGTATACATTGTTATATATATACCACTCCATTGTCAACAGCTTCGTAAGTACACTTATTTGAGTTACATAAGTTGAAGTTATATTGCCACTCCATTATCAACAGCTTCGTAAGTACAATATTAGTCTTAAATAAAACATGTTTACACAAGACTGAGACTATTCAGTGGATACATATTTTCTTGTGTTCAACACTCTTAATGTATATTTACATGCTTCTTAATGAAAAGATATATATACACACAGTTAATTATATTAAAAACAGTTAGTAACTGAAATTCAGAGGGAATTTAAACAAATCTCTCTGACACTAGGATTCTAAACAGTTTCATGATAAATGACAGTGAATAAATTTTAAGAGACAAGAGGTGCAAAAAATAAACACTTGAACTAAATGAAGAAATACTCAGCTACAAAACTTTAAATGAGATGTATTTCAAGGGAAAATACCTCTGAAATTTCTCTCTTCCAATAAATGGGCCTTTTGTAGGAGCTACATCTGAAGTTTCAGAGGAGAGTGCAGGTTTTATGAATAAATTATAAATAATTTGTACTTTGAAGTAGTAGATCTTAACCTACTTCTTTTCTCACACATAAACTGGTCCCATTTCTAAAAGTAAGTCATTTACAAGAGGGTTTCCAGAAAAGGAAGCCAGTCAATCATGCCTTTCTCCTAAAAACTGTGTATAA
The DNA here is from genome assembly GCA_030762175.1 of Metallyticus violacea. NCBI lineage: Eukaryota > Metazoa > Arthropoda > Insecta > Mantodea > Metallyticidae > Metallyticus > Metallyticus violacea. The sequence continues at coordinate 96,129,443 of CM060840.1, read as the reverse complement.
ATGTTACCTTATAGCAAATGCTGTCCTCCCTGAGCTAAATAGGCATTGTACCACGTAAACATATTGCGATTGACATGATTTAGTTTGACAACTATGATGTTTTTCTTGAATTCAATGTGTGAGCATTTGTTTTGTACACTTTGTTCTTCAGGCTACAAATAAAAATCACAAACTGTTAGATCTGGGAAGTGAGAGGGCCATAAACAAGCACTAATCACTCTTATCTTTAAATACATCCCTAATTTTACACATGGACTTCTCTTCTGTATCAGCAGTGACAGAATCTTGTTGAAAGCACCCATGTGATTTTTCTTCTTCTGATAGCTTAACAAAAATGGGGTTCGAATGTTATTTCAGTACCTCTCTCTGTTTACTGTCTGCCAAAAAATTGGACAGATTATGCATTTTAAACTTATAGCACACAAATTCAATTTTCCTATTATAAAGAGGGATTTCTTGTAGACAATTTGGATTATAAGGACATCAATAATGAGTGTTGAGAGTGTTCATGTGACCATTTTGAGGAAATCATGCCTCATCAGGTTGTGGGTCAATTAATAACTGATGAAAGAAACCACTAACAGTGTTATGGAATCACCTTGTCATAGACAATGTACACTTGTAAGGTTTGAGTTTTATAAATAACGTTGCTGTATGTGCAGAAGGCATTAAAACCCCAACTTATTGTGCTTATTTTGATAGCGACTTTGTTTGCAAATGTTTAAGATTTGCTCCAATTTCATCTGATTTGTTTTATGTTAACACTACATTTTTGTGTGTGTGTGTCTTGTTTTGAACTGAACCAGTAACACCAAATTTATTCACAAGATAATAGTTGCAGTTCTGGAAGGAGGCAATTGCCCAGGGAACTTCAGAATAAATTTTTCATGAATGCCATGAGCTGATTTATATTTATAACAACATATATTCCTCTAAAGTTTTTTTCAAATAAATGTAGACTAGTGACTGCTTGGAAGCTCAAGGATGGGCTGGCAGGAAACCATGAATAGAAAGGGAGCTGGCCTTGACTGAGACACAAAACCGTATGTGAGTGGTGAGGACATATTCTGGAAGTTTGATATATACTTCTTAAGAGCTCAGAGAAAATATCACGAAGTGCATTCCTATAATGAAAAAAATGGATTTATGGTGTGACAACATTGTGAGAACATTGTTCTTTATCTCTAAAAGTTAAACAGCTGGAGATGTGTAACAATTTTGTCTTTCATTTTTTTTTTCTTTTTTTTTTTTTTTTTAAGTTTTACAAACAAATTATGATGTAGCAGAAATGTGTTTATCACAAGCAAAAGATTTCAATTTGATCAGGAATTTTGCTCAAAATTTTACACATGGAGTTGCTTTACAATACTGACAAAGACTACAAAGTCATTTGTCTAAGTGACATACCGTTTGGTAGACAAGACCATACTTTTGCCTTCTTAAATGAAGACGAGGGTCCTCTATAAAGTAATTAAAAGAGATGTGAGCGTGGTAATAGGCATACAAGATAGAAGAAACATCAAAACAACCTTTAAAATCTCATTCCCTAGACATGACGTCAAATACCACTTGAATTATACTTTTGAAATTGCTAAAAGGTATAGCAAGTGTATATTCAGGATACTGCAGCAAAGGTGATATACAGGATCTGACAACTTGTAGATGATTAAATGCAATTTCATGATAAAAACAACAAAATTTTCCAGTTTATTATCTTTTACATATCAGAGATAACAGTATCATCTTCTTTGCATATATCTTAAGTACTTAAAGAAAGAAATGTCCAGGATATGGAAATATTAATTTATTTAGGTGTTATGGTCATATATCCAACGTCTTTGCCATGAAATGATTGACTAAGAATTATTATTGTTTAACAATGAGCATTCCATGATAATAGAGCAGAACATTCTTTTCAGAAAGGACACCAAAACCTGTTTAATAAATGGTTTTTGAACATCTTGCTAATTGCACCAATTTCTATATATTTGAAGGACAGTTTTCTGTAATTTACCTCTTGATCTTTTAGACCTGAGAATCTTATAGAAAGATATACAAGGTTTTGAATAGATGATTGCTCTATTATAAAAAATACGTCAGCAAATTGTAGTATTATATCTTCCCTTGTATTTATGAACAGGACATGTTTTGAGAGCCCTATTCTCACCCTCAGCTGTAGACTGATATCTTATGGCACCATTGTTGTTAACTGCTAGTGATCATTTGGGATGCTGATATTTACATTTTTTTTTCCCTAGCTTCTGAATAAAGAGTTTCCAAATTATTTTTCATTTGTTTGTTGATATTAAGTTCGCTGTATTTAACTAGATGTTCTTTGTTTAGGAAGTAAAATGATTGAAGGCTGTAAGAATCCTTTGGAGTTAGCAATTTGGGAGAAGATTTTTATTCTATAAAACAAAGATTGAGTCATGAATTTAGAAATTCTACTAAAAGACAATCTGTGTTAACTTGCATTGGAACCACCAGATCTCCCTAAATCATCCACTTACACTGGTGGCAGAAAACGTTACTACCTATTATAGCAGGTAAGTTTACCAACCTAGAAGGATTAGCATGTCAATGCATTACTTCAGAAATACTCCTACCATTGCATTGAAGAAGACTCTACTTGGTCTCCCTCCCATGGATATTTACTTACAAGTGGAGGCTAGGCTTATTTAGGGTTACCAGATGAAATTCTTGGAACCAAGGATAACTAGGATACCATGAATAAATAAATAAGAATAAATATGATAGAATGTAAGATCAATCATTTCAACAGTTTATGCTCACGAGAGACCAGAGATGATTGATTGTACAGTTAGCTTCTCCATCTTTAAAACAAATGCAATCTTTATTCTTGTACGAGCTTACGATTATAAATAGACTAGTATCTTATCTAATCTACGATTATAATGGCTCCAGAAAGTGATTATTTTAAAATATAGTTAAAATAATACTTCAACAATTTAGTAAAACTCTCTGGAAGTCCCTGGATGCATAAAAACCTATGAAATGTCTGGAAAACTCGGACATCTGGTAAGCCTGGGCTTACTGTATACCGCATGGTACAGGCAGGGAATTGGAGAAGCAGCTGTGTAACAAATGGACACACCTCCAATCTAAATTTTCTGGATATTCTAGTAATGAACTGAATATTGTTTTCTCCCTCCATTTTAGGAAACTCTCGGATCTCGAGAAGACTTGATGGAAAGAATTAGGCATGAAAATGGATGTGACCAACTTGTGTGGTTCACTGACGGATCTCACAGAGGGACACAATGGCACAGGCATATATGGCCTATTTCCAAGGACAAATATTAGTATAAGTTTTGAGAAATATTGCACAGTTTTTCAAGCAGAATTGTTTGTTATCTTGAACTGTGATCTTAGAAGACTTGAGAAAGGTTACCACAATAAATGAATTCTCATTCTTACAGATAGCCACAGTGCTTTAAAGGCTTTTCTTTCTGACCAGATAAAATCTAAATAGTATAGGAAAGCCAAAATACCCTGACTTCTTGCAACAGATTTGAACTATGATGGGTGCCAGGGCATCTGGGTGTTTATGGAAATGAAAAAGCAGAGCAGTTGGCAAAACAGGGTACACATCTACCCTTTACATACTGCTAATACCATGGTAAAAACATGGATTGGAGATAAACACCAACTTAGGTGACAAACCTATCCTGGACAAAAACAGGCTAGGAAATTGGTCCTAGGCCAAAGCAACACTCTTTCCTCATCTCTCTTAAAATTGGACAGAAGAATTAGGAAAGTAGTTCCCTTAATCCTGAACATGATCACTTCAGAAAACATCTATGTAAAGTGGGGCTTCATAAAGATGAACCGATTTGCAGAATATGCAAACAGGATGAGCAGACTGCCTTGCACATCCTGTTTAATTGCCCATTCCTAGTAAGAAAGAGGTTTTATGCTTTTTATAACCAGGAAAGAACTAGGAAAGGGTGCTGATATTGGAACCAAAATACTGGAACATGTTCAAGGAACAGATTTTGGTAAACTGAAAGCTGTCTTCTTATCAGATGGCATAATAAGCCTTTTAGGCTGGTGTGTGGGAGGTTGACAAAACTCCAACAAACCACCCCTCTAAATCTAAATTTTCTGTTGTGCTTTATGGTATAATAAAGATTAGATTTCAAAGGGAAAATAGAATAAAAAAGAGGAAAATGTTAATAAAATGGGGAGATGTTTAAAAAGCTATATATAATATCATTTTCTTTTTCACTTCATTGCCCAAAGAAAAAGTTATACTCAGCTATATTCAAAATTTTGATAAGTTTAAAGATCAGATCTGTCACTCTGAATTTAAAGTATTTCACATAAATAACATGACACTCAGCATTAAGACAAATTGTGGCGAGAACAAGGCAACTCTAAATCTGTGCACTTCACAAATTTTTCAATGACTGGATTTTTACGTAAGCTCAGTTATACTTTGCATGCTTTTTAATTCTTTCACTATAATGACTGCACTTCCTTGAATGGACTTCTCTTTGATGATGGTTTCTGACAAAAAATTTAAACATATCACAATTTTAAGTCTCCAAATTAGGATTTCTCAACAAAGCCTTTGCTTGTATACCAGCTGCAGATTCTGCATCATCCAAGGATAAGTTCTATGTTCGTAGGTCTCTGTGACTGTTCTGTGAACTCAATGAATGCTCCGGGAACTAAAATTAACTAAGCATAAATTCCTAAATCTTAGTAAAATGTTTAAAGAGTAAAAATGCCACATAAAATAATTCATTCTAAGAATGATTTCACCTGCAATAGATCTTTGTATTTTATCCAGAAAGATTTGCTTTGTGCAAAGGGGAATGCCACAATGTGCAAAGGCAGTAGCAAAATCTGTGTAAAAGATATTCTACTCCTCACCTGCAAAAATTTTGAATGGACAATTATTTAAAGCTTTCCCATCAATTTTTTTGTTTTTAAATGGTTCCTATACTTAGGTGTTGTATTATTATATCCTTAATTAATATCATACAAAAGAATACTGAATAATCTTTCAATGAAATTGTCCTTGAAACTGCTTACTAAATTCCATAGTTTTCTCCAGCAAATGCACAATTTCACCATTTTGCTAACAGTCACTGCCACACGGGAAATTTCAGATGAAAATGTAAAAGAAAAAATATGTAGCATAATGAGAAGTTCTGTTTCTTGTTTGCCCCTGTTCTGTTTACTAACTAATATATCTGCAGAGTATAACTCTCACTGTGATGAATATGTTAAAATGAATCCATTTGTCAATAATGCATCAATATAAAAGACTCCTTTATGTTTTCTATCCCAAAACTTAATAAAATTATTTAGACTTTTGGAGTATTTTTTTTAAAAAAAAAAAGTGACCCAGAAAGGGAAATGTTGCTAAAAAATGTGAATGTGAACTGGGTAAAGGGCATAAGAGGGGGGGGGGAAGAAGACAGGATTTGTGAACGGAGATTTGCTGATCGTCAAGGACCGTCCTCACAAACTCTTTTTCCAGGTTTTCCTCTATCCTCATCACTGGTAAATGATGGTAGGGATGGCACCCTTAATTAGGCCGAGAACGATTCCTCCTCCACTCCCAAACATACTTTCCCAATTTTTTACTGTTTCATCAGTGTCCACTGTCTATATTGTCAGTAGTTAAAACGACTGTAAACACTCCAACCAAAGATAGATACAAAAGAACGAATGAATGAATAGTATTTAACGCCCGTTTTTGCTACAGAGGCACCACAGGCGATGGACACTGATGATACATGAGATGAAATGATATTTTGGGAAAGGATTTTTATGGAAGGAATCGTTCCAGGTCTAAGTTCAGGGTACCTTCCCCGGCTATGAGGAGGTTATGAGGACTGAGGAAAACCTGGAAAAAACCTGTCAGGAAGGACGGTCCTGGCGGTATTCGAACCCAGACCTCCCGCTCACGAGTCCGAGACTTAACGACCTCGGCCACCCGTGGCGATCAAAAGAACGAGAAACAATCTAAATATTGCTATTATAATGTATATGGTTTCAGTAGTGGATTCCATGCTACTTCAATTGGCTACCCTGAATAAGAGAATTTTTGTGTGTGCATTGGTTTCACTGGATAGTGGCTTAGCAGTTAGTTATATGATGAATTACGAATGTGTTTCAAATAAAAATTGAACATGTGATATTGCGGGTAGATAATATAAGGACATATGAAAATGCATGGTGATGCTGATGCAAGAGTACACTGTTCACAGAATAAATAAAATGGGTAATCTGTAAGCAGCTACCGAAATGCTGATCCCAAACGTAGGACTTAAATGTTGTGTGAAGTGCAATACTTAGAACTTTATTGTTTTTATGGGTACTCGTTATGAATGAAAGCTACCGACGTTGTTCATGTGCGATTAGCGACTAAGGGTGGCTAGGATAACTGTTAATTGTTTGAATTACATGTAATGCGGCTATGGCAGATGATAGTAATGTTTGGGATGATCTATCACATTTACCCGCAGATCCTCCTAAGATGCGAAAATTATGTAACCGATGTAGGTAAGAAATATTACTGTTTTCAATTATGTTATTTATTAGTGTAGACGATGCGAATTTTGCTAAAAGGGGAAAATAGGTCGCTGTATTCGTTTGTTCTTCTCCAGACCTATGATTAGTGAGGAACGGTTTGCACTTTGCAGGAGCACTGGGCGATGTCATTTTCATGTAAGGAAATTTGTGTAAATTGATTCGACGAAGGCAAGTATTTTATGGTGATAAAATAAAAGAAGCTATAATTTTGTTTTTATGATTCACATATGAAAGAAACTAGTGTACATAGTAGTAACATGTGTTTTTCAGCTGTTGTCAAGGCATAGACATGACTTTTATCTGCAAAAACAAGGAGGAAATATTTGAATATTTGGCACTTTATTCCAGAGGTTAAGTTATCCATCACACACTGTGGTTTGAATGAGGGGTTGTGAGAGTATGTTCGTGTTTTGCCTATCAGATTACATGGCCTGGAAAGGAGCCACTTCTAATTGGTAACAATGTAGTTCTCCGCCAGAGTGCTATTCATTGAGATGTAATTAGCTTCATTTAAATGAAAAATTTACAAAAATCAACATGTATGTAAAAGTTTTCTTATATATAAGCTATATTTAAAAATATTCACAATAGAGAAATTTACAGTTTACATTTATATGATTATAACACTGACTATGAAGTTGCTTAGTTCAATTTTATGACAAATTAAAAATTGTTAACAAAGTTACAGGTTTCTTGGGCAAAATATTATCAACATACTGTTATTAATGCTATCTGATTTCTCAATGACAATTCTTTCACAATGCCTACTTTTCAATTTGAGAACCTTTGATTTAAATGTTTGTTCTGAATTTTCTCATCCTGTTGTTAATGTCTGTAATTTCTTGTGATTGATTATTGAGAATGAGAAAAGTTCTGTTACAAAAATGTCACATAATCCTTTTTGTCACAATCCCTGCATTTAAACTTCTCTATAATCTGGGGAACAATGAAGACTTTAAAGGTTTTTCACTGGGTAGACATTTCCCACTATTTTAAAGAATGACAAGTGAATTTTAAATCTTTTTCAGGAAGAATACAAATAATCTTGAGGGACAACGGAACACTCCTAGGTCTTGCAACTTAATAAGACATATCTAAGGGCTATCAGTAATTCTTGACAGTTCAATGCAAGACATATAATCTGTGTTCTCCTCAGCTACTCCTACTAAGTAACCACCAATAATTTCATGATTACTAATTGTTTTAAAAAGAAATATTAATAATAATTAGTTGATGAAATTAATTGTCTATATCCAAAGAATACAGCCTTTGTTTCCACCACTTTATTTTCTTTAAATTTACTCTTATTATTTTCAAATAGACACCCCCCCATTTTTTTTTTTTTTTAACTATTTCATCAAAATTTTAATTTTGTTTCTTAATTTATGCACAATATATGTTAGTCAGCAATTCAGTTTTCTATTAAAAATGTGTTTACATTTTATACTGCTGGATTTCTAAAAACAGTAGCAAATTAACATGCATTCCCAGTTCATTGGTATTAAATTTTCTGTATCATTATTTGTTATTCTGTGTTTTACTTTCTTCATTTTAGGCTGTAATGTATTAGGAATAGGAAATGACATTTTCTGCAACTTCCACTTTCTGTTTATGACTGAGAAAGTCACTGAATACTGAAAGCACTTTATTTAGTAATAGTGTTTTTTGTGATTATACTGAAATAGCTTTCTTGAAAATATAAACTACAGACCTTAGAGTAGCTGCATATTTGCAACCAGTCTCATTCTGTCTCGAAACGGTAATCCATTTTTCTCTTAGAAATGATTCTAGAGGAAAAATGTTAAAAGTAACACCTACCTTTTTTTTTTGCAGTGTCTAATATACATTGGGGTACACAGTAATTCACCATATTTCAGAAATTTTATTAATAAAATGCATAAAATTGCTCTGCGTTCTATCTCACCGACTTCAAAACTCATCTCAGTTAGCTGACACCTGGTAGCAAACTTGTGAAATTGATGAATCCACTTTTTATGTTCAAAGCTTGGCTCCTTTACTGGCACTATAATCTGATAGGCTACAGTTCTTATAGCAGAAAATTGAAAACAGGCAGTATATGTTACAAAATTCAAGAAAAAGAAATATTGGTTGCATCAGGATTATGTTCATTGTGTGTGCATTATTCAGCCAAACTGTGTCTGAGTAAGTGGGTGTGAAGCATTATTGTTTCATGGTTTCTGTGGAAGTATTGTAGGTAATAATATGCATTGTTAACTATGTGCACATGTTTTACCACAAGTTGTATCCTTTATGTTTTTAAATACATGTAATTCTGTAATTTCGTCAATTACGGGAAATACTTGTTTTCAGTCATGGAAATTGCACAAGATCATCCAGCTGGGAGGGAAAGAATCATCCTGCAAGTTATGGGAAGACATGAAATTTAGGCGCAATGGCCAATCTTTTTCAGCTGGCTGTGCAGATTGAGGGTGATTCAATTACAGCGTTGGCAACAAGGAAGTTAATTAAAATGAATCTAAATGCACATCTTGCCATGTTATAATGTCACTTATTTATTGCTCTGCATGGACAGATGAGTACATGTGGTATTGAAAAATGTACCACCTGGGAAGCAACAAACCATATTTCACAAGGCCACTTTCACCTTTTCACCACATTCGCAGCAGAAAAGTCTCTTTAGTAGCTACCAAATATATCACTAAGGAGTACCAGTCCACTTACTCATGACCCACAATGTATCCATATTCCATAAAGCCACCTTCACCTTTTCACACTTAAGTGCAATTAACTTAATCTTACAGATAGTGGGAATCTTATGAATAAGAACATTATTGGAAGAGAGAGATGATACCGCATTTGAGATGCTTCCTACTGTAATAAATAAATTGACCCTGACACCTCTTGAGTTTACTTCTTATTTTCAGGTAAACTACGTAATGCAAAATGCTGGGCATACACTCACAGGTTGCATGCTGGACTTAACACAAACATGCATGCATGTATCTGCATGGAAAGCATGTGAAAAGTGTGGATAAAGAAATGTTTGCTCTAATGTCATTTTTTAAAGACAGTTTGACAGGCTCATTGTGCTTACAAGCTTACAAAAGGAAAACTGACCAGCTAAACGGACATTTGTTGTAGGCACAAAGCAAACTTGGAAATAAACAAGCACATAATTATTATAGAAGATTATGGTTGGAAGATCTCATCCTCATCAAAAGAGGTCGAGGTATATTTTGTGCAAGATAATGGTGTGCACTATAAATGCAAAATAAACTGCAGTGAATGAAATACATGCATAGACAGATACTTTTGTATGTGCATTAATTCCAGCATTAGATAGAATATGGTAAACACATACACAGCATTAATTGATATCATTGTATGATTCAGTTGAACTACACACTCTTAAACACATACACAGCATATTTCAATTACAGATTCACTGTGAACACCTGAACATATTAATGACTTTATTAATAGACATTGAAGATGTTTCTGTTGTCAATGAAAAGGAGCAAATACCCAAGCGGGCAAACTAGAAAATCCTAACAATTCTAAGCCCTCATCTGATCAAAAAGAAAAGATTGCTTGTGAATATTTGGACACCAATGTCTGTAAGGTTAAGTCATTCGCTGTAATCGCGGCAGAAAAGGCTCCTTTAGGAGCCACAAAATCACTAGTTAGTTAGTTCTCGGAGTACTCAGTGAGTTCGTGGAGCAGCAGCCACAGAGACCTATGTACATTGAACTTGTCATATACAATTACCACAGTAGCTTTCAATCTGTATTTACAAAAATTTGTCTGCATCTACATAAATAATTACAATAAAAATAAAAAAGAACACTTAAACCAACTCAACCAAACAACAAAAACAGACAGGGCACTTAATCATACAATTTTATTATATACATGTTTACATATACATTGATATGTTGTGCAGTTAATATTGTCACTCATATATTGCTTTATAGAATAAAGGCCTTTTTACATAGGTATTTTCTAAGAGCAGATTTAAAGGAATTGTCATTGTTTGTTTATTAAGGCTTTTAGGCTAGAGGTAAGATCATTGTATACTAAAATGCATTCATAATAATGCCTTTTTGATGGCATGAAAGTGCTGAAATTGGGCAATGTAGATTTGTTTTTTGTCTAATATTCTTGTCATGTATATTTTGAATTTGAACAAATTTTTGTTTATTTCTTATATAAAAGTTCATGAGGGATAAAATATATTCACAAGGAAGATAAAATTTCAAATTTCGGAAAGAGTTTCTGCATGAGTGTCTGCTATGTGTACCAGCGATTATTCGTATGACTTTTTTCTGTAACAGGAAGACATGTTCACTTTTAACTGAATTTCCCCAAAATATTAGACCGTACTTCATTATTGAGTTGAAATAAGCATAATAAACTAGTTTTAAAGTTTAATTGACTCCAACATTACTAATGTATTGCATAGCATGCACTGCTTAGTTTAGGTATAATAAGATCAATGTGATCTTTCCAATTCAGATGGTTATCAATTATTAAACCAAGGAAATTAATATATTTGGTTTGTGAAAGTACACTGTTATAATATCCTATCTGTAATTGTGGATATGGAGATCTGTGAGAAATGAATTTCATAACATTTGTTTTATCTAGATTTAGAGACAATTTGTTTGCTTTGAACCATACACACAATGAACTGAGAACCAAATTTAATTTAATAGCACAACATTAAGGCTCTTTCCATTTATCAATATGCTTGTGTCATCTGCAAATAGAACAGTATTTCCTACATCTTGCATAGATAAGTAGAGGTCATTTATATATATAAGAAAAAGAAGAGGACCCAGAACAGATCCTTGAGGCACTCCATGGTTAATCATTCCCCACTCTGAAGCATTGTTTTTATTATTGAAGGGACAATTTATCACTGCTTTTTGTTTCCTTTTGTCAAGGTAGGATATAAACCATTTTAAATATTGGTTTTTTAGTCCATAGAAAGCTAATTTATCTATCAGAATTTCATGATTGACATAATCAAAAGCCTTAGCAAAGTCACAAAATATTCCTCCTACATGTGCTCTTTCATTAAATGCAGTTAAAATTTCATTAATGAGTTTATAGTTTGCATTTTCTGTTGAAATTCCTTTTCTAAAGCCAAACTGATCACTAACTAGAACATTGTTACTTTCAAGGTTATGGTAAAGCCTATTGTACATTACTTTCTCAAACACCCTAGAATGTAGGTGAAATAGCTATAGGTCTATAATTAGAGACATTTATCTTTGCTCCCTTTTTGTACAGAGGCCTCACTATTGAATATTTTAGCTTCTCAGGAAATACATTCAATGTTTCATTACATAATTGACTAAGGGAGGAATTAATTTCCTTTGCACAGGCCTTTATGACTTTGCTGTTGATCTCATCATAGCCAGAAGAGTTTTTTTATTTTAGTTTTCTAATGATATTACTAATTTCTGGTAGGGTAGTGATACCTTGTTCAAATTCATTATTATGACGGGGAGTTGATGATTGTAAAAATTTTAAAGCTTCTCTTTTATTACCAGAATATAAATTTAAATTTTTTGTTACATTAAGAAAGTAATCATTAAACACATTTGCTACGTTTGCAGGGTGTTATATCTCTTAATTGTTAATATTTAAGATTATTGCATCTTGTTGCAAATTTTTGCCTGTTTCTTGTTTTATTATATTCCAAGTAGTTTTGTTTTTTGACTGATTGATAAGTGTTTGGTAATGGAGGCCTTTCGCTGCTTTTATGACTTTCCTCAGTATCTTACAATACTTTCTAAATTGTATTTTTAATTTAGGGCCTTTACTGATTATATAATTGTCTTTTATGTTGACAAGATTTTTTAATTTTTAAGTGGAAATATGCTTCAAAATGCAATTTAAAAATATGTAAAAAATTGTTGAATTTACTATTAACATCATTTGCACTGAAGACACGATTCCATGATTCTTGTCAAAGGGTCTCCGCCATTTATTGAGATTAGCATCATTAATATCTCTATATTTTATATATCTATAACATTCTTTGAGTTTTACTGTAGAATTTTTTTTCATTATTACTTGAGCATCATGGTCAGAGAGACCATTGATCAATGAAGACACAGAATATGACAGCTTGTCTGAATTTACAAATACATTATCTATTGCTGTGCTAGAGTTTTTATCAATCCTTGTGGGAAAGTCAATTGTATGAACCATATTATATGCAGTTAGAAGGGAATTCGGTCGATTCATTCTTACACTTGGCATTAAGTAATCAATATTTATGTCCCCACATATAATTATTTCATGCTTAGGCTTAAATAAAAAAGTTTAGGGTATCTTCAAGCTTCATCAAGAAAGTTCAAAGTTTCCTAAGGAGTACTAGTCCATTGGCCCATGACCTGCAGTGTAAGCACCTTCAGTACTTGTGTGCTTTTATGATGGTTATTGCTAAAAACTTAAGAAAACTTGTGCTTCCAAAATGCCACTTCTATGAATGAATAGTGTTTAATGCCCGTTTTTGCTACAGAGGCACCACAGGCGATGGACACTGATGATACATGAGATGAAATGACATATTGGGAAAGGGTTTTATGGAAGGAATCGTTCCAGGCCTAAGTCTAGGATACCTCCCCGGCATTTGCCATTTATGAGGACTGAGGAAAACCTGGAAAAAACCTCAGTCAGGAAGGACGGTCCTGGCGGTATTCGAACCCAGACCTCCCGCTCACGAGTCTGAGACTTAACGACCTCGACCACCCGTGGCAGTGCCACTTCTATGATTACATATCCCTTTTTACAACAGCAGTGCATATCACAACATATATTTCCATGAAAATTATGATTTCAGCAAACAATTTAATTATTGTTTAACAATCACTGTGACAATTTTGAAAGATTTTATTTTGAGGAAATTTATTTGTTGACTGTTTTCTTTTATAATAAATAATATAATCATAATTGTATTTAGTAATGTAATTTTCTAATTTAGAGACATAAACTGAATATATAATTTAATCATTAGGCAATTTTATTTCCTACATTTCCTAATACAACAAGGTGTTCACCAAGGCAAATGTTTTGATTACACATTTATTGCTTTTCATAGAATATTCTGCCTAAATTTACAGCTGTCTAGGAAACACTCAAACATTTCATCATTGCTAGAGCTCCAGAATCTTCAACACAAATCCCCCAAGAATGTCTCTTATAAGAGCTAGGTTGTTCACAGTTTTCCTTGCAGCCCAGGTCATAACATCAAAGTGAATGTCTCTAAGAATAAGCAGAAATCTGTTGTATTTCATGGCATGGTCAAAGTGCTGTGGAGCTGTGCTATATGTTGCCAAAAAATCTGTGGGATTTTGATGAGATGATTTCAGTATACCTCCAAATAAAGTAATTCTAGAATAGCTTTAATATCTTCTACAGTTGTATAAAGTGCATCACTTCCTCTAGCATAGTTTTCTCAAATTTTTGCAAGCTTCATATTAGTAAATACAACAATTTCTTCCAATGTAATTATCTCATACATTTAGCTTAATTATTTGCATTCTAATTTCCTTGTTTTACACCCAGTGGGTAAGTAACAATATTCCTCTTCCCAATATGCGTGTTAGGTGGTGGCAGGTGGACATTCCATAGTTTTATTGTATAGTGGTAAGGAATTTTGAGCTACATAAGAATCTGGATCATTTGCAATGACCTCAGAGGATGAGTCATGATCACTATATGTAGAATTTTCGGCATATTTTGCCTGATCACATACACTAACATCTTCAGAAAATTCAAATGGTAAGAGCGGTTAATTTTCAACGCACTCAAGCGATTTCAATATTAGCTGCTCTTGACATTCCATCTTGTAATAAAACTGCAGAAAACTAACATGACAGTCATATTGCATGTTCCTAAAGTGATTAGTAGACAATATAAAATTTACCTCTGAACTGCAGAAAAAATTATATGAGGACAGACAACAGTTTTTTTTTTTTTTTTTGAGTAGTGTTTAATGCCTGGTTTTACTACCGAGACACAGGTGATGAACACTGATGACAAATGAAATGTATATTGGGAAAGGATATTTTTTTTTTAAAGGAAGGAAGTGTTCCAGGCCTAAGTTTAGGGTACCTCCCTGGCATTTGCCATTTACAAGGACTGAGGAAAATCTGGAAAAAACCCCAGTCAGGAAGGGCGGTCCTGGGGGGGATTCGAACCCCAGACCTCCCGCTCACGAGTCTGCGCCTTAACAATCTTGGCCAGCCATAGAGGTACAGACAACAGAATAATGTGAACAGTTGGCATATGAGTAGTGCACCCAGTTTAATAACATGCACAGATTCTTTTTGTGCCCATAGTATACTAAAATTTTTGAACACACTATATCGTAAAATAAATTACTCCATGATTAAACATTGAAAGTAAAAGAGAGCACAGCACTCACATATCTGCCAATGATGGGTTAAGGCATCTTTCATTTCATTCACCATAGAATTTTTATAATTTTGACTTCTCCATACAAGCTCTAAAAAAATCCCCTTTCATGATGATAAACTTTGATTTGATCCCAGTGATTTTACTCTTGCAAATCCATTTGCAATCTGCATGCTTCTAGTATGAGATCTAAGGAACAAAAAATGAATAAGGTGACCTATTTTCAACCCAAATTGTTTTATGGTACAAACTTGAAATACTGAAATAGAAATGAAACTTAGAGCACTAGTTAGATTATGGATATTCAATTTGGAATCAACACAATGAAACAAGCAATAATAATCACTTCTCAGTTGAACTATTTAGTACACTGTTTATGGCTTCACTTATTGGAGATTTATTTATTCAGGACATGTTTCATGGGTCCTTGTCCACATCCTCAGCTCAGCTGTTGAACAAGGTTCTGCAAAACATGTACAAGGTAAATCTCCAATAAGTGAAGCCATAAAAGTTTTCTAAATAGTTCAACTCAGAAGAGATTAATCAATTAGGATATTTGGCACTTAAGCAAAGGACAAATTTTAACAGAGAAAATATACACAAATGTGTATCAAATTTTAGTAGCATAAAAAGGGTTCAGGTAATGCTTTGTTTTGGACAGATGTAAAATAATTGGGCCCATGCTCCAGAAAATAGTTATGTGAAGCAAGCCAATTAGCCCTGAAAGAAGTGTGCTATCATGAGTTCTATAGGGGTTGCAGGAACTTCAACATATTGCATGTAAACAATGTAGGAAAAGTATTGCCAACATAACCTAGATAAAAAGAAATGCAAACAATCCACATGTGGCTTATGACTTCTGCCAGGTGCTACTGTGTTGAAGTATATTTGCTATTACGCTGATTTAACTGCCTGGATAGTGGTTTCATTGTGCAGGGAAGTTCCATAGAGTGCAGTAAAGCTTACAACCTACCTGCACATGAATCCAGGGCTTCCTGGTAGAAGTGCTTAAAAAGCACTTTTATAATAAGAAGCACAAGTATATCAAGGTACTTTTATCTGTTTATAACATTACTAGGTACTGAACCTATTATTCTGGCAGCATATTAGCAGCATACTTTGTAATAATGGCAAAAGTGTTTCAAATATTATAGTACCATATATTGCTAGAAGTAATAAGTGTACTTTGTGCATGGGAATATTACTACTAACTAGGCATGGTAAAAAAGTTTTTTTTACATAAAAATGTTGAAGGTGAGCATTCAAAACATGGGAAACCTTTATTACATACATGGTCCATTTTGTGTAATGTGACACTATGGGCTCTTCAGAAGTAGAAGAGTCGGTCCTGGTGGTGTAGTGGTTACCATACTTGCCTCCTACACCCAAAACGCGGGTTCGAACCCGGCCAGGATCGATGGATTTTTTTGGGCGTAAAAATCCTAAGTATGGCTTCCTTCGGAAGGAAAGTAAAGCCATGGGTCCCGTATCGTACATTTACGGCATGAAAAACAACCTCAAGCCTAAAAGAGAGGCCTCTGAGCAAAATTTGTCGGCCTTTCACGCCCTGAGTTGAATGGGACGCTGATGACCTGAGATGTTAAAGAGCATCCATAAATAAATCAATCAAAAAAAAAAAAAGAAGTAGAAGCAGTGAAGAAATGGGTAAAATTCAGCATGGGTGTATCATAAATATCCCATTTCCAGTAGATAAAATATTTTAAAATGCTTAAAAACACTCCTGTAGCCTCATTTCCAATGAACAAGGAAGCAGTGTGAGTTAAAAACATTTGAAATATTGATACAATGATAAAACACTCGTAACGTTTCACTCTCAAAATTTAAAAATTCAGGACATGTTTCGTGAGACCTTTGCTCATGTTGTCAACTGTTAAACCAATGGGGGATCATACTAGGTTTGAAAAGGAAGTTGAATGTGATGACTTTGGTAGTCTATTGATGAACTTGTAGAAAATATTGTCTGCTTCCGTAATGTCGAAATTCATGAGCTCGAAGTTCATATTTCACAATGAAAATCTTTTCCCATATTTGGGATGTTGAACAGCTTTTAATAAAGAGATGCCTTTTTCTATTTCATGATTCTCATTCCAGAAATGTGCTGCTACAGCTGATTTTTCTGTTTGTGTTCCTTCAATCTGATGCCTATATTTCTCTTGGTCTTGCCTATGTGAAAAAATATACAAGACTACACATACAAATATTTTTGTCTAGCTCCATGAAAGAATGATCATGCGTGGGATTAAGTAAAGTCACTTTTGCAACAGTAATGTAGAGTAAGAAGTGAAAAGTAGTATGCTTTTTTTTTCTGTTTGCTACATGAGTCAGGGTAGATGTGAAGCGTTTGAACATTTTTGTCCAGATTGTTATTGTAAAAAAAAATGATGCAGAATATAAGCAACATTATCTGACCCTTTCTTTGCTACTACCTGGTTGTAAGTGTACATGATTGAGGAACCACTTGATAAAACATGTGCATTGAAAATATAGAAAAAAAGCTGTCTTCTAAAGTATACTTCACTTGAGCTTATGCTTGGCATGGAGATTTTTTCTGAAATCTATAACAATAGGGTGACTATTTTGCTTCTTTTTTGTCAGATCTTCTCATTTTGTAGAACCAATCAGCTCTTTCTAGGTGTAGCGACTTTTCATCATCTAGCTACTATGATTTCCCTGCAACGATACTTTATCCTCATCTTTTGTTGCATTTGAGATTTTTTCTGTCGAGTTCAGTAATTTTGGCTTTCTGTTCATCACACTAATGGTATGTTTTGGCTTGAACTGAAAGCAATGTTGAACTCTGACACAAATATCTGTCTGAATTTTTCATAGGAAATCCAAATATCAGGATATCTAGTTAGAACAGTTGAAGAAGCTTTTTATATTCTGTACTTTTGAAAAATACACTTTTTTGAGTCTTTTAAGCTGTAATGTGATTTCTAATCTTTTAAACAGCCAAAATATTGCATTATTGCTTCATGAGAAAGTTAGTCAAGCTTATGAGGTTGATTAGTGTGTTTTTCTTGTCTGTCAATTGATGACTTTCCAATTTTTCTCAAATATGTTTTGATTGTGGTAACTGGAATGGTTTAATACCAAACAGTGACTGAAACTCTTTAAAATATTCTGATATCTATACAGCATCACTATTCCTAATCACCCTAACTTTGTTGCTATAGGAGCTGTAATCTACCTAGAATCTTCTTCATTCTGCCTTGGCTTATGCTATGATTCAGCATGCATTAGGATGAGGCCTGAAAGATAACTGTTCTGTGCCAATATCATGTCCAATTTCATTAAACATTTTTATTAAATCACCTTGCTCACTTAACAGAAATATTCTTAAAACATTCATGACATTTATATTGGCAGTCATCTCCAGTTTCAAATGAGCTTTTTGGTAATATCTTTGATGAGAATGAATTTCTTGCATTTTTTGTTGATTTCTCTTCACTAGAACATACATTTTCTTTTACTAGCTTCACTTTCAAGTAGTTGAAAGCCGTCATCAATTGCTGTTTCCTCAAAAACTCACTTTATAATTCAAGTAAATTAATTCAACACTAAACACACTATAACATGATCTGAGACAAAATAGTAACAATGCAATAACCTCAAACATAATATCAAAGTCAGTGCACTGAATGTGTTGATTGTGACTTAAATGAACTTGATACATCAAGAAGGCTTGGCGTGCTGTTTTTCCATTACATGTAGTTTCTTAATCTGGCTATAGCATGGGCCATATTAATTTTTCCCTTTTAGTTATTTAACACAGTGAAACAGCTTACCAAGAAGCATGCAGTGCTACCAATACCTCCTTTTAAAGTTTTTTTTGAACTCTTAGTTTTCTCCTTGTACCCTTAAATTATTTTCTAATTATTTAACTATAAATGCAGCAAAACATATTTCTATAATGTTTTGATAAATATGAATATGTACCAAGATTTTATAGAGTTTTTCACTGATTCATAAGAAGAAAGCCAGATAAATTAAAGGTCATCAGATCTTGGGCTCACTAGCACTTCTTTCAGTGGTAATGATGTACAAAATGTAATATATTTGTTAAAACAAGTATAACATAAATTATAACCTTCGTTCCAGACGTCCTGTCACAGTATGTTGGTGTCCATATCTACCAACAATTCCACTGGAAACAAGCTGTTGCATAGTCATTTTGCAGCACCCTGCAGAGCAAAGAAGATGTCTTGCAACAGTACCAATGTTAACTTTGGGACTTGCACCAGGAAAATGCCTTATTTTCAGAGGAAAACGATTCCCTCAACCAAGGTAGGTGTATAGAATATAAGAGAGGTTAGTTTACATTTACGCTATTAAAAGGTAGTAATGGTAGTTTCCCAATAGAGAGAGAGTGGCAGTGACCAAGTGATTACATTGCTCATCTGCTTTTAAGATGGCACAGGTTCAATCCCAACAGCCACAAGTGTAATTTGTGGTGGACAAATTGGCTCCTGGGCAGGTTTTCTTTGGGCTCTCTGGTGTCCCCTGCCATTCATTCCAACTTTGCTCCATCATCATCGTACTGTCATCTTCACCTACATGATCATAATTTAGTTCTATGCAACCATTTTTTTATTGATTTATTTATGGATGCTCTTTAACGTCTCAGGGCATCAGCATCCCATTCAACTCAGGGCATGAAATGGCTGACAAATTTTGCTCACAGGCCTCTCTTTCGGGCTTGAGGTTCTTTTTCGTGCCGTAAATGTATGGCAAGGGACCCACGGCTTTACTTCCCTTCCGAAGGAAGCCATACTTACGATTTTTACCCCCGAAAAAATCCAACGGTCCTGATCGGGTTTGAGCCCGCATTCTTGGATGTAGGAGCCAAATATGGTAACCACTACACCACCAGGACCGACCCTATGCAACCTTGAGTTTGTAGACAATCTAAATACTGTTTGTCCCTGTGGAATGAGGAAGTGGGGCAAAGTAGTGTATATTATGGTTATTCACTTCCCTGATATTGCTGCAGATGGCGTTGCATAACTGCATGATGAAAATTTTTGACTCGTTACTCGTAATTTCGTAGTTAACAGCATATGATATCTGTGCTGAAGAAAACAAAGGCCTTCATTCTGAGGATTAGAAGGTCATTAAAGTTATTGAATGTTGAGCTGATAGTTCCTCTTGTCAAACTAGACCTGAGTGTTAGTGGTGAAATTACTGTGCTATGCCCAGGAAATAATGGAAACAAGATCAAGGCCTACTGTAATGAATGTTGATGACTTTGACAATTGTGAGATAAGCAATATTATACATGACTTTTTGTTCTTGGAAAGTGTGTTCCTGCACTTAATAAGTTGCTTCCTATAGCATGAGAAAAAAATTCATTTTTGTGAGAAGCTAAACTTTACTTTGAAAAGTAATTTCAGGGATATTTTGGGAAAAGAAATAGCAGAATAATAGAATAATTCTCATAGAAGTCATCACATTATGGCTTGGCAACATAATTACGTGATGAAGATAAAGCATATGCGACAAGGTGGTGAAATATTTTCTTCAATGATGAGATATTGGATTAATAGTAATCTTAGTTTGGCAAGTGCTGACTAATGGACTGATAACAGTTCATGTGGGCAGTGTTTGTGGAAAATGCATTTTTAATCTACAAGGCTAGGTCAGCTATAGGTAACTGTCATGGTCAAATGAATCAAGAAACTATCAAAAGTGGGCTTAAGAAAAATTACCTTCCAACATGCCTCCATCCTCAATTATGGTCTTAGATAATGTACCATATCATATGCACAAGTAGACAAGCCACTTACAAAAGTGATTGAATGCAGAACAAAGTGTAAAATGAGAACTTAATAAACTTATTGCAATTAAAAAAAACTAAAAAACTAAATAGAAACTAGTTAAAGTGCATGAATGTTTGCAAGCTTTAATCCACACAGTGATTTATCTGCAACCATAAGTGTGCAATCTGAATAACATTGAATTAGCATGGGCTAAAGTGGAAAGAATGACTGGAGAGAGTGAAATGTAACAGAAGATATATCCCTTCAAAAACTATGAGACATTACCCAATAGTATTTCGCTCATTGGCAAGGTTTCTGCAAATGTATAGAAAATTAGTGAATTCTTCTTCTCCTTCTATAGAAAGTGAGTAATTAAGCACTGAGGAATTGGCTACACCATTTGTATAAGGTGAGAGTATGTTTTTCAACTTGGTACTGCAGGCAGCTCTTATATTTGGGAACTCTTTTCAGGCCTTCCAGTAACTGCATTCCTCATGCATGTGTTAAGCTAGTGGACAGACAGTACATCAGTCGCACTTCCTATCCAGGGTCAATACACTGATATGCTTGGGTTGTCACCATAGAAGGCAGAAATAAATCATTAGCACCAATTAAATTCGGTGTTAAAAATGTAATGAACTATGAAAATAATATTAATTAATATAATGTGGGTACATTTCTTACACACTTCACTTACTGTATTTCAGTTAGGACATGTTTCAGGAACCAACGTTCCCATCTGCAGCTGTTGATCCATTGTTTCCTGCTAAGTGTAATGTTTAAGAAATGTACCCGCAATGTATTAATTACTATATACCTTTTCTTTAAACAGCTTCAAAATTTAACAAATACATTATGAAAATAATGCCAATGTTACTACAGGAACAATATGAGCAGATACAGTATAGTACAGATTGTGAATTGCCTTCCATCTGTCAAGCCTCTAAGCAGCTAAGTTAAAAAGATCATGCATAATTATGCCTTAGAAACCTGAATGTGCAAAGAAAGATACAAATTGTGGGCATTTGTTTAGTTATTTTTTGCTTAGTGTTTTATGTTTATTCTTACCCCATTAGCACCAAAGGCATTTGGCAAAGTTTTTTATTATCACCTATTATAATGAATGCATGATATGTTTTCACACATTTATTTTCTAAAGAATGACTTTTTATTTGGGCCTGAAAAAGAACATTTTTGTCTTATTTTATTTAACTACATTTTTACAATGAATCTGTGAGTATAAAATCTTTCTCTTTAGTTAGGATTGAAACTGGCAACCGTTTGCAGTCCTGCATGACAACAAGAATGTACCAATTCAGCCATGTGGACAACACTGCAAAATCTTAGGGGTTTTCCTTCAACTTTGACATTTAATGTTCATTTCATATCTCTGATTAAGGGTTTATAGTATTTATTTAGCATTCTGTCATAACATAACAGATCATGTGGCACAGTCTATTATTTGCTCTAGCACATTACACCCACATACATTATAACAGAGATAATAGTATGTTTTTGGAATGATCCTTTCCTTTTGGTTAAAGGTTGCATAAGATCTGTTTTCCTTAGAAGTGTACCACATAGGCATGAAGCAGAGCAGTATCGACCTTATGACATTGCAGTATTCCATTCCATCAAGAATTATAATTGGCTTAGATGATAAAGAATATCTATGTACTATGGACCTTTTGTAGATTGAGTTAATTATGGCTCTGGCCAACTAACTAGGGTTAAGGGCAAACCATAACCGTGCATGTACTTAACACTTTAGTAATAATGATGATGATAACACATAATAATAATAATAATAATAATAATAATAATAATAATAATAATAAACTTGTGAGCCAACCTGTGCATATAAATATATAACATTTGTTATTTTGCAACAAATCAAGAAATGCTAGTACCAATATGGTTGCCAAGATAATAATTATATCCTAAGTATAGGGAATTTTTATACATTTTAGAGCTTTCTTGCTCAAATAGTAGGAAAAAATCATTAATGCAAGAAAAAGAGTTAAATTCTGGTGCTCATGTCAGTAAATGCCAGGCAGAGGCCATTTATTTATTGTATGCTAAATCTGTTCATATAAACTGTATATTATGATTAAATATTTACTAATCTTAGCTATAAGTATAGTGCATATTTTATATAGCATTTTAGAGGGTTTTTAGGCCATAAATGTATCATTTTAAGTGCATTCTGTGCTAATTTTTAGATAATCAGAATCCTAGCTTTAATCATTTCTGAAGTTATTATATAAGTAAATGGCCTAGCTCAAAATTATTGATTTGGTTTATTTAAGGATGCTCTTTAACATTATGAAAACACTTTGCAGAAACTTATGAGAATTTGGTTGGGAAATACTTCAACAACCCTCTTACAGCCCAGATCTTAGTCCATTCACACTTTTGGCAGCATTCATGGGACTCTGTTTAAAATGAATATGCAACTCGTCTCAGTAGCCTAATAGGTTCTACAAGAATGAAGATTATTTTTGAGGTAATAAATGTGCAATGACACTTTTTGGCATCTTTGCCCCTCATCAATTGATATTTAGGGTTCATACTTTAAATGGCATTATAGTAGTCAGAGGTTCATAGTATATTCTACTGCTGCATATTCTATAAAAAATTTGCTCCTACTACAATCTCAGAGATCGAAATGATTTTGTGAGCATTTAGCTGTAGTAACCAACAGGGTCTTTAGTAAGACATTAAAAATGAAAACATTAATACTTTCCTTTTATTTTTAAACCACAGGATGTGCTGATCTGCATTACACTATTGGTGACACTACATTTTCAAAGATGTAATGTAATCTTTTGTTTATATAGGATTGCACTGGCTGAGGAAAATTCATCTTGATTATATTTCATGCACTAGCATTGTTAAATTGCAGTCAACTTGAACTTCACTCACCATATAGGTATACATTTTGTGATCTTTCTGTGTATTCATATACTTTCAGACATGAAGGACTGGAAGAAATATTAGAATCTCCAAATTCTCTTCTCATATATCCTTCGAAAGTGTCAGTGAATCTAGAAGAGATACTGCCTGTTTCTGAAGCAAAATCTCCGTACAACTTAATTTTGATAGATGGCACATGGCCACAAGCTAAAGCAATCTATCACAGCACAACTCAGCTACATAAAATGAAACAGGTATTGTTAAGCACAATAATATATTTTAGAAACTAATAAGTTTTTTTTTTCAAAGGATGTATAATTCCAGGACTTTTCTAAAATAAGTCAAATATTTATTTGATAAATGTAATAAACTTGCATCTGTTTAGCCTTTTGCAAGCAGGTTGTGATGATGATAGCATTAATGTTGAGTTGGTATCACAGATAGTTGTGTTGATCAACTTTATGATGGTCATTAATCTTCTCTCTGAACCTGGAATTATGTAATATAAATTCACAGCGGAAAACATGTGGCAGATTAGTATTAAGTTATGCATAAAACAAGATATAAGCACTGTTTTCTGCAGTTAAGAATAGAAATTGTTCTACAATGATCTTTAAGGTAAAAAAAAAAAATTAACATAAAATGTTCCATTTTCATTCACGTACTTAACATGGGTACATTAAGTGTTTTTAAATTTTGAAATCCAAAATAATTCACATTGATTTGTTCTATTATATTAAACTGTTTGAAATTACATGCCTTTATAACATAATATTTTGTTGCACTTTGGCCAGGGGATAAAGGAGAAAGAGTAAAATTTGTTGTTAATTAGGGGATTCTTTCCATGAACTAAGTGATTTAGGATGTAAAATATAATAGATGATTAGATAGTTACTCTTACCTAGCTAAGAGTCTCAGTGGCAGAACTTAACACCATTAAGTGAAAATGATTTTGCAGGCTTCAAAGAGAAAAAACAATTTTTTTAGTATTATATATTTGTATTATTTATTCACTCATATGTGTGAATTAAGTTTTTCTAGATATATAAGAAATAGTAATTGTTCTTAAACGAAATAATCTATCAGTTTTGTAATTTTTTGTTTCCCCCAAATTAGACTTCATCTTTTGAATTTAAAAAAAAATAACATAATAATATAATAATAATAATAATAATAATAATAACAATAATAATAATAAAAATAATAAAAAGCTTATGCTATACATACTATCTAAAAAGTTGCCATTCTGTAAAAGAAGAGTTCAAAAATCAGATTTATTCAACAGGATCAAGATCACCCTAAGTACCTATGGCTGTCAATTATTTTGTATTTATTGTAATGAGAGACTGTGTTCAACCATTTTTATGCAGAAAGTAATCCAATTACATTTATGTACAAGTGAGTTGTAATGAATAAATACATTCAGAAAGTTTAATTTTGCTTATCTGCCTCTAAACAAGCAATAGGTAAAACGTAATTTTCAAAAACTATAGAAATTAAAGAGGGTAAAACAATGGTAAAAGTACTCACTTTATAATGCTGCAATTACCTTGTGCTGCTCAGCATTAATTCCTATCCATTTTGATTCAAGTTCTTTGATCATCATTTGGAAGTGCAAGTGTAATTTTATAAATATATCTGTATTTGGTGATATCCATAAATTTAATTTATTTTCATCACAAGAACTAGCAAATATATTAACATTTATTTTTACCTTTAGCAGCTCTTATCTGCCCATCTGGTAAGATCCCTTATTAATGATATTAAATGCTGGCCTAAAATAAATGATAACATAACAGTTTTAATTGCTTTATCAAGAAAATAAACTGCTTTCTACATAGGTATCATACGGTTAATGCATTTGTTATAAACTCATAGCTTCTGTGCTTCATACTTCATGTTTCTGTTTCTTTGTGATGATTAATTGGGTTAAATGTTAACAAAACCCAATTAAACTTTCTTATTTAAAATAAGATATAGCTTTACTCTGAACTATAACAGTTTTACAGCAATTTTTGAATGCCTGGAATGTTTCATTAATTTATATCTAAATGTGCTCTTTTCTATCCTGCTGCATGGTACCTTTCTAGTAAATGGTCATAATTTGAAAATTTGAGAATGTATCTGTCATATTGTTGCAACACCCTTCAAGGTTGGCCATGGGGGGATTAGCTCTGGCTTAATCATACATCTAACTCAAACATTCTTCATTAATTCTTAATCTGTAAATGTAACGAACTGATATTGCACTACTGACAATGCACACTTATATATTGGAATTATATTAGTGAAAATACAAAGTATAAGAATAAAGAATTTACCAAATAGATGCTCTAGCAATGACTAGGGAGTCATGCATTGTTTCTAGCTCACATATCAGAGACAATTGCAATAATACTTTTAACTTATGACCATTTCAACTTATCATTTATTCCCGACTCAAATACTAAACCTCATTCTAAATTATGAAACTCCCTAGCACCCCACTCTGATGCAATTCCCCCCCGGCCATCGCATTCAACGTCCTTGGTGATGATACAGAAAATAGGAGATATAGAAAATGCAATCATGTTAGGATTTGTGGCATGGGGGGGGCTTCATAATTAAGAATAGGGTTTAATAATTGTGTCGGAAATAAATAATGATATATATCATAGTTGTAATACAAGTATTATTGTAGTCATGGTTAGATGGCCAGTATTTTTGTTTAATAATAAAGACACTATTATTTAACCAACAGTTACTGGGCTTCACCGACCACAATTCCCGGTAATTCAGGTAGGGAAGATTGCAGTTTTCTTGTGTGAAAACTGCAAAAAATTCAACAGCTTCATATGTGCTCTAGATTCAATGGATGCAATAGCCATCAAGCGTGCCCAACAATTACTCAATGACAAAGACTTCAAGTTGGAACTTTCCACAGTGCATGTATTTTCCTGATGTAATTCAGAGTTAGAAGATGAGTATAGAGAAGAAGGAACAGGGAAAAAAGTTTTGACAACATGAGGGACAGCCTTGATGGATTTGCCAAAGCAAACTTGAATTCATTTAAAAAACAATTCAGATGTGCAAATCATTGCAACTTCCACTGAACTCCATTTCCATGTGTTTACAAAAGTTCATTGGTTCCAGTAGATCTTGTGAGTAGTTTCTCCATATATAAGACTGCCATTGGTGGCTGAGGTCTTTAAGGCATGGACTCAGGAGGTCTGGGTTCAAATCCCACCAGGGCTATCCTCCCTGACTGAGGTTTTTTTTTCCCAGGTTTTCCTCAGTCCTCTTAAATGGCAATAGTTTAGAAACCAGGATATTTTAAATTATGAGAAGACATATCCTTGGCACAAAATCTAATGAAATCGTAAGAAATAAATTCCAATAAAGTAAACAGTGATATCAGGTATCTATAATTAAGGGCTTACTATAGTATCACACTGCATTACTAAGACACATATTAGGTATTTCACATATGCCTGTAGGCGAAGAAAAGAAAAATCTTTTGCAGAATTATGGAAGAATATGAAATGCAAAAAGAAGAGCTAGTCAGATATAACTGGAACTATCAACAAAAGACTATCCCATGATAGCAATATAGAATTATTACAGAACTACAAAATTGCATGCTACCCGCTTCCTTAGTACCAATAATTAAACATAAAATGCATGTCCATTAGCTTTTAACCTGCACTGCCAAGCTGCTTTGGATCATTAAAAAATGAATTAAAATAATTTCTGTATAAAACCAAAGTGAAAAGGAGCAGCTAGTTGTGACTAGGCTCTCTACTCACGACCATCATTACATACATTTTTGGAATTGCATTCCACTCGGGAAAAATTCAACGAATGGGAGAGGGAAAAAGAAAATAGAAGGAAGCAAAAAGCATAAATTTTAGAAAAGAAAAGAAAGGACAAAAATACAGAAAGAAAAGGACAGTTGCGAACTGCCAAAATTTAAATTATATATTAAAAAATAACTAGCCAAAGTAAGATTATTTAAAAACAAACTCTAAAAAGAAAGACCAGTAATTTACTTAGCACATGGGGATGCTGTGGAGTAACTTAGTACTCAATAGCATCTCCTACATTATATCTTGGTTCGTTACAAAATTTAACAAAATGCAAAAGCTAATAAAATTTAGTAAATATAGCTGAAATATAAACACAGCACAAGCCAAGCACCTCAAATCAATATACAGATGCCTTGCACCAATATGTCATGGCCTATTAATGAGCCACTTGTATATTCCTCATATTTCATCCATTTTGCCACCTCAAGGCCATACATGGGGATATCTTCTTCTTGTATCAAAATATATTTTCAACATTCTTAATTAGAAGCAAAGTAGAATCAGGATTTAATAAAAATATAGATGGACTGAGATAATATTCAGCAACAGAACACTCTTGAATACAATTATAGCATTTGAATGACCTGTTACATCATACCTTCACTCTTATTGACAGTCTCCATTCCTATAGTGGTGGTGTAGTAGCTACCTTCTTCTTTGCCTAGATGTGGCATATGGGGGGGGGGATTAATTATTAAATACTGGTAATAATATGAGGGGTTGACAATGTAGTGTGAGCTTACAGGCATTGTCAGGCATGTAGGCCAAGTGGTAGGTTCATTGTTCCATGTACTGTGCATGTGACAGTTACATGTTTGAACTTGGGATTTAGGGCTGTGCATGAGCATAATATGAATGCTATGAGCTGCAGTTTGTGTTTTGAAAGGTATTGATTAGGAAGTCGAAGAGAAGGGAACACCACCACCAGCCCTGGATGGGCGAACTTGGCACTGGCCAACAAGAGTGAAGGTAATCATGTAATGTCCATAAAATGCTATAATTGAATTCAAGTCTTTTGCTGAATATTACCTTGGTCCATCTATATTTTCATTAGTTCCTGTTTTCCTTTGCTTTTAAAGATGTTGAAGGTATATTAATTAAAGAAGATAAGCTAGCCCCCTTATTTGGCCTCATGATGGTAAAATGGATGAAATATAGGGAATAAGCAAGAGGATCATTGATAGGCCTTGCTTTCACATTGATTAATGTAAACTAAAATAGGCAAAGTTTTAAATTGGCAAAATCAATATTTTTTGTTCATATGGTTATGTGTGTGGGGGGAGACAGATGCTTCAATTTCTCAAGGTTCCTAGGTACAGCACGTTAGTTATTGTAATAGAGGAGGAGGAGGAGGTTTGAAGCTCCTTAACTGCATGACTTCTTCAGAACCGCTCGTTCACTCTTATCAAATTAAACAAAATAAATTACAATGTGTTTAATGGTATGGCTGTGAATAACAAAGTAACTCTAAACTTGCAAGAGTATTACCTTTTATCACCTTGACCTGTATTATATGTGAAGGTACATTTCATAATTTAGAAAATGTTTTCACTCTAGCCAATGATGAAAGACATAGTAGGTACTTAAAACGAAAATTAATGGCTTTCTCCAGAGTAAAGAAAAAATGTATGTATGAATAAAACCAAATATTTGAGAAAAATTAAACAAATTTTAGTCTAGTTTTTCACTGATGTTGATATAAAAGAAAATTGGATGATTAAGAAAAAAAGGTGTTTTTAATGCAAAAAATAAAACCACCAGAAATATTGTTTAATGTAACGGCCTATAACATCCCTGCAAAGAAATGATCCTCTCAAACATCTGGAGTGTCAGGAATCTCATCACAAGAAGCCAAGACCCATGCTAGTAACTGCTCATCAGTGTCAACTGATGATCATATACAGGGCTCTTAAGATGTCCCCATAAAAAAATGTAGAGGCCTGAGGTCTGGAGAATGTGGTGGCCACATTACAGGACCACTTCTTTCAATCCTTTGTTCAGGAAACACACCATTGAGATAATCTCATATTTCACTGAAATGGGGAGTAACTCTATAATGCTGCAACCACATCTGATGTCGGATGTTCAGAGAGAACAAGCAAAACATGGGTGAGAAACTGAAGATACATGTGCACGTTTAACCATGTAAGAAGTAGATATGGTCAATTATTTGATTAGACATGATGCCCGCCCACACGTTAATGCTGAATCTGTGCTGATAACCAGTCTCCACTACTGTATGTGGCTGACTGTTCCCATGGTTCAGAATTAGCCCTCCTCTTGTGAACAGGCATCGTCGGTGAAGAGAACCCAGTAAAAGAAGTCAGGCTGTTCATTGTGCCACTCCAAGGCCTGCTGCACAACTCTAGTCTGGCACCGAAGGCTGCTGGCCCCAATGCCTGCACCTTAAGCAGGTGATAGGGAAAGAGTTGTTCTTCATGCAGGACCCAACTTTGGACTTGTTCGTATTCATGGCCCTGGCAATTGCTCTGGTGCTGGTGGAAGGTTCCACACAAACCCTAGTAAGCACCTCTTCTTCAAAGGCTGGAGTATGATGCATTTGGTTTGCACCGCATCTGATCTGTGTACCATTAAATATCCAGTATCCTGCAAATATGGATGGACATTTTGGAAGGTCGAGCGGTAAGGATGATGTCTGTCTGGAAATTTCTCCCTGTACAACTACTATTGCATATCCTCTTGCTTCCCCATAAATCAAATGCAGATCAGCAAGCTTGGCAAATGAAAATTCTTTAGCCATGTATAGGAATAACTGTAAGCAGTCTGTTGCATTTGATACGCAAAGCAGAAAAAACCCCATTAACCTGCCAGATGACTTCACCTTATGCGGGCACAGTCCCGAATGGTAACAAAGAAAGCAGACTGGTTACAATTTAGGTAGTAGGGATTACTTTAGGTGGATAATTTCCATGATGAGCATGAAGATGGCCTCAGTTGATTAGATCACCATGCTAATAATGCGAAAGTCGTGTGTTCGTTCCCCTCATTTGTAAGCTTTTTCTTTTTCTTTCTTTTACTTGTGATCTTTTATAATAGTACAAATTTTACTTTTGCATAGTTTAGTTTAGGTTCAACAAATAATAATAACAACAACAACAAACTCCACGTTACCACTCCTGTTTGGGACTTCGGCCGCAGGATATGGTCGGTTTGTAACATCAGGTCTCAGGTGCGATATGCTAGGTACTTCGCCCATGCATAGCACTACTGAATTGTTATCCGTGACCCTCGCAGAACAAACAATTTTATTGAAGTAGCAAAGCCAATAATTTTCAACTTCCCTTGTACTGTATATTAATACTACCTTTGCCCAACTACTAATTGAATATTAAGCAATTATTTAATTAGATAAACATAAAAGCTAGAAATATATATATATATATATATTTTTTTTTTTTTTTGGAACTATTCACCAATACTTCGGTCATTATAAATAACAACATAAACAACCAACTGAAAGGTTGCTATGTATGAAATGAGACACCCCTGCAGCAGCACTTGCTATCTCATGACTGCTTCTTCCAGTATCTTCCACTAGCTGTAGTATTTCTTTTTTCTCTGACCAGCTCCCACTATCCAGAATCTCCTGACAAAGGCTAATAAAAGTCCTAAGATATCTTCTGTTTGTAAATCTGGCAGTAGAGCTGTGCTGCCTCAGCTGTATTTTGATGTGCATTTCATCATAAATTAGTAGCATCTCAAGATATTATGCATTATTAAACTGTGCCATCTTGTAAATGACACGGTTTCTTTCACATTCAAAGATAAACAATCGAAATTAGATATTAAAACATATGCAGCACATCAGATGAAGACCCATTCACTTACCACTAACTAGTTCTTGAATATGAGATGTTGTAATGCTGCAATTCACACAAATATTTGAAAGTCTTATAATTAAGAAATTATGATGCCAGCTGCACTTATCATAAGGTTTGAGCTTTTAATTGCATCTTTAAAATACAATTTTTATGAAGAAATTAAAAACAACTGATTAGTGCTGCATGCATTGTACAGGTCTTGTTTCTTAAGTAAATCAATTTACTGTCATAAATAAAATATGTACTATTTGGTCATTAGCACTTATTTTTTGCATGGTTTGGTTGATATATTTTTCATTTTACAGGTAAAAATTGTTACAGGGGATACCAGTGAATATGTGATTCGAACACAACCAACTGATGGCTGCTTGTCCACTTTGGAAACAGCTGCACAGGCACTGACAGTGTTAGAAAAAAATGACTGCATTAAGAGAACATTGCTGCAACCATTGATAGCACTATGTGATTTTCAGCTTGATCATGGTGCAGTTACTCATCAGAGCATGGAGTATCGCATAAAAAATGACACCTATCCAAAGCAAATTGGAAGGCGACTGAGCAAACTACTTAAAAAAACCTGAATTGCAGCTACTGTGCATTATTTTCAATTTCCCTTGTGCTTATATGATTATGATAATCTATAGTATATAGTATAGTATATCTTATATGTATAATCTTATTCATCCTAATGGACATGTTGTGTATAACATCCTGAGGTATTAAAATTTATAAATTTTAATTATTTCTGAAAGCAAATGATTCTTTTTACAGTACCATTACTTGCATATTTGTGTTGTTTCCTCATTTTTGTTCATTTCTTTTAGGTTTTGGTTTACTGTGGACATCAAGTGTTGATTACTTATATCCAATGCTTTTTTTTTTTTCCCCCTGGAAAAAAAGTGTACCGGAACTCTATCATTTGATGACTGAATAGTGTTTAACGCCCGTTTTTGCTACAGAGGCACCACAGGCAATGGACACTGATGATACATGAGATGAAATGATATATTGGGAAAGGATTTTATGGAAGGAATCGTTCCAGGCCTAAGTTTAGGGTACCTCCCCGGCATTTGCCATTTATGAGGACTGAGGAAAACCTGGAAAAAACCTCAGCCAGGAAGGACGGTCCTGGCGGTATTCGAACCCAGACCTCCCGCTCACGAGTCCGAGACTTAACGACCTCGGCCACCCGTGGCGGTCTATCATTTGATCCCAATACAAAATAAACATATGTTTAAAAAATATCTTATATTACAGTAAGTTTCAAAGAAGGCTTATCACATTAGTAGTACCATCTTCACATGCTTTTAGTGTGGTTGCTAAATGTCTGCCTTCTAGGAACCAGGAATTAATATAAGGCAAAGGATGGAAAGCATGTAGAGGAGGGTCAATCAGCTTGATGGACATCAATGCGCTCGAGGTCTTAATTTGTATATTGAACTCTTATTCGGGTAAGAACTAGGTACATTTGGGAAAAGCCGCATTCACATTCAACACTCGAAATGGGGATGCTGTTAACAATGTTCACTAGCTATAGTAGTATAGCAGGCATTTTCTTCTCTATCAGGAATTCATGATAACTTCATAGAACGTCTCTCTGGAATCCTGAGCCTCTTGCACAAACTCTCCACTTCAGTTATTTAAATTGTAGTTAAAAAGCTGTAGACAATGTAGTGGTAATATATTCTATTAGAATTTATTAAATATGTTCACACTTACTCCACTTATATAACATTAGTCATCCAAAACATGTCCTAATGTATAAGTAAATGGAGTTGTGAACATATAATTTCATTTATTAAATATGTTCGCATGGAATTTGATGTGAATGAATATTTATTTATATCAAAATAAAGTTCCACTACTTTAGCTAATTAGAGAAAAAGGAATCCATGTAATAAATGAAGTAAAAGATAACTGAAATTAATAGTCTATGAGAGGTTATTGTAGGAGTGTTGAAAAGATAGAATGGAAAAACCTTCTTTACATTCTAACGAAAAAAGGAACTCTCAGTTTTCTGAAAGGAACTTTCACTCTCTGAAATTTTAAGAAGTTTTAAGCCAAATTTTAAGATATAAATATAAATGTTTCCAGATCAGAGCAAACATAGCTACACACATACCTTACCAAAATTGACTCATTAGTCATCGATTCGTTGACATGTGAGGGATGTGCCTCATGAAACATGTCCCAAAATTGCTTTTATAAGTGTGTTTGTGAAACTTCAAGAGAGTTTTAATGTGATGACATGATTTTTAGTGTTTTACTTTAAATCAAATAAGATTAACAAATGTTTCGCTGTGTGGATTCCAACATTCTGTAAACATTATGTTTTCAACATTTTCTTCTGTTCATACTCCTCCTGACACCATCTGTATATTGTTCTCATCGTTGTTTGCATCTCCTGCTGCCTTCAGCATTCCATCCTTATGTCATTGAAATTCTTTCTTTCTCCATTCTTTTCACATTTCCAAACAATTTCATTGTTTTCAACTATTTCTATAATATTCACTTTCATAGTGTCTCTAATTCTTTGATTTTTAATTTTCCCTATTCTTGACTTTTTCTTGCAGCATTTCACCACTAGTCCATTTCCATGATCAGTCATTTATTTGCACATCATCTATGTCCGAAATTCTGTTCCATAATATCACAAGACTTAAATTCTTTGATTTATACATCAGTACTTTTTTGCATAAACAATTCCTATTCTAGAGGATTGTGTTAAACATTCCAATTAATTTTCTTCCTTCATTTATTCCCTTTTTGACTTGATCAGTTTTTTAAAAAATATCCAAGATAATTAAATTTATTGATCTGTTTAATCAATCTGTTGTTCAATCTCAACTTTTTCATCTTCCCATCTTCAAGGTTAAATATTCAGTTTCCATAAGGTTAATTTCAATTCTCGTGTTTATATACTCTTTAACCAATTTCCTTGTCATATATGAAGTGTCTTCAATAACTTGATCATCTGCGGAAAGTGATATAAGAAGTATTGTGGATTCGTTGGAACATTAACCTTTGTGAACCTTTCTCTTAGACATAAATATTGTATTTACGAAGCTGACAATGGAGTGGTAATATATCCTAAACTTAGGTATTCATTTTTTTTTTTTTTTTTTTTTTTTTTTTACACTGAACTCCATTTACTTACATAAAAGTAAGACGTGTTTCGGGAGAATCTCTCCCATCTTCAGTTGCTCACCGAGCCACCGTTACTTGATCTTAGACATTTATCATATACTCAAAAGAAGTGACATACAATATCTAGTAACAAATATTGTGGTGTAGCTTCTCTGTATAGCAGTTTCCAACTTTGACATCTGTTCCTTGAATATACTGATGTTAAAATTGCTATTGTATCTTCACTAATTGATGCTTAAAGGTTTTCATATCAATTTCCTGGATATATTGTCATACATTTTTCTAGATCAATGAAAATTGGTCCTATCACTTTTGATTTTTCCCTACTTTTTTCAAAAGGATTGGTAATGTAGTCATATGGTCTATATAAAATTTTCTGCCTGTAAGGCCCTCTTGTTCCTCTGAATTGTGATATTGTTCTTCTAAATTATGTTCTGCTATTCTGATAGAGTTTTCATTATGGGATTCATTATACATAAATTCCTTGATGGCTCTGACATTTTCTACACAAATTCCTTGATAGTTCTAACATTTTCTATCTCCCTTTTGTGTATTGAACTGATATATCCTAATTTCATCTCTTTTAGTATTTTTTCTGTAGTGAAATCTTCCTGTACAATTGTATCAATAGTGATGTTAATGGAAGTCCATCATAATTGGAACGAATACCTCCTGGGCCAGTTGCATTACCAATCTTCTCTATTAATAGTAAGTACCTAACATTCTTGTTCTGATAATTCCCAGCTCATAATCTCCAGGATGAAAGTACTATCATCTTCTTTATATGCAGATATTTCTTCATTCAATAAATTCTCGTACTACTCTAACCATTCATTGAGGGTTACCAACTGTATATTCATTTTCTTCTATGTATACCTTTTCATTCCCTTGAGAATTTTCCATGCTGGATCTGTGATTTAAAATATACCTGACAATTAATAATAGTTTTTTGCCTCTCCATCTTACTTTAATACTGTGTTCTTTTGATATATACATTTTTTAAATTAAACAGTTTTTTATATGCTTGTCATTTATACTCTATGGTAAATTTATTATTACTATTATTAATATAAATATGTATAAAACATAAATTAAAAATTTATATTAAAAAGAATATAAACCACAGTAAGACTGCTACTGCCACAGGTAGTCAAGGTCATTAAGGCGTGGATTCATGAGCGGGAGGTCTGGGGGTTCGATTCCCACTAGGACGTGCTCCCTGACTGGTTTTTTTTTCAGGTGTTCCTTAGTCCTCATAAATGGCAAATGCT
Source organism: Metallyticus violacea (assembly GCA_030762175.1). Taxonomy (NCBI): domain Eukaryota; kingdom Metazoa; phylum Arthropoda; class Insecta; order Mantodea; family Metallyticidae; genus Metallyticus; species Metallyticus violacea. The sequence continues at coordinate 96,093,657 of CM060840.1, read as the reverse complement.
GGATGTTTCCTTTCCTTAAAAATATTCATTTCCAACTTATCATTTCATCTCATCTCATCTCATCTCATCTCATCTATCTCTTCCCACTACATGTAGTAGGCTGTAATAATGATGCTAAACATATTTATTTTAAACATTTCAGAACATATGGACACAAAAACAAACAGAAAAGGCATTTAGATACCTTAAAACAAATCCATTTGTTCTTCCTTTTGAATAAAATAAAGTAATAATGTTAAGGGTAAGAAAGGGATTTTTGTTTTTAAATTAAAAAATTAGCATCAAAGCCTTTTTCACTTCTACTTTAAATACAAGCTAGTGCCAAAAGAACTTTCTTCTGTGCCATCGTGATAATGAATATTTATGACTCAAATGAATAAAAAAATAGTCAGCACTTATGGTTACCTTCATTCGGGAATTTTTTACTTTGAGCAACAACCTTGGGACAAAATTCAGAGTTATACTGTAGATAGATAATAATTATGTTCATTGGACATAATGAGTTTTGGAACATATAGGAGGACACGTTTACTTTTGGGACAAACCGTAATGGACATTATGCCTTTTGGAATGGGTTATGTAGTAAACCTCTGTTGAATAAACTATATTTTAACCAATGTACTAAAATTTGTTCCCACTAACTCCATTCACTTACATAAAAACTGTACATATGTTTTGGGAGTGATCCCTTCCATCTTCAGCCTGTAGACCAACTGTTGCTAGAAGTGGCAGTTGGGTCTCTTGATGTTCTTGTGGCAGCATCTGTTGGTTCTATTATATTTTATAGTTTATTTTGCAGAAAATTCGAATGTAGCTTATTTATATAAGTAAATGTCGAGAGGCCATAACAATTTTACATAATTTTGAAAAGGAAATAAAATAACCCTTTTTTTTCACAAAAATAATATTAAACCCCATAAGTATTTATCATTGGTTTTGTCTTGTTTTCAAAATAATAACATTAAATTGTATCGCTATTACTTATTGGTTTGTATTCTTCATCTTCTTGCCCAGCTAAGTCCAGGTGATATAAATCAACCAGATCCTTGTAGAAATTAAGCTCTGTTTTAAGTTACCACTCAGTGCTAAAATGTTTCTTCTGCAAATATACAACATCCTGCATTTTTTGAAGTTTTGGTAAAACTTTTGGCTCTAAAGGTTCTGCAGACATTAACTTCTTTGTGTTCTTACCTCTCTTGCAAACACTCTTTGGTGTTCCTACATCTATAAAATAGTTTGTTTCTCCTTGAATGCTTAAACACTTTTATGGTAGCCAAGATCAAGTAATAGCTTATCTTACAATGTTATAAGATCCTAACTATCAGGCTCAGCTGCTGTATTTGAATTTTTAAAATGTCATTTGATGACACTTTTCTGTAAGTGGAATCAAGAAATATTCTGTCATACTTAAAGCATTTTCTACTGATATAAATGCAACCATTTTGAGAGTTTCGACATTCTGTGGAAGCCTCTGTTGCAGCTCTTTTAATAATTTGACAAGAAACCTCAAACAACGTTCTCAGAAATGTCAATGCAGCTGCTCTCAAGACAATTTCAACATTTTTTGCTTGGTTTCAAATTCATAACCGAGATAGGCATGTGAGTTAACGTAGTCATAAATGTCATCTTTGATAGGATCTAAGTGACAGGTTGCGGATGGTAAACCAGTTTCTAGCAATTGAGTGAGTAAGATAGTTAAGTCATTTAACACTTTAGTGGGCTCTGCTGTATTCGATTCAAATGATCTATTTAAGGCCTGAAATTCATGAAGAATTGGTGTCAAAAATAGCAAATAGAGTTTTATTGGCATACATGTACAGTAGCTTTGCAGTGTAACATCTTTCCTTATAATAAGCCATTTCAAAGAAAGTATTCAACTCTAACCATTGATTCAAGATTCTGCAAACAGCTGTTTCAATTGATAGCCTACAAGTATCACAAGCTTCCACAATTTTAAGATCATAACATATGCGACATATGAGTACCAAAGAAAGACTTTTCTTTTAGTTTCTTGTACGCTTCACTATATAAATCAACCTAACAGATGCTTCCCTAAATCAATAAGTTTCTTAAAATCAAATTCTTTGTTTTCAACACTTTCCTTAACTGCAGAAACAATTCCATCAGCATTAAAAGATGTAAACTCCACTGTTGAGAAATAAGTTGAGATTATTTCCCCATGATGTTCACTAAAGTAATTCATAGTCATTCCCAAGTTTTCTTATACTCACATCTATAGATGCGTCAATTAAGGGACTAATAACCATCACGAAAATCTTTCAATAAATTATTTACAAAATGCCGGACTTAACATATTTGAGATTATATTTGCGCACTTTGTCCTCAGCAGTCTTATGTTAACTGCTGTGTTACTTTTGGCAAATTTATGTATACACAATTCAGATAAATGATCAATTGACATGAGCTCCCTCCCTACCAGCCATCTTATTAGCATCCTTCACCACTAAAGAATCAAGTGAGCGATATCATAAGAACGACCTTACTGCACTGATGTGTTTCTTACTACTTCCAAATTGTATTAAGTCATATTTCATAGTCTTAATTTTATACTTGTAAAACCCACATCACACTCTTGCAGGATCCAAGGGAACTTCCAAAATCCACTGAATTGATTGTACAATAGCCACAGTTGCTGTTGGTACTGAGGGGGGCCATGATGATAATTAACATTATTAATTTATGTTTTTTTCAAAACAGAAAATCCCATACTAGAGTTAAACACCATTCAGTATACTATAAAACATGTTTTGTAGTTTATAGAATATTACTTTACTGAATCAATGAGACCTTCTAAGGTAGGTCTATAACTACAGCAGTGTTAGCCATAATTAAATTTTTCTATGATCGAATGGATAGGAATGGAATATAAATGTAGAATGGTTCTTGGATTTTGACTTGGTAAGTTATGAAATTTTGCTGAAAAAATTGAAATAAGAAAAGTTGGGGAAAAAATGTTGCATCTTGCCTTTCAAATTGGAGGCACAACAAAGGAATTACAAACATAAACAGTGAAATAAAGGAGATATCAAATTGCATATAATGGGAATACAAAGGCATTCCTCAAGGGTGTGCACTGGGATTAGTCAGTTTTTATTTATATTAATAATGAGTTTGATTAGATGAAAATTTAAAATAGTCTAATTTACTGGAGCATTGTTAAAAAGTTAAATATGTTATACTACATTACAACTGTAGTTGCCTCTCAAAATGGAAAAAAATAATTAGATCTATAATGCTTTTTTTATTGTGTGTTTATTATCCGAGAGGTAATTCTGCAATAACTGCAATTTTTTCATATATATTACTCCACTTGATCATTTAGATATATTTATATTGTCCATACGATAAGTACTGCTTATGACATTGGCGTTTCCTATTTCAAATGCATATTTCAGTCCAGTATCTTAATTTCTTTAAGGGTCTTGTTACATACCATGAAAATAATTTCTTTTCATTCTCTTTTAAAATAATCTCTCTTGCCAATTTTCCTAATTTTTTGCTTATAATGAGCACATGATTTATGTGTAAACACACAAAGTAAACCAATTCCAAGATCCCTTACCCAGTAAAATATGTAAGTACTTTGTTCCCCCCCCCCAAAGTAAGTATTTAGATTATTTTCATTCTTTAAAGTATTTATAGTGCCAATGTCTAGGGCGATGTGGAAAATGCAGTACGTTAACAGTGTACTTCCTTAGATTTACACCGATTTTAATATAATTGGTTGATTAATTACTGCCAACAAGTAGTAGTGTTGTGTGCCAGTTAGGTATCTATATTACATTAAAAATGCACATATCTACGTTAAATTGCGTGTTCCTTATATTATATATATAATTGCGTTGCAGATCTTTAGACACATTTTCTTAATTTTTATTTATTTATTTTGTGAGTTTCACTAAACTAGCTTTAAAATGTTCTTCCCTGACCAGTGTGTGTGACTATCTGTAAACCTCGTTTAACAAATTACAGAAATATTTCTTTTGATTTATTAACTCTATGGAATTTTGAAACAATTCTATACTGTACTAAGTTCTAAAAGTAAAAAATCACATTCTCTCAGCCAGTGTTGAAGAAAAGCTGTAAAAAGGAAATAATGCGTTTCTGTGTCCATGTTCATATAACATAACTTTACTCTTTACATAAGTTTAACCTACATTTTTGTTACATTCTGTATAATTCATCTAAGCACAATCTTTAAATGCAGATGAGAGAACCTTTGCTTGAAAATGCAAATTTTTTTACATAGCAAAGGGAACTTTCTGCCAATCATGTTGGCAGCGTTGCGTAGTTGAAAGTGGGCGTGTCGAGAAAGGTGTGCTGCTGTGTACATATGATTTTGGCACACAACATTTGTCTTATATGTTGTCATATGCTTATGGTGCTGCATTTACATGTGCGAAGAGCGAGACATTAGTTGGAACATATAAATTCGTAATTAGTGAATGCAATAGTAGTTTCTTTGTGATTGTGTTTTACGATAACGATTACTGGACGGACCCAAAACATGATCTCTGATGATGAATTAAATGATCTCGTTTTAAACACAAGGCAGCAGATTAAATATTTATTGCGTTATTTGGAACTACTGCCAGCTCGTTTTTCATCTCAGGATTCTACGAGGCTAACAATGGCATTCTTTGCCATATCAGGTTTGGATGTGCTAAACGCGTTACACGTGCTCGACGAACAGAAAAAAAATAGCATTATTGAATGGATCTACACACTGCAGGTAGTTCCAAAAGGCACAGGCGAGTATGTTTAAAATATAATGCATTCCAACTTAAGTAACATTTTGTGTTCGATATCGCCGAAATAGGTTATGTTGTTTTTATGTAGTAATTTACCAAGAATTGTATTAAAATGTTAAGCATTGTCATGCAAGGTGAACCAAAATTTCGCAGATGCATGAAATAATTGGACACTAAAGAATATGCAAAATTGCAGTAGATCTTCAGCCACTAATTACCAATTATATGCAGCAAAAATTTCAATGTAGATGGTTCGAGTAAATTCAAAGCATGTGTAGAGAATATTCACAGAATACTAATACAGCATGTTTATTAGAAAACACATTTAACCTAGAGTAGACAAACAAAGTATGTGCAGCAGTTTAAAAATTGAAAACTTTTAGTTTCTGGAGTACTAAAATAGCAGGAAAGTTTTGAACTAGCTTAGAATACCAGAGCATGAAGCAGAATATGAATTAAAAATACAAAGGATAAGCAAGTATTTCAAAATAGAGAATAAGTTATAACATTTATTATTCAGCATTTTTAAGCTTTTATTTTGACAAATGACACAGTACTTTGTGCACTAGAAGATACTCGAGGCTTGTATCAATTTTAAAAAATATACCCCTTCACAGAAAGTAAGAGATTTAAATATGCAAATAGAAAATATTAACTTTGAGACAGTTTTGCTGCAGAAATCAATGATGTCTGTAAATAAAGTTGAGGATAACAATTTACATCCTATTGTAGGTCTTAAGTATGTACATTATTGAGACATACATATTCAGTAGCACTGGGTAAGCTTTGAAGTGTTCTCATATTAGTAAAATTTAGTAGGGACTGTTATGAATTCATTTTCTCAAAATTAACGCTGATTGAATATAAGATGATTTGTTATACTTAATCAAATTTCCTTATTAGCACGTACTCACCTGAAATTTATAAATTTGTAAAATCTTAACGATAAAGTGAATGTACACATTATTACAGCAAGTTTAAATGCAGGAGAATAGGTACATGTGTTTTTATTATTATGGTTTGGAGTTCATGGTTGCAAGTATGCAGTGGTAAACTTAGATGTTGCATTATGAATTTAGTAAATTTTCACATTATTAGTTTGGGTTTTGTCTTTCATTTTTCCTCACCAGGACTGCTGTGCGAACTATTTGCAGTAATTTATAGTTTATAGTTTTTACCATTAGCAATTTTCTGTTGTATCCTATTTTTCTCTACAAGGGCATATCTGTGCCTGAGCTTCAGATTTTGCTCAACAGTTTTCATCTGCTTGAGTAATTCCATATTTGTTTTTCAGAATTGCCAACCGAACTGTTAGATAATTTTATGATATAGCAACATGTTTACATGTGTTTTCCATTTTTCTCTACTGGGGCAGCTCCAAGCATGACCTTAAGCAGTTTTTCCTTTATTTTTTTAATTTTAGCATATGAGCTAAGGCTGAATGAGTGGAATTATGGAAAAGGGAGAAGTGTTAGAAATTAGTTGTTTGAATGAAACAATGTGAACTTTTCAGTTTTTAATGAGAAGTATAGAATTATAGGAAATTAGTATGCATGTTTGCATGAAGCAGTTATCAGTTTAACAATTTATAGTTATGAAAAGTTGTAAAGCACTGGATCATCCAGTTTATAGGATTTACAGGAGGTTAGATTTAGATTAGTGTGTTTGTGTATGTGAATTGATTAATTACATGTTTGGGATTGTTGTAATTTATGATGTTTAAAAAAAAGAAAAGAAAAAAAATGCCCATTTTGGCATTTTGAGGGTGGTTCATTTCAGTGAAATAAAGTTTTTTTAATTTTTTTTTAAATGTAGCCCATTATCACAGGTTTTCTTGAAACTAACCAAGATTACTTGTTTATTTTTGTTATTACAGATGAAAGGATTACTTCATTATATACAACTGTTCTTGAGCTATGGGCTTCCGAATTGATTGGTTGCTAGTGACCATTGGGGATGCTGATATTTATAATTTTTTCCCTAGCTTCCCAATGAAAAGCTTCCAAATTATTTTTCATTTGTTTGTTGCAATCAGGTTGGCTGCATTTCATTTGATTGACATCCTTACACAATGGGTAGTGGTTGTCCTTGATTAATTTCATCCTGAAGAGAAGTTTGAATAAGCAATCATACCCAACAATTAAGCGAATTGGGCAACTTAAAATATTCTTGGTTTCAATAAAAGATGTTTGAATGTATTTAAATCTTTACACGATTTTCCTTTAAATTTTTGTTGATATATTGTTCAGTTATTAATCTGTTTACAAGTTACAATTTAGAAAGAATTTCTAGTTCAAAAGATGGTTTTAATTTTATGATGGCTACTTTTTTTTTTGCTAAAGTATCAGCAATCTCATTCCCCTTTAATCCTACATGGCTCGGGATCCATTGTAAAACTATTTCTGATCTGGATTGTATGATATAATTTTCTTATTTCATTTATAGTGTACCATGGTAGATGACTGTAGTTCATTATGCTTTGTATTGCTGCTTTAGAGTCACTTAAAATAACAATTATTTTATTTATGCTAGGTCTTAACAGTAGGTTTTCTGAAGCTGCTCTAATGGCCATTTTGGCATCAAAATTGCTACCTTACTGTCCCAAAGGTGTATATTGAGAAAATTCTTCACAACATATTCCAAAGCTTGTTTCCCCATTGTTAAGAGATTCATGTGACCTGTCAATCTTAATACTTCAGGTAAGTTGTCCTTCTTGAAGACCATTGTATCCAGATTTAGTTTCACGCTGATATCTATTAAAGGGTCAGTTGGTATATATTAGGTTTATTGCTTATTTTTAAAATTTTGTTTAAGTCTTCTTTTTATATGTAATTTTTGAAAGTTTGTTGTGTTTTTAATCATTGTGTGCTGTAGGGAATATGAAACTATTTATTCCTGTGTTCATTACTTATTAATTTTGGCAATTTTAATTTTAACTATGGCAAATATATCGGCAATATATCTGCATCACATTTTAAATATGTATAGGAATGCTGAGGTGATGTGTGTCCCAAATATTAACAATGTGCATCTGGAGCATATGTTTCATACAGGTTTGCCATTTATGGGGGGCATTATACTTTCCAAGCAATTTTTTTCAAATGCAGCTAATGGATGCTGATCAGGGTATTTAATTTCAATGATGAAAGGTTAGTAATTATTATTTGAGAACTTCAGGTCTAACAAAACTAATTTGAGAAAATAAATGACAGAATTCTAATTATGTTCATATTATTCCATAACAATATATAGAGTATAATCAAATATCAACAAGGAAACACCAAATGTGTTGTTGTTGTGAACTATATGGTTAGTTTACATTTTTAGCGAGATAATTTTATCTCTATAACCCGTAATTATCCCAAGTTTAAACTTTTAAAAGCATTATATGACTAATTGGGTGTAATATTTGCTGTTTTCATTTAAATCTGAGGCCTGCATTTTTTAATACAAATATAGAAAAAAATTACCATGTTTTTCAAAACTCATTAAGTATTTATAAAACAGTATAAACAAGAAACATTTCATTTTTAAAATTTGTCACCCAATTATTGTATAACTGAAAATATATACTTTTAAACGAAGTGTTTTGCTAATATAAATTCAATTTTTCTTCATGTTTGATGCACTACTGACAGAAAACTTAAGTGATGTGAGATGTGAAACATGGTGTATTAGCTAATTAGGCAGAAACTTTTGGGGGGGGGGGGGGGAAACCTGGGTTAGTGAGGTTGAGTACCTTGATGATTTTACATGGAATGACCCAAAAACAAAAAGACACTTAACACGCCAGGTCCATATAACAGCCATCCTCTCGATGCAGAAACAATCCTCAAAGTTAAAGATTATAACCTAAATTATGATTATGGATGCATGCTGCAAAGCCCCAACAAAAATTATGTGACTATAAAAAAAAAAAGGTAATGTGGTGCTTAACAAAAAGTGACAAGGAAATATTTTATTAATTTTCAAAGGAAAGGATCATTGGCAGAATAAATTTTTACAAAAGACCAGCAATGAAAATGAAAATGTGTGTTTGTTTATGCAAATGTTGAGTTTTGTATCAATACAATGAAAAATATAAAAATTAATATTCTTCTAGTCTTAAAGAGACATTTACGCAGAAGTCTTTAAATGCAGTACAGTCATATTTGATGAGTTTTTGTTCATTATGCTAAGCATATGAGAGTGATATTTGTGATTTTTGTGTAATTAAAAATTGAAATTTGAAGGAATATTAATGAGATGTCATCCCCAATTAAAATATTATAAAATGTTAGCATAATCAGTTACATATATTATAGATAGTATTACAATTAGTGTGTACAATTTATGTGTATTCACGTTAATAGTTAAGTTATTTGTGTATTGTGTATTCCATGGGTGGTAAGAAGAAAAAGTCTGGCAGACAGAAACTTTAGAAGCCAGAATATGTAGATAGAAAATGTATTAGACTGGACAATGAACAGATGGTCAATCATCCCTTTGTGTTTTGTTCCAAGATTCTTTTGTGTTGAATAAAGGGTTGCCCCTTAGGTTTCTGGAAAAACTCAGCTTTGTTAGACTCTGAAGGCAAGCATAAAATACAATAGACAATAGAATCGAATCATGAGGATGAAATAAACCAGATATCCCAACTTGTTGGAACCAAAGGGAAGTAAAAAAGGAAGTAATGCTTAAATTTAAGGCCTATGAAAGGTCCAATCGGAAATCTTAGAATATGTATATGCATGCCCCTTGATGAATAGCGAGAATTTTTTAAGAGGAATAATAGTCGAAATGATGGGAGATGGTCTAGCGACCGGATGAGGAGATTTTTGATAAAAGATGGGGTTTTCGAGCCTCAGGAAGGGAGAAAGAGTTGAGTTATTGAGGGAGTGTAAGCTTAGCCATCAGTGATGTGTGAATTTAGTGCGGACAGGGTGAGCTTAACCATCAGACAGAGCGAGTTATAACGACCGAGAGAAAAATCATTTGAGTTGTAGAAAGTAAAAGCAGAGCAATAAACGTGAGTATGTTTTGATATACAATTAGTTCGGTTAGTGCAAGTCTGATTTAAGAACCGCTCAACGGAACTTACGACCCTTAATATTGAACGAGTGACAAAAGCAAATAAATAGTATCATCTCCAGTCTTAAGATTTGCTTTTATACATTTCCTAGTTCCCGACTATTTCCCCGTTGACCTGAAAAGGTAACAAAATTCCAGCACTCTACCGAATCTAGCTGTGGCATAGCGGCGCATGAGAGATTTTGATTTATTTATTTATGGAGGCTCTTTAACATCTCAGGTCATCAGCGTCCCATTCAACTCAGGGCGTGAAACGGCCGACTAATTTTGCTCAGAGGCCTCTCTTTCAGGCTTGAGGTTCTTTATCGTGCCGTAAATGTACGACACGGGACCCACGGCTTTACTTCCCTTCCGAAGGAAGCCATACTTAGGATTTTTACGCCCCGAAAAATCCATCGGTTCGAATCCGCCATCTTGGGTTTAGGAGGTAGTATGGTAACCACTACACCACCAGGACCGACACAGCGGGAGAGAAGAAGAACTTGATTCTACAAGCACTATGGGTATTCTGATCAATTAAAACCTATTCTTTTTTTTTTCTTCCTTCTTCACCCCTATAAAAACCGTCGCAAAGTGTTACCAGACTTTAATGTAAAACTTGTACAATATTTATTACTCATATACAATATTTAGATTTTACTAATTTGACTATAGATAGCTTTAGTTCTGCAAGCTGCCTGACAGTGCGTGCTAAATTGCAATTCTAAGGGAAGCATTTAACTATTGAAACAGGGATTTCCCCTACCCCCTAAGGTAAAGTAATCAGAAGTGATAACATATGAATTTATACAGGCATCAAATATTATTCTCACAAGAGCGTAGCATTCACAGTTTCCTGAATATTACAGAGAAAGTTGCATTGCAGAAAATTGTTAAAGGAGGATAAGAAATATGATGGTTTATGGCTTGCTCTGGCCCAAGACCATAAAATCCAAGGGGAGGAAAACAAAATTCTTTTCACAACCGTTAGACTAGCTTCCTCCTCAAGGACATTGCAGCAGCCCCTATGGCATCCGTTGCGTAATTAGGGCAGAGAAACCACGCAACAAGTGACAAAGGTCTATTAGGAAGCGAAATTTAAAGCACCAATGAGAGGGAAAGAGCAGCAATCAAAACGTTTGAATTTCAGCGAACTTCAAATAATCACGGCTTCGGAAGACCGACCGACTCAATCTGAATAAAATCATCGCGAGTTCAGGGCATTTCCATAGTAAGAGTTGATCAGTGGATATAGTAAGAGTTATCGGTTAGTGAGTGGGGAACTAGTGGTCAGTCAGTTCAATCAGATAGGGCAGTCAGTCAGTGGGGTCACATTTGTCAAATTCGTCATTCAGAATTCGTGTTCAGAATTCTAAGAAGCGTGGTTACAGCACGGACCTATGTAATATCCAGTTCAGGAACATTATGTTTATTCACCATTCAATCCCTGTTACCACTGTGAGAAAACTTCATTTTCGAAGAGTGAGATTAAGATTCGAATCCCCCAAGGTAGTAGTGGTTTCCCAAGCATAAAACGTGCTTCAATAAAGAAACATCTGTATATGTTTGTGATTGTAACCTACCCACTGTTCTCATTTGGACTCGCCCTTACAATTCTTCTTCCTGTGTAGCGCCGAAGGCATCTCCCAAAAAAGCACTAGCTTTTATAATTTAAGCCAAGGCAGCAAGGAGGTTCTTCTCCTCGTATCTAATTGGAGCAGGGAAAGAACCGTGAAGACAAGAAATGAAGAAAGGACAATGGAATATGCAGAGGATATTACGAGGCCGTCAACTACCTGTAACCTAAAATCCTGCGACTGCACCCCTGTACAACCCCTGAGATTAACCTTCTATTTGAATCTTCGTTATCTCCTTTAATACCAGAATTCCTTACCATATTGACGAACAGTCATTAATCACCTTATAAAGCCATCTTCGCATTCCATCTGTCTTCACACTCAAAATCCTTGTTTCACCATCATCTCATGTTGTTAATGTTTATGTGCAGAGATTATGATAATATTGGAAATAATTATAGTATGACATTTGGCTTTTATTATATAATGGTGTAGTCTGCACCTGTACAGCTCTCCCTATTGTTTGCTATCATTCTGACTCTATAGATTCACAAGATTTTTGAGCAATTAACAGCAAATCCAGGTTAAAACTTTTGATGTTTACATTTGAGCAAAAGTGAAAGTTGCACTGGGAGATATAGATACCCAGTATGTAGTTATTGTATTTATTTGCAACTAACAAAGCAGCTGTATAAAATAGCTGGCACTAGCAGTATGTAGGATGTAAATAAGAATAAACATTTTTGTAGACTGGTAAAATGTTACCAAAAGTAATCAGGTATGTGTTTCTTTACAATTTGTGTCATTTCTCAGTTGAGAGAGAGAGAGAGAAAATGTTTATTTTTATAATTTTAAGGCATAAATTATTTGAGAACCAAAATTGTGCAGTTCAGTTTTTGCTGTATTTTCTGTACTTTTATATTCAGTTTTAATTTTAGAGAGAAAGAATGTCTATGAGCAGCTATGAGGTAAATTGCACACTCTTATTCATTGTAGTTTAAGAAGTCAATTATAGTGTACTACATAATTTTCATTCCATAATCTGGTCAAAAATTTGTGTCACTTTTGCACATCTGGCCAAAAACTTGGGATGTCTTTAACTATACTTTGCTACTTTATGTATTATAATTAGATAATTTATAGTAAACATATTGAAATTATAAATTTATATATTTGAATTTTCAGTTGCTTGAAAATTGTTCTTTCCCACAAGCTATATATCCGCAAGATTGGAAAAGTGAACCAAATATTAAAAATCTATAACTATAGCTAGGAACTGAAGCACAGATCTTTGGCTTATTTTTAACAAGGGGAAAGTCATGTGGTATTGGACAATGGATGGTATTGGACAAACTTAATTCTTATACTACTCTCAGATAGCACCACCTGTTGAGCAACTATCAGCTTCATCTTTGTATGCAAGGTATGTGCTCCATTAGTTCGAGATGTGGCATTGTTTGTTCATAGTTATACTTTTTGTTGTTTGTGTATTATGGCATAGAGTTAATTGCCAACAAATTACTGTATTAAAAGTAAGCTGAATTAAATTTAAGTACTCTAATAGAAACACTATTTCTTATTCTAAACCTGTAAGGTTCAAATATCTTATTTCAAAGCTGCAGGTTTCAGACATTGGGAAAAATAAGAGGAAATTGGGAAGAAGACAACATGGGGTGAGTTGTAAATAAAGACACAATGAGGAAATATCAATATGAGAATGATCTTTTAATGTTCATAGAAGTACATTAGCAAACTGAATAAAAGTCTATAAAGAGGGTGAGGAGATCTCATTCAATGCATGCACAGTGAATAAATATGTCGGTGAAAGAAAGAAGCGTAAAAGTAAGAAGTGAACTTGCACAATCACAGAGAAAGCTTATACAGCCATCTCATGGCACTAAACAAATTTGAGGTTTAAATGCTTATTTTTTAATTAGCAAAAAATTAAAAATTAAACATTACTTCAACAAGGATAAAATGAATTAATGAAGAAGCATAGAGTGCGAGTTTAAGGATGGCTAAAAAAACTAATTTGCATAGAGCATCAGGTTTCAATAGGGAGCAAATTTGCTGATATTTTCAAAAACTAGGAAAGCTGCAAGGAAAATGTTCTTACAGTCCATCAAATTATTTAATGCTGAGTAAGCTGGTGTGCCTTGTATTTGCAGTAATCAGCTTAAAATTTTGTTTGTTATGGAAAAAAAAAGATGGGGAAACTAACATCAATATCGATAGAGATAGAAATGCTGTTGTTCTTTGAATAAATGATTCTTGGTATCATTTTAATTGTTATTGTTTGTCTTTCCAAGGATGAGAGTAGATAACAATCTAGCAAATGATGTGCCTGTAAAAAGTGTTTTTTTATAAATAAGTGGGGGCAATACCCCAAAATGAATGAAGAGTTATGTGGAAAGAGTATTCGTGTAAGAAAATCCCTGTTTTCTGATTAAAGGTGGGCAAGCCTGCTACAAGAACCTATGTGTATTTTTATATGCAAAGGAACACCATGTGCACGTACTTAGCCTTCCACCACATATGAAACAAAGAATGCGGCCACGTGACAGTGGCAGCATTATAATGAAGTAAATTCATTATGGTGGAAGAAATATTCAAATCTAAAGATTGATTTCATGGGCATGGCTGGGCTGGTAAACTTTGCATTAACCATTTTGTGAAAATGGAACTTTATTAGCACAAGATTCTGCCTATTCAACCCCAATGTTTTCAATGACATGCTTTTTAATGCATCCTTATCTAAGCCTCCATAATGTCCTGTTTAAGCCTCTCCAACTACCATACTGATTCGAAGTTCTCTTGGTATATAAGACCAAGATCAGCCATAACCTCAAAACAGGCAGGATTATCATTCCATTTTCTGGAAGCTGAAAAGTTCGGTCAAAGCCCTTGTACATATCAAGTTATACTAGAGGAAATCTTACCTCTCCCTAGCAATGGGAGTACAAAATCTGATACCAAATAATGCTGTCTATAACTGTTACCTCCACTCCACTGCTTACAATTGGGGAAGAGTTTGAATATGTTTGGAATGAAAGTAAAAGAATAAATATTTGTAAGTGCAGAAGAGTACAGCTACATCAAGGATAGTGAAAGCTAAAACAGCAGTGAATTTTTCTCAAATTAATACATAGGATGAAGAAAACATTTATGCATAATTTGTGGAGGAAATTCCTCTGTTTGCATGCACAAGCAGAATTTAAATTTTTGTAATCTTTGCAAAGAAAAATAAACATTAAATCAAACTTAAAATATATTCTTCATGGAAATGAATGGCTGTCCGATACCATCCTCCTGTGTCTTAAGAGATAAAAAATTTAATGGAAGTTTAAATGTCAAATTTCTACTATTTTTTCTTAATTTTTTAAAGTGCACTAATGTAAGTACTTTGATATCAGATTTAAGTTTTAAAAAGTGATGTGCTCTTACTCTTTTTCGATCACAAAAATAACTTTTTTAACAAAAACTTTAGCTATCAATGCCACATAACTTTCCTCTATAATAACATAGTTTTTAATATTGACGTTTTTATAAAGTTAAGGCTCAGTGTTTTGCCTTTGATAGTTCATCAAAACCTTAAAACATAATAAGCTCTTATTTTTGTACATGCCTTCATGGTTTTGAAAATTAAGGATTTTATTCAGAAGAATAAAAACATTTTTTTATTTAATCTTCATACAAAATATAAAGACTGTGTGCCAGCATAAAATTTTTTCCTTTTTAAACTGTTAATTGATAACTTTTTGATTACAGAACCCAATGAGTCATGGCAAAGGTGTGGATTTCAAGGCTCAAGCACTTTAATAACAAAAAAAGATGACACAGATTGCTCAATAAAATACCAGTGTGGACATTTAGCTATGACTTACACAGGTCTAGCAAGTCTTGTGATTTTGGGTGATGACTTGTCCAGAATCAACAGAAAAGCTATAATTGAAGGTGTTAAGGCTTTGCAGCAAGAAGATGGGAGGTTGGTATATGATGCCTCCCTGATATAATAATTCGTGCATGGTATTAATATCACTTTACCCAACTGAAAACAGTTTATTCTGGCACATTAGATCATACATAACAAACTGGGAATACACATCATATTGGTAAATAGTACTTTCTATATTCCGACTGGCTGTGGTGCCTCAGTAAAAACGGCATTAAACATGACTCAAAATATATATATAAGAAAAATAAAAATAAAGTAACACTATTAACAATGTAACAATTTAACAGTAATTATGATAGTAGAAAAAGATAAAACACAAAGAAAAAGTCACACTTGAGATCGCATTTGTTGAACCAAAATTTCATAACATTACCTTGAATAGATGTCATGGTATAAGATGTAATAAATAATAAAGTCTATGAGAAAACACAGAGAAAGTAAGAAATAAAATTAAAAGAATAATAGATAAATATTAAAGAAGTCAAAAGCAAAACACACAAAAGCAAATTAAACTTAATAAGCAAAGTAAAAACAAAAGCAAATTATTAAAAGCAGCACCAGAGGTGCAAACAATATATTAGAAAAATAAAAATAAAGTAACACTATTAACAAATTAACAGTAATTATGATAGTAGAAAAAGATAAAACACAAAGAAAAAGTCACACTTGAGATTGCAAAATATACATATATTAGTAATTCTTTATATCTGCTTTGTGTATATGTAAATATATGCCCGTATATCCTACAAGATTGTATTAAACATGTTTACCCAACTCCACTTACACAACACTAGGACATGTTTTGAGGGCAATCACTCCAATCATCAGCTGTTGACTGATTGCTGTATTTGGTGGCTGGATCCCAAGGTGTTTCTGTAGTGGTCTCTGATTATTTGAGTAGGAACTCCTGAATATATCAATGGGTGGAACATCAAAATTTATAGGTTTTTCTTATTTTTTAGGATGAAAATTCTTTTCCAAGCAAATAGCTCCATTGGGTTGTGAAGTTTCTTGTTTTTTAGAAAGAGAATTCTTTTGCAATGTAAAGCTCCATTGGGTGGTGAAGTTCTTAGTTTAGCTTTTGGTTTAATTTAATGATTCCATGAATTCAACAGCTGATGATGAACGATTACCCCTGAAACATTTCCTAGTATTGTGTAAAGTAAGTGGAGTTAGTGTAAATATGTTTAATACTATCTTGTAAGATATATTACCACTCCATTATTTATAGCTTCATGAGTAAAATTTAATTATGCGAGAGTAACTAATCTACAGAAGCAAAATCGACCACATGTATTTTTAAGAATAAAATTGGCAGATTCAAAGACAAAAAAAATTAGTACATACAATTTTAACTTTAGGAACTGAAATATTGATATAAAATGTTTTTTGAAATTGCAAATTATAAAAAAAAATTATTGTGGCTAGCATTAACTTCTTGAAATTTTACCTTAAAAAGAAAGTCACCCCTAAATTCATAAGAAAAACAATTAAAATAGACAATAGCATACATAAAAAAGCAGCAGGAAAAAAAGTGATTAAAATAGAGTAAAGTTTACAGTTTAAAAATCGATTTAAGAATTTATGGATTACATATAAAACTTTTTATGTCATTAGAATTCCATGTTTGGGAAAACTTACAACACCATTTGCACCAAAATTTAAATCATCACATGAAAAACAAATATTGGAAACGGAAAAAGAAACTTTGCAATTTATGTAGTCACAAAACCAAAACTTTATCGTCCCTTGTGCACAAAGAGAAAATAATATAATTAACTTCTCTGGCACCATCTTTTCTAGCGAAGAAATTTTTTTCCTAAACAAAGTCCTCAAAACCTGCTTGGGCTTTTCAGAAAACATAGAAGAGTACATAACGGACATTGATATAGTCACCCACCAGCTAAACAAAGGAGAAAAAAACATAAGTTAAAATGAAATGCAGCAAAATTTTAGATAGCCTAAAAAATCGAAAGAAATTAAATAATTATAAAAGGACATAAAAGCAGCTAACAGATAAACCAGTGATAATACAAAGACTAATAAATGAAATAAAATTGCCATTTTGGACAAAAACGATTGTATAAAGTGGGAAATTTGGTAAAAGGGGAAGACTACAAACCAATAGAAAAGAACCCGCTCAATAGTTGCATTAAAAATGTAACCAAAACACTTAAGGAAGTTAAAATATTATCCACTGCTGAAAAACAGAGAATCATGCAAAGCAATCCAGTACTACCTAAATTTTATGCACTTACTAAATTCTATAAAAATGATAACAGCATGTACCAGTAATAAACATATCTATTCACTTACGCTCAAAATTGCAAAAATATTAAATGACAAATTCAGCTCTTCTAAAAAATGTGGAAGCTTGGGCATCAAAAATTCATTTTATTTAGTTGAAAAACTTCAAAATATCAGATTGCAACAGGAGGTGTAATGGTGTGTTTTGATGTAAAAGCCGTATTCCCAAGCATACCAATAGAGAATGTTATACAAATGTTTAGGAAATGGTTAACCTCCTTAAATTTACAAACAAAAGAAATAGAAGACTTAAAAAACTTACAAACTTAAGAATTCAACAAAATTTTATCAGTAAGTTTAGGGTCTAGCAATGGGAAACCCCTTGTCTCTGTTTCTAGCAGATTTATTCATGAACTCCTTTGAAATTCATATCACCAAAGCTTTCCATTAATTTTCAAGACATGGTGTAGGTATGTGTATTACATATTTGCAATAATATCAAAAGAACATTCAATAGATGCTCTGAAACTTCTTAATTTATAACATAAATCTATACAGTTTACCACGGAAGTGGAGGAAAATGGGTGGCTTCCATTCTTAGACTTAAAAATTATAAGTAAGGAGGATAGACTGAACTTTAGAATCCATAGAAAAGAGATCCAGTCACCAAATTGAGCAGTCAGTCAACAGATGATGATGGGAGCAATTGCCCCCAAAATATTTCTTATTGTTGTGTGAGTGGAGATAGTATAAACATATTTAATATAATCTTGTAGGATATATTACCTTCATTGTCTACAGGTTTGTAAGTACAATTTAATTAAATATGTTAATAGTTTTGTGTGTATTAGATGTATGCGCCTATGCATATGAGAATTGATTGCTTATATTTTTGGGTAGAGGTTTGTGCATGCTTCAATTTTATGAGTCTACATGGTATAAGTGACACCTAGGAAGAAAGGAGTCGATGGGACGCAACTATCTTAGAGTGCATAGGTGAACACAGAGAAATTGGAAATTTGTGAAAAACATATAGGCCACTAATAGTTAGTGTGTCTTATATTCTTAAAAATGTGCAGTATCTGCTGATGGAGCATCTTGGTGAATCACTAGTTGCTTTCTTGTTCAGAAACAAAAAAAAACTTTTTCCTATATTGTTTTTTTTAAAATAAATTATGATAAATACTCTATGGGTTTAATTACTCTGGGGAATAAAGTATGCCAGCTTAAGTTCAAGTTAAAATTAGAATCTTGAGTAATATTTTAAATTTTATATATAGATATGGAAATTAAGTGTTACAAAACTCATTAATTATATAATCAGATGAGGATGAGAGTCTGCAAAACATGTTTTACATTTAAATAGGTAAGTGGATACATTAAGAGTATGTAGTTCAACTCATTCATACAATGATCTTAACTACTCTGGGAGCTCTCCAGGTTTGGGGGGATATAGCTAACTGCTATGCTGGCCCGGAAGAGGTTGCAGAGGAGGGTGTGAAGTGAGCCAAATCCTTTCTGCAATAATACAGAAAAGATATCGTCTTTACCTGGCCACCTAAATGGATTAAATTTATTAACTGCCTATTTAACATTATGAGTTGTGACAATTTGACATACTGCCGCGGATTGCAGAGGTCGTTAGGTGCGGATTCATTAGTGGAGGTCTGGGGTTCGAATCCCACCAGGATTGTCCTCCTTGACTGGGGTTTTTTCTAGGTTTTCCTAAGTCATAAATGGCAAATGCCTGGTAGGTACCCTAAACTTATGCCTGGAATGCTTCCGTTCTTAAAAATATCCTTTCTCAATTTATCATTTCATCTCGTGTATCATCAGTGTCCAGCACCTGTGATGTCTCAGAGTAAAAATGAGCATTAAACACTATTCAAAAAACAAAAAAAAAACTTCACATGCAAGTTCCCAGTTTTTCTTCGACAATCTTGGTATAAAGTTTTTTTGCAGTGATCCATGGATTAACAGATCTTATAATAATATATGAATGTACCTCAAAGAGAAGTTGAGTATTTATTCAGTGGAGCAAGTGAAGCCACCGGTAGGTTTATATTTTGTTCCTACAGAATTTGTTGGTCTGTAGGCCATTGCTCTCTGGATCCTGGCTGCATCTGGCAGGCTAGATATTTCATGGTAGAAGGATTGCTAAGATCTTTTGGCATTATATATGCTTTTAATCTAGTCTGTGATGACTATAAGACATCCCCCTCTCTCCACTTCTTTTTGCCTTGTTAAAGAGATGTATTCTGCCTTTCTTATGTTCAAGGTCATAAGTTCACCATGCCACTTTCTTGGATTTTATTTGTGATATATGTTGAGTATAGTCTTTTGGATAGAATAGGTGATCATGTCATTATCGCCAAAAGATCAAATCTTATACCCAGTCCTACCTGAGAGATACCAGGTCCTGGAATTCCTGTGGAGGTTAGCTTTTTAAACTACATTTGCATTAAATGATATATAGTTATGGTTTGTCTAAAACCCTGTATTTGGTAATTTGAGTAGTAATACACTGCATACAAAAAGTAATGTCAATAACTTCCTGCCTTACACAATTGGTAAACATAGGCTTCAATTAAATGTACTTATGAAGCTGTTGACAATGGAGTGGTATATATACGAGGGCTGATCAACAAAGACTGAGACTGATTTTTTTTCACAGATGTTTATTACTCCAATTCAATGTTTACATGATCTTTGTCAAAGTAGTCCCCTCCTACTTCAATACACTTTTTATAGCATCTCTGCCAGTCCTTGAACACGTGCTGCAGACCATTCTTTGTCAGGTCTTTGAGAATCGCCTCACTTTTCTTGAGCACTGCTTCAGAGTTCTCAAATTGAATACCCCTAAGCTTTGCCTTTAGTGATGGGAATAAAAAAAAATTACAGGGTGCAAGATCGGGGCTATAAGGTGGATGTGGTACACAGGTAATGTTGAATTGAACCAGAAACTGCATGACTTGATTTGCGACGTGAGGCCGTGCATTGTCATGATGAAGTCGCCACCCAGTCCGAGAAAGCTCTGGTCGTTTCTTTGCAATGTGCTTCCTCAGTGTAGCCAATACTGACGTGTAGTATGCTGCTGTAACAGTAGTGTGAGGGGGAACTGCATGCTGGTAAATCATTCCATTACAGTAAAAAAATGTGATCACCATCACTTTCCTTGCAGATGGAACAACTTTTGCCTTTTTTGGTGTTGGAGAACCTGGCGATTTCCACATTGTGCTGGCTTGTTTTCCTTCAGGATCATAATGATTCAGCCATGACTCATCACGGGTGATAATCGATTTAAAAAATGCATCCCCTCCATCAGCAAAGAGCCGCAGCACCTCGCGGCTGTCTCCATTCGCACAGCCTTTTGTTCGGGAGTCAAAAGACGTGGCACCCAACGAGCACATACTCGGGTCATATGGAAATGGTCGTGCATAATTGTAAACACACTGCCATATGAAATTCTCAACACTTCACTCAGGTTACGTAATGTTATACGCCGATCCTCTCGGACAATCATAACAGCTGTGTTGATGTTGACTTCAGTCACAGCAGAAGCCGAAACACCAGGCCCACCTTGCTTAACACTGACAAGTCGGCCTTCTTTGAAGTCCTTGAACCACCTAAACACTGTTGCATGAGGTAGTGCATCTTCACTGTACACTTGCTTCAGCTTTTCATAAGTTTCGGTGGCTGTATGGTTTAAACGAA
Organism: Metallyticus violacea; assembly: GCA_030762175.1. Taxonomy (NCBI): domain Eukaryota; kingdom Metazoa; phylum Arthropoda; class Insecta; order Mantodea; family Metallyticidae; genus Metallyticus; species Metallyticus violacea. The sequence continues at coordinate 96,072,343 of CM060840.1, read as the reverse complement.
AACAGAATTTGATTGCGCTGTACTGCTCCTCTCGCGTCACCTTCATTGTCTGGTATGCGAAATGCACGTAGGGTCTACAAAATAGAGCATTACTACTAACCTACCAATACGAGAGTGCTGCTGCCTACCAATATTATACATAAAAACCTGCTCTTTTGAAATATTTATGTTACAGATACGAAACTATCACGGAAGCTACAGGAAAAAATCATTCTCAGTCTTTGTTGATCAGCCCTCGTATATACAATGTAATACAGTTTTTTTCACACTAACTCCATTCACTTACATAAAAATCTGGACATATGTTTCGGGAGTGATCCCTCCCATCTTCAGCCTGTAGATAAATTGTTGTTATACATGGGGGTTGAGTCTCTTGATGTTCTTGTGGCGGTATCTGTTGGTTCTATTAACATTTTCATTACAAAAAATAAGGATAATATAATGAATTTCGATTTCCCTCCAATGGATGAACTCAGCAAATTCCTAATAGAACCAACAGATGCCACCACAAGAACATCAAGAGACCCAACCGCCACGTATAACAACAGTTTATCTACAGGCTGAAGATGGGAGGGATCACTCCCGAAACATATGTCCAGATTTTTATGTAAGTGAATGGAGTTAGTATGAAAAAAACTCTATTACATTGTTTATAAAGATAGGCTTGTTGCAGACATTAAGTATATATGTAGATTACTAGAGAGCAGAAAGTTTAAAAGCTACTTGCCTCTTGTTGATATCTTTGCTGTCCCAGATTTCATATTGAAAGTTAGCATCATACCCAAAGATGGACTGTTCCTCTAAGTGCAGTGTGGGACCTACTGTTCTAGTTCCCTGGTGGGTGCATTACTGCCATTATAGGGGAGATAGAACTCAACAGTAGGCCTTTCTTCCCTCCCTGTTTTGCAGTCTGTTTTCGCTATGGTGACATCACTATAGCAAAATTCTAGAAGATGTAAGCATTGAATTGCATTGCAAACAAGAATCAATTGCCCTTGCTGCAATGTATCAAGTTACCATGACATTCTCCTAATTCTGTGTATCAGCTCCTGTTAATACAGGGTTCTTGAATCGGGGCTAGTCTATTCTTTCTTTGTTAAAGTTTTACAGGAGGCAGGTCTGGAGGACCTTTAGGACTATCTTTGACTAGAATCGCAATTGTAACTCTACCAGGGCTCAAAAGCTATTTTATCCAGATCCCCTCAGAAGAGTTAGTACCCCAGTTCCATATCTGAGGTTTGCTCCAAAAGAGCTTCCTCATCAAGGGAAGTGGTTGCTATTGCTGAGGGCTCACTAGTGTTGTCCTCAGAAGTAAGTTTTTGGTTTTTCTGTTGGTTTCCATAGATTCTGACGAGAAGTTAGAGGTTTATAAGATTCACCCAGACAGAATATTGCATATCTGCATAAGGCTTATACTCTGGAGCTCGTCTAATATACAAAGGCCCTATTTAAGACAAATTTCCCTTTGTCTTATACCGCTTTAGCATGGGTCACACTATACTAGGATTGGGCTTGTTACGCATCTATGTATGGTATCTCCCCTTGACTTCTTTGGCAAGAGCAATTCTTTGGGTGATTGTTACCTCCAGTACAGCCTACAGGATCACAGATACATGGAAGGAAGTCCCTCAGCCAGCTTAAGGTCTTGCAGTTTCTAGGTGGGGTTGTGTACTTAATTTTATTCTCTTGGAACATTCAGAGAAGACTTCTATTTAAATTTTAGCAGGTACTTCACTACTGCAATGCTTATTAAAGAATTCTTTTTCCCTTCATCATGGAAATCTTTTGGCCATTCTGAAGTTTCTTTCCTGTTAGAACCATGGCAAAATTTCAGAAATTAAGTGTTGGTAAAATATATATATATATATATATATATATATATATATAATAATCTTGATATTATGTAATAGTATCATAAACTCATCTGTTCAAGAATGAGCCAATTTCTCATTATCAATTATGAATTATGAGCCAATGAATTATGTTTTGAAAATATTTTTAAAATAATGACTTTCAATTTTTATATAGTGAGGTATGTAGCAGAGAATATTATTAATATTGATATATTTACATAGCTTTCTTATGTGAAATTAAACTGTAGATGGTACTTTTGGAATTACTGCCATATATCTATTCAGCAGACAAGTAGATGAACAAGTTACAGTATATATTGGCAATGGCATGATGTAAGATTTGTCAAATAAACATTGGATTATCTGTAGTTTATCTTTCCAGCTGTACTGAAGAAATCACCAGAGTATGTTTTAATTTTCACTTATTGGCAGAAAAACTGCAAAGGTTCCTCAACTCTTACTAAATAACAAAATTTGTATATTTCTTTTCTTTTATTTTAAATCCTTGTTGATGTGGTGAAAGATAAGTTTCCTTGACTATTACTTTATCCGGAATTTTTACATAAATGCCATGCATGGTTTTCTTCTTAAATTTCAGAGCACATTGAAGTGACACATACATCTGCATAGTTTTAATAGAACTTTTATTTTCCTTTTGCAGTTATTGTGCAACTCTTGCAGGCAGTGAAAATGATATGAGATTTGTTTACTGTGCTGCTTGCATATGCTATGTGCTTAATGACTGGTCAGGCATGGATGTTGAGAAGACCATCTGCTACATCCTTAATAGTATGGTAGGTTATTAGTGTTTTATACAGTTAGGACAGTTAGGAATAAGTGTGTAAGAATGTTTTTTAATGAATTGAAATCCGACATATTTAGTTTTGTTTAAAGTCCACATGCATTTGAATATGGCATTAAACAACAATTCAATATCATGATTGTTAACACAGGATCTTTCTGCACTTCCATCTGAAGAATTCCTCTATGTAGGTCATTATTTTTCCTTAGAAGTGTAAAAAAGTGATAATCTAAAACCAATCAGACCGTATATTAAAAGATCAAGAATTCTCAGGGTTTTAAATTTTATTTAAAAAAAAATAGGTCTAAAATATTTATGCAAGTTAATAGTATTAACTGCTAAATTTAAACCCAAAAACATTTTTTGCAAATTCAATGTTTTGTAAATAAGTTAAAATCATATTTTTGAGCAGTTATGCATATATACATATATACATATGGTGTATATGGTGTAATTAAAGTACACTGCAATAATTTTAGTGATTGCAGAGGGATGTTAGATAAACAATTTAAGATAAGGAGTCTATGGTCTACAACGAAAAGTAACAAGAGGTATATTATAATAAGCATTTAAAATTAGATGCTGATTAGTCAATTTTAAAGTGAAATCGGATGAAAATTTACCTTAAAATGTCCATTATACCTCCTTCATGAGTGAGGAAATCCTGATTTTTTAATAGCTCATCATATGTTTTCAAGATTTAGTGCTATGAAAAGCTCTGAAAATGGATTAATATGACAGTATGGCATTGAACATTGGTTACCTGATTTATTGTCATATGTAGTTTAGTTCTATAGGCAGCTATTCATCTTATATTTGATTCTTTGACTTAATGGATAATGCGACAGATTGTGGCTTAAAAGATCATAGGTTTGAGTCCTGCACATATTAGGTTTTTTTTTTTTTTTTTTAAAAAAAAATTATGATCAAGTATGCTAACACATAAGATATAAAAGAAAGAAAAATTTTGAGACTCTACTAAGAATGGTCTGCTTTAACTTGATGCCATTATTATATGGACTGTGCCAAAGAAAAATGCTCCATAAGTGTTATTTCAAACTTCATCAGTGGTGTGTGGTTCTTTTAAAACTTGTTTGAGTTTGGCTTTAATGGGAAGAAACCACCCAACACTTTTTGCATATTTCTGTGCCAGAAAGCTACACAGACAATTCTGCAGTCTTCTTTTACTGACTGGTAAACAACAGAATCAATAACATTTGTAAGCTGACGTCAGTGGCAAGAACATCTTTGTATAAACTAATTGGACCATACCTGCCTTTATTTTGCCTGTGCCTCAAACCAGGATTCAGCACCGTCATCAACTCAGATACCATTCATTTGAGACCTACAACCAGGTAGTGCTTAGCACCTGTAGCACATGCAAGCAGTAATTTGTGGAAGCCCTATCAAGAATTTTTTCATTGCCTGCAACATGTCCATGAGTCCATAATCAATTCTTGAACCACAGTTACAAAATTTTACTGTGACAGTCTTGGTATTGAGAGACATATATTTATTTTTCACTCCATATCAGTGGGCAACAGGTATCATTGAGCTTTCTGAAAGAAATGCAGAAGAAGATCCAATAGCTTACTAACAGCATCCAAAGCAGCTAGATAAAAATGTAAATTGAATACCAGCAATGTGACAGTTCCTATCGAAGCTTTATTACATGCAGTTTGTAAATTGCACTATCAGCATTCAGTGTAGTTCATCAAATCATGGCAAGTACCATCAAATCCATTGTGTAGCATAGTAACAGCTCTTAACCCTTGTATAGGTATACTGAAACTTGTGTTAATGTCATTTAAGAACTTTTGAAAAATAAGACGTTTTTATAAAATTCTGTTGGAACTGTGAAGATTGTTAAATGTAAATTATAATTAATCTGTTGTCTAACACACTCTTATGCTTCACTTACTTTTAAATACGGTGGGAACGGTTTCGAAGAGACATCCTCTCCATCTTCAACCAACTTGATGGCTGGTATGAGAAACTAACATCTATGAGAACCTGTGACTCAGTCTTGGTGGTGTTTTTTCTTTATAAACTGGAAATTGGTATTACATTCTCCTATAATGTCGAAAATTCATAAGACGATTCCTATGTTTATTAATGTAAATCTTCTCCCATGTGTCCAATTCTGTATGTCCGTGTGCTTCTTTAAGTAACTTTATTTCTCTTTTAATGTCGTGATTATCTTTCCAAAAATGGTGTGCCACTGCTGACCTATCAATCTGTTTGTACTTAACGTCCCTGAGATGTTCCTTTAACCATGTTCATATGTTTCTTTTAGTTTTTCCAATGTATATCCACATTCTTTACATGTTATTTTGTAGATGCCTGACTTTTTCTCCTGTGGAATGTTATTAAAACTGTTGTCACTAAAGCATTTTTCAGAATGTATCTGTTAACAGGTACCAATTTAATGTTAATATCTTTAAAATTTTTTTGGAATTTGTTCATAGCTACTGGATGGTAGGTGAATTTTTTAAAAACCAGTCTATCTTTTTCCGTTAATAGTGTGGTGGCATTCTTGATCAATTTCTTCTTTAGGAATCTATTAAGTTTTTTGTTTACTGAATTTTTGTTAAAACCATTTATAATGGCAATCTCCTGTATCTTCTCAAATTCTTTTTTGTACTCTTAAAGATATTAACATTAAATTGGCACCTGTTAACTGATACATTCTGAAAAATGCTTTAGTGGACAACAGGGAGAAAAAGTTAGGCATCTACAAAATAACATGTAAAGAATGTGATAAGATATATGGTGGAAAAACTAAAAGAAACATAGGAACATGGTTAAAGGAACATCTCAGGAACGTTAAGTACAAATAGATTGATAGGTCAGCAGTGGCACACCATTTTTGGAAAGATAATCACGACATAAAAAGAGAAATAAAGTTACTTAAAGAAGCACATGGACGTACAGAATTGGACACATGGGAGAAGATTTACATTAATAAACATAGCGCTCATCTTATGAATTTTCGACATTATAGGAGAATGTAATACCAATTTCCAGTATATAAAGAAAAAACACCACCAGGACGGAGCCACAGGTTCTCATAGATGTTAGTTTCTCATACCAGTCAAGTTGGTTGAAGATGGAGAGAATGTCTCTTTGAAACCGTTCCCACCGTATTTAAAAGTAAGTGAAGCATAAGAGTGTGTTAGACAACAGATTAATTATAATTTACATTCTGTAAATGTGTTTTACCTTTTTATCTTCAACTTCAGCTTTCTTTAGTGTCCACCAATTCATATCAGAAAAGCTTTACTGTCTGAATATTTGCACTATTTTTGTGGTTATACAGACAAATAAGCAATTTTCCTTATTTTAACCTTCAATCAGTTGCTGAATTCTCTGAAGTAGAACTGCAGTATTTTTAATGAAATAGCAACATTTTTTAATATTTCAGCTCAATATAGTCTCATAATTACATCTGAATTCATGTGGAAACAAATATTGTTCAGTTCTGTTCTGTTATGGTGCTGAACAGAATATAATATTGAATCACAGGTCAGATGTTGGGATATCATCAGTATATAATTTTATGTCTAGACACTTTCTTATAATGGTTGGTACCTGTTAAACATTTAACTCTTAGAGTACATTTAAATTAAATGAACTTCTTTGAAATAAATAAGTGAGTAGGTGAATCTTAGGAAACAGCAAACCTTAGGGTTAATAATAAATGTGCGTACTATTGCACATTGCATTATATTATTAGAAAGTCCATTATTTCATGAACGTCCTCTCTTATTGCAGCTGTATCATCCATGATAGTGGCATATTTCTTGTTTGGTACTGTAACTACTGAAAAATACCTGTTCTTTTATGTTTTACCATTTTGCAGTTAAAATAAATCACCAATAGCAATATATAGAATGAGCAGAAAACCCAATGCAAAATTATAGGAATTAAACAATACAGTGATTTATGGAGCTGCTAAATTTGGAAATGAAATAATGCCCAAAATCATGCCTTAAAATTCCTCAATTCAGCCACATAGAATTTGATAAAAAAACTATAGTGACAAATTTAGTGAAAAGACTACAGGGATGTGAAACTATAATGAATCATCTCGTCTGAATCGGATGTTTAAAACACTCTTTATGGTTTCACTTAAAAAGATTTACTCAGAACATATGTTTCTTGGAACTATCGTCCACATCATCATCTGTTAAATGACTGTTGTATCATTCGTATGAGCTGGGTAGGTAGGTAGGTATCTGGATTGACTCTGGTGGTCTAGCACAAATAAAGTGCTATCATTGTATGATTCAGTTGAACTACACACTCTTAAAGCTTCACTTACTTTTCATAAATGTATGAAACTGGTTTCGAGAACATTTAGTTCCCATCTTCAGCCAAGCTAAAGTTCAACTGTCGGATCATTCGTTGAACTGTGGGAATGTATATTCTGCTCTGGTGGCAGTGTGATAAACTTGTAGTTTATGTTTTCATCCCCGGCAATGTCGAAGTTCATTATGCTGTCTTTGTATTTGTAGATGTAGATTTTCTCCCAGGTTGCTAATTCCGTAGGTCCTTGTACTGATTTTAATAATTTTGTTTTATTTATTATGTCGTGATTTTGTGTCCAAAAATGATATGCTACTGCTGATTTCTCTATTTGCTTGTACTTTATGTTCCTGAAATGTTCCTTTAACCATATGCATATGTTTCTCTTTGTTTTTCTCTCTGATTTTTTCACATTCTGCACAGTTTATTTTGTAAATACCTGATTTTTCTTCTTGTGGAATACTGTCATTAACATTATCTATCAGTAAATTTTTAACATTAAATCTATTAATCGGTGCCAACATGATATTAAAATCTTTAAGAATATTCAGAAACTAACCATGTTGCTAAATAGTAAGAGGGAGTATTGATGTTGTTAATAATGGGATGCAAAATGGTTAGCTAATAGATTCAAGACATTACCAAAATTTCAACAGAAGTTTCTCCAATGTTCCTTCAACTTAATGCCTTTATTTCTCTTTGTCTTCCCAATTTAGATCTTTTCTCTTTGGGCCTGGAAACTATTTTGTTTTGTTTTGTTTGTTTTTTTTTCATCATAATTTTACACTGTATCGATTTTGAAGTGCTAAGATGATGGTGTACTGCTTGAAAATTTTTTGAAATTTCTTATTGGCTGGTGGGTGGTAAGTGAGCTTTTAAAATGTTTTTTCTCCTGATAAATCACTCAAAGTTGTTATTTGTTTAATTCTTTTTTTTTTTTTTTGGAATATTTTGATTTTTTGGTTGAACTGGTATTTTTTTTTGTTGAACTGATTGGATTTAGCTGCTTCTATTATGTGTAGATATTCATTCTTGTATTCTTCTTTGCTCATTGGTACATTTATTAGCCTGTATATCATGCTGTTAAATGCTACTTCCTTATGTGATCTTGGATTGAAAACGTGAGCTTTGATATAATTGTCTGTATGCTGCTAAACCCAAGACCGCGGGTTCGAACCTGGCCAGGACCAATGGATTTTTTTCGGGCGTAAAAATCCTTAGTATGTCTTCCTTCGGAAGGGAAGTAAAGCTGTGGGTCCTGTGTCGTACATTTACGCCAGGAAAAATAACCTCAAGCCTGAAAGAGAGGCTTCTGAGCAAAATTTGTTGGCCATTTCACGCCCTGAATAGAATGGGACGCTGATGACCTGAGATGTTAAAAGAGTGTCCATAAATAAATCAATCAATAAAACCTTTATATAGATGCTGAATTCTAGTTTATTATTACATTTTATTATCTTCAGATCCAAAAATGGTAACATATAATGAATCAGGAATGAATGGAGGCTAATGAAAAGCTGAAAGTCACTGATTCGGATAATCTGTGAGAAAGGAGCAAATAGAGAAGTGCATGTAATATGCCAAAGAACTCAAATTACATTAAGGTCACTATTGCTCTGTATTGTATGAGCAGCAGTAGGATAGAGAAACTCCTACAGATGTGCCATTAGACATTATGAGACACTATAGTCAGAAAACAGACACATTAAAAAACAAAATTATATTAATATCTAGTTTAAGTAAGGAGAAAGTGGTAAAACAAGTAATAATTGTCCACTGAGTAACTTAATAATTTTGCTGTTTTGTAACCAATTTTATAATTCAAGTAGTATGGTGCTGCCTAACACAGTTTATGTACAAAATCATACTTGTATTAAAGTGATAATATATTCATTTTTCCAGTTGGCTCTTATGTTACCAGTTATAAAGAAAATGTTCATAATTTGATTATAATTGAAGTAAATATGTCTGAACTTTCTTTGTGTCCTTTTCAGTCATATGACTATGGAATAGCACAAGGTCCTGAACTAGAATCCCATGGAGGTACAACATATTGTGCTGTAGCAACATTGTCACTGATGGATCAGTTGAAAGCTGCCTTCTCAGAAAAAATGGTGAACTTGTGTGTTTCATATAAGTATAAGTAGTAAAATTTTGATTTCCTTTGAACTAAATACTAAAATTAAATTTTTGCATGTGCTAAATGTTATGATAATTTTTTAAGCATATTACATCCCCAGCAGAAAGCTTATTACAGATTTTCCTTATATTTCCTAACCTTATAACGTTCTTTTTCCTTTTCCTTTCTAAAATTCATGCTTGAAAAAGGTTATAGACTGTTATTAAAAAATAGTTAAATGTATTACTGTAAGATTTTTCAACAAAAATCTGTAGATAATAGATAAGCCCTGAAAGCAAGGGTCTTCTACCCTACAATAGGGATAGCTCATGGGAACTCAGGGTGATCTAGTCCCTGTGAACTTTCTTTTATCTGATCGGTTTGATTACTTTTGCCTACTGTACATAAATTGCATACATCTCATTGCTTTATTTACTTTAGATCTAAAAGAGCTTATTTCTACTGCATTCCATCTCTTCCTATTATGGTCCACTGACACTCATTTCTCTAAATTCTGGGGACTATCTTTGCTGCAATTATCCTTTGATTATTTTTTCCCCTAGTCTCTAATCCCATATCATGGTATAGGCTATCTTTCTTATCCTGGCCCCAGTTACGTTTGAGTAGCTTTGTATTGCTAACTGCCTCCTTCCTATTGCTTCATTTCAATTCGTAATTTTTTACTTTATAATGGAGATTGATGTCCACTATTCTTCTGTGCATTTTATTTTGGCATACCTGAAAATCATCTGAGTCTGAATTAAAAAAAATTGAGCTACAATTTTTAAAAGAGAATGAAGAGCATTAAGGATAAATGCAAAATTATTGTTATGATGTATACTAAGGTCATATCTACTGTATTTAATGTTTTAATTACTGCACCGTACTTTAGTTCCACATTGCTCTGGCAGAGATATTTTGAAGTATCTTACCAATGTTAAAATGTTTTATCACACTAAACAGTAGTTACCCAAAAGCATACTTGACTTACAATATTTCCAGGCTTTCATGGCCTGCTTCATATTATCAAATTTTAAACTTCTAGGTTGTTGTGTCATAGTTTTAGATTGCTTCAAGCAAACCTTTTAGTGACGGGCAATAGCATTCCCCATTGATGATGGACTACAGTAGTAAGTGAAAGCTTTGGTTTTGAAGCAAAACTAAGACCGCAGCGCACCAACCAGAAGTTTTTAACATTTCATGACATACATAACTTGGAGGCAGAATAGAATAGAATCTTTCATTATAAAAATGTAACAAATGAGTTATAAATTTCTAATTATTGAGACTGTCCCAACTTTACTTGAGGCTCTAATATGTATGACTCCCTGGTCTTCAACATGAATTAGAACCCTATTTCACCTACTTTTTCTCTCACTTTCCTATTCTGCTTGCCCCTTACTCTTCCTTAATATTCACCCATATTCCTGCTTCTTTCCCACCTTCTATCAACATTTTTATTGCTATGATATTGTTTTCCATTGTATTCCATTTTGGATACCCTCTCTCCCATTACGTTGAAAAGAAGTAAATGTATAACAAGATTCTCAATTTTTGTGAAGTGAACATGCCATTTAATTTTTATAACTTTTTTCACTTCGATATATTGAAATTCGTTAATGCTTTTTAAAATGCATAAATAATTGCAGAACAAATCTATAACTATTCAAAACAGACAAAAAAAATTTTAAACCTTAAAATAGGCAACAGAAGCCAAAATAGACCAAAAAGGCAAAGTAAAAACTGACTCTGCCAACCCCAAATATACAGAAACATATTCATTTATATCTGACTCTTAAATATATCCATTCAGATAGAAAAGGCATTTTACCTAATTTCCCAGCTCTGTATATAAGGTTCTTTTAGGGAAAAGCTCTCAAGGAAATAAACATGTCTGAAGCATAAAATTTATAATTGGAGATGCCAAGAGAAAGAAATTTGATGATACAAATATTAAGCCTGCTTCTAAGCATGCCATATATGGATTAGCCCTTTTGTTACAGGAATGCAAAGTGTAAAGTAGTACTTAAATTTTTTTGTAACTTGTATGAGCATGTCACCTCAAGCGAATAATATATTTAATAAAAATAAATGCTGTGTCAGAAAAGTTGACTGCAAAATGAGACTTGTTCATACTCAAAGGTAAATAAAACACTGACTGCAAAAAAACATTACATGCTGCACTCAGATGGGGATTGATAATAAAAGCAAGGATGATGTCTGGTATGCATCAATACTTATTAAATATTAAGCTTTCACCCTGTAAAGAATGACAAGAAGATATAGAACAACAGGAGAAAGAAGGAAAAAAGAATACTGATAAGAAATGAAAGCAAATGTTATATATTGTGCTAAATATACTTAATAAAAATAGACAGCCCATTAACAACTTAGCTTTATCTCAAATTGGTGTATCTAAGAGATAAGAAAGTAATAACACAAGAATATTCTTTACAAGAATTAAGACATTACTGCATCTGTTGGCATAATTTTGTCATCAATTCAATATGATGTAAATATTAATGGATTGTTAATTTCACTTCTGAGTTTGTATTTTTCAATAATATAATTAATTCAAAAAGTTTAATCTTTATGTGTAATCTTTCATTGCCTAACTCTATGAACATAGAAAAACAAAAATATTTTTATACCAAGAACACACTTTGCGTGTTATGTACTTTTGAGCAATGGAAAATGCTACAAGAATTTAAACCTCCTTACTTGTACCAAGAATCTAGTCATGTCCATTGCCATTATTTCCTCAGGAAAATCACTAGAGCAGCTTTAACCTTTTGATAATATAAAACTGGCAATTAATATGATTAAATTAAATATGTCACCAATAAAATTAATGTTAGTGTTTTAAGTTTGTATAAATGTTTTGTTAGTTTCTTTTGAAAAGTTTTTTATTCTATTGGTTAGCAAATATCAAGCATCATCAATAGAACACTAAGTTCTATTGCTGCACAATCTGAATGTAATGATTTTTCAGTATAGCAAGAGTTACTTATACAGTTCTGTTCTTATACCAGTGAATCTTTTGACTTTTTTCCAGTTAAATGGCTTAAAAAGGTGGTGTCTTACTCGTCAAATTTCAGGATTTCAGGGCAGACCAAATAAACCTGTTGATACTTGCTACTCTTTCTGGGTTGGTGCTACACTCAAGGTGAGCTTTTGTATTATTGGACATTTGATTTTAATTTGTAGAGTATAAAGGAGTTACTAAAGTCCAGATTTCCATTCATAATAGGTTATTACCTAACTCATCAATAAATGCATAGCAGTTTAACATCGCCAGCTAGGTTATGTTATGTTCTTATAGACTTTAACAAAAACATAATTGAATTTATTTTGATAAAGCATTTAAAAGTATGTTTCATGAAGTAAATATTTGTTGTATTGTAATCTTACCAATCAGGATAGACACTGGTAAAGATTAACTAAAAATGTTAATTGGAACTAGCACAGTAAAGCTAAACATATATTTGAGATCATTGTATGATTCAGTTGAACTAACACTCTTTTGCTGCACTTACTTGTTTATATATGTATATGTCCATAAGTTTCCTACCTCGCTGATAATAATTATCACCTTCACAAAACCCTTATCTGGTGTCATACCTTATCTGTTAAGTAAATAATTGCAGATGTAACTTCTGCTCCACTGTGTTCAGTTGTTCAGATATAATTGCATAAAGAAGAAGATTGTTACGTGTTCAGAATGGAGCATTGAGCTGCTATTAACTTCTTCACAAAAGAACTTATTCCAAATGAAATTAAGCAGCAATTGGACAGTGTATATGGGGAAGCATCCGCCTCATATACTACCATAAAAGAATGGGCCAATCTTTTTTGAATGGGTTAAGAAAGCATTTAAGACAAAGAGCATGCAGGTCGGCCTTGGAAGTGCTCACTCCTAAAAACATTGCTCTTGTGCAAGGAGAAATTATGAAACACTGGTTGCTCAAAGTTACAGAAATAGCAGCAGGCTTGGGCCTTTCTAAAACAACAGCCCTTTGAATTATTTATGAACATTTAAACATGAATAAGGTTAATTAAAATGTAAATTGGAACTTGCACTTGCACAGTGAAGCTAATCATGTAATTGATATCATTGTATGATTTAGTTGAACTACTCTTAATGCTTACTTGTCATAATGTATGGAATCGGTTTCGAGAACATTTAGTTCTCATCATCAGCCAGGCTAAAGTTCCAGAATAAGGTTAGAGCAAGATGGGTGCCTAGATGTCTTTCCTCAGGCCAAAAGCACCGAGTTATCTGTTGTCAGGCATTTTTGGAGCTCTGCCATGGCAACAAGAGAGAAGTCTGCAAACCATTGTCACAGGAGATGTTACTATGATCCTTTGTCCAAAAGAGAATCAATGGAGTGGTGTAAATCTGACAAAGCACCGCTTCTAAAGGCTAAGGTCACACAGTCAACCAAGAAAATCATGGCCACAATCTTTTGGCACTGTGAAGGAATACTCTTCATTGACTTCAAGGAGAGGAATATCACAGTAAATGGGGAGCACTATGCTGGCCTACTGCACAGACTATGTGCTTCCATCAAAGAGAAAAGGTGAGGAAGGCTAGTGGTGGTGTGAGCCTTCTTCATGACAGTGAACTTGTGCACACATCTTTTGTTGCAAAGGAAACTGTGAAGAAATGTGGCTTCAAGGAGATCGACCATTCACCCTACAGCCAGATCTAGCTCCCAGTGACTATTTCCTCTTCTCAAAACTCAAGAAGGACTTTTGAGGAAGGAAATTTAAGTGTGATGAAGAAGTGATGGATGCTGTTTATGCCCATTTTGCAGACAATACTTCTGACTTTTATTTGGGGGGGGATGAAAATGTTAATTTAAAGACGTGAGAAGTGTATTTATTGGAATAGAGACTATATTGAAAAGTGAAATATAGTTTTTGTTTTATCATACCTATAAAACAGGTCGAAAATTTATGGACCTACCCTCGTAGAACCGGTTTCACAAACCCTATGTCTGCATCGTCAAATCATTGTTGACTGCAGGATAATCCATAATGCTGTGGGAATGTGTAATCTGCTCTGGTGGAGGTGTGATGAACTTAATGTTTGTTTTCATCCCTGAAAGTGTCAAAGTTCATTAAACTGTCTTTGTACTTATAAATGTAGATTTTCTTTCAAATTACTAATTCTGTCGGTCCTTGTACTGATTTTAATAATTTTACTTTATTTAATTTGTCATGAATTTTGGTCCAGAAATAATAAGCCACTGCTAATTTCTCCACCTGCTTGTATTTTATGTACTTTTAACAGCATACCCTTGTTTCCTTTGTTTTTCCAATGTAAATTTTTTCACATTTTGAACAACTTATTTTATAAATACCTGCTTTTTTCTCTTGTGGAATACTGTCATTAACATTGTCTATCAGAAGATTTTTAACATTAGATCTGTTTACAGGTGCTAACCTGATGTTAAAATCTTTAAGAATATTCCAAAATTTTTTTGTAGTCCATGGATGATATGTGAATTTTTTAAAAATTAGCATATCTTTTCTTGCTGAAAGTGTTGTGGTTTCTTTAATAAGTTTTTGCATCTTGAATATTTTTATTTTTTTTGTGTATTAGTTCTTTTTTGAAACCATTTTTAACCGCTGTTCTTTCTATTTGTGTGTATTTTTTAAAGTATTCTTCTTTGCTAATTTTTAGGTCAACTAGCTGGTGTGTTAAGCTGTTGATAACTGCATTTGTGCATTGGGTTAAAACCGTCAGCTTTGATGTGATTATCTGCATGTGTATTCTCTCTGTACATTCTAAATTCCAGATTTCCTTGATGTTTCATTTGGATTTACAGAAAAAGGACACATAATGGCTCATAACAAATAGTATTTTTAAATTACGCATATGCATTGATCCACACTTTGATAGAAATACATAGTACATATAATGAAAATAAGTAATTACTAGCACTGTGCTTCAATCTAAATTGTTCTCAAATATCAAAATAACGTTTTCATTCAACTACATTATTACAAGATGTTTATGTAGGTCTCAGACAAGGATATAATTAAGCACAACTCTTCAATCTGTTTATTGATGTTTTAGAAGAAATTTGTAAAAGTAATGTACAGTCACCAATTATAAATAACATAGAGATACTGGGTCTGCTTTTTGCAGAGGATCTGGTAATGGTTAACTTTAACAGGTGTAGGATTAAAATGATCACTAGAAGCAATAGGTACATTTTGTAGAGAATGAGGTCTCAAGATAAACAAACTAAATCTAAGATTATGGTGATGAAAAAAGGTTTCACATTAAAATAAACAGGAGAAATGCTGGTGGGAGGGCACAGAAATTGAAGTTCTCAAGAAGATTGATTACCTCGGTATTAAACTGTCTAATATTGGGAAAAAAGTGATCAAAAAAGAAAGCATTAGCAGAAGGAAAAATGGTTATGAGTGTAATCAGATCTTGTGCAAATAAAATATCAAATATGTAATTAAAATGGTTAGAGTCTATGGTTGAATAATACAGAGCAGAATGATGCATGGAATAGAAATTTGGGGGCCAGATGGAGGATGGAAAGCGATAAACTTGATAAACATACTATTTTGTGGAACAACCTAATGAGGTTGCTCTAATGGAACAAGGAAGATAGGCTATAAAAGCAAGGTAATAGAAAGAGTACTCAAATAATGGTATAAAATAGGGAAACTAGAAGACGAAAATATCATCATATAACACCATGACAACACAAGGAAAAATTAAGGGAAGAGAAACTTGGATATCTAAAATCCAAAATATTCTACAAGAATTGGGCATGGGATCAATATGGTATGAGGGGGAAAGAGTGGGAAAAGAATTTTGGAAAGAGATAAAAACAAGAATTAAAAATATTGAAAAACAGGAAATATGGGCTAGTCTTAATGTCAAAAAATCTCTGAAATTATACAGCACATTAAAAATGATTGGGAAGGGAAAGACACATTGAAACCTGTGATAAGATAGGAAGGGAAGGACTGGCTTGCTTTAGAACAGGAGTAATATATTTAAGTGGGATATAATGGACATATAAAGGGAAATGTGTGAAGAACTAGATGGTATTTGGCATTGCATTTTAGAATATAAACAAACCAAGTTTTGGAGGGAACATTACCTTTTACAAAAATGGGAAAACTTACCAAAGGAAATAAAAGGCAGAAGAATTTTAAATCTAAAATCAGATAAAATATAGAGAAACTTAGAAAATATATCCACAAGGTGAGACAAAAATAGTTATGGAAGATGAGCAAGACAAATGGAAACAAATGTTGATAATGGCACTGTCTAGGAGTGAATATAAATCCCCATTACATAACCTGGTGTTAATTGTAATGGGTTATGGAAAGAATGCAACTTCATAAATTGAGGGTGATTAAATAGGAAAAATTAAATGTTTTAATAGTAGTTAAGTTTACATGTATTGAAAATATGAAAATTTAAATTATTTACTTGTTTGTTAAAACTGCATGAAATTAGTTCCATTTATATGTTAAAATCATTATATCTGCATGGAAATTGGAAGAAATAAATTCACATGTATTGCAAATATGAAAATTTAAATTATTTACTTGTTTGTTAAAACTGCATGAAATTAGTTCCATTTATATGTTAAAATCATTATATCTGCATGGAAATTGGAAGAAATAAATTCAATTCAATACAAGATGTTTAAAATTTAGTTTCTCAAATTACAGTATTGTCTTATGAGCTCATCTTCCAAAAATGGTTTTATTTTGTAAATGGTGATACTTCTTTAAAGTTTTGGAAGCTGCCTTTTATTATTTCATAATCAGTAGGCTGCTTTTCATTTTCAGGTAAAAGAATTTAGGTATTTTCTTGTGTATTCAACAATACAGGAACAATAAAAAAAAAAACAGTCACAGGATCTAACAGAAAGTAAGATATTGAGGATCAAGATTGTTGCTACAGTGATACAGGATTTTTGTAAATAAAGCTATGAAATTTATGGATATGCATTTCATCTGTATTCTATGTTTCTTATTACATTATTATTTTTTTTTTTTGACATATAGATCCTGGGAGTTTTCAACATGATAGATTATAAACAGAACAGGAGTTACATACTAACAACGCAAGATCCAATAATGGGTGGCTTCTCCAAATGGGTAGATACAACTCCAGATCCTTTGCACACGTATTTAGGTGAGTTAATAAATACCACAGGCATTATAATGTATATGAGGATAAAGATAGTAAAACATTTTTGCTATATAAAGTGGATTGGAATCCACTCTCTTAACTATAGCACGACACTAACCATCTGAGCTATTATGCATGGATGAAGTGTTTAGAATTAAAATATTGTAATAGAGTCAAAATATATTTTCATTTATATTGTTAGTTACTGTTATAATTGATGAAAACATGGATCTTACTGTAATATGTAAAATTGTATGTTGATGTAAAGAGAAATAAATTCAAATTCAAATATATTAATTGATGAAGGGCAACAAAATAAATTGTGAGTAGCTGAGAAAAATGCCCAGTTAACCAATTAACAACCTTCTACAAATGAAATGCAGGTTTCATGAAGCGAGGAAAGCCAAATGACTAACAAAACAGCAGCATTTGAGATGACTTAGTTGATATGTTTTTGTTTTATAAGAGAAAATGTAATGTTCTTTATCTGCACACTTCATGGATCTATAAGTTCAATGCTCACAAAATGATTGCTACAGTACTTTTTTTACATACAAATAAAGTAATATTTGTACAGTCTGTCCATAGAAACAGCCCAATGAATAAAAGCTGTTATAATTTCATAACGATGTGTGCAGCAAAATTTATACTGATGCCATTGGTAAAACTGGCCCAAAGAGAATATCAGGAATTTGTAATTGCAGTTGAATCAAAAGATACCACTATAAGGAAAAAAATAGAAGGCAGTATTGTTTGCCACTCTTTCACATGTCATTTATTGCACTGTTGGCTTAAAGCAAATCATGTGAAATCATATGAATGTTTATTTCAATTCAGTTTTAATTCAACAGCTATTTAATAAGTTAATAGTGACCCCACAGGAACATATAGAGTGTATGGCAGTTTCAATATCAGGCAACTAGTGACAAGACCATTGTGAAGTGGTATAGAGATTTAGTGGAGAAAAGGTGCATAAGTGATCAAAGGAAGGACCATTTAGGGAAACCCTGTCAATGGGCATTGTGAAATGTATGAAGGAGAAGTGTGTATGCATTCATAAAACGATTATGCATGGAGCTAGCCTGCAGTTAAACATCTCTAAATCCACTATGTCCAAGATCCTATTTATTAATCTAATATTTCATTTGTTAAGTGTGGTGGACTTTTGTAACAGTGATGTTAGAAACTAACAAATTTAATGTACTTGAGTCGAATTTGTAACACATCACTTATTATTTAAGTAGGAAAACAAGTTTCAAGAGCTAATTGCTCCCATCCTCAGTTCCAGGTCAACTTTCTGCTTTGTTCTTCGTGTTGATTTGGTTTGTCTCTGGTGGTGATTAGATGAACTTTTCTATTAGGATGTCACTTGGCAGAATATCAAAGTTAAAACATGGTTTTTGTTCTTCCAGATATAAATGTTTTCCCAAATTGTAAGTTCTGTTTTTCCTGTGATATTGTAATATTAATACTATGCTGTTCCTTCCAAAAATGCCAAGTCACTACTGATTTTTCTTCCTGTTTTTGATTTACATTCCTAATATGTTCTTTTGCTCGTGTTTTTATGTTTCTTTTGGTCTTTCCAATATAGATTTTTTCACAGTTGTTGCAATTTATCTGATATATATTCCTGAATTTTTCTCTTTTGGAATATCATCTTTTATTTCAGAATTTAGTATATTTTTTATTGAGTAACTGTTTTTAGGAGCTAAAATGATATTGTATTTTTTTGAAGATCCTTTGGAATTTATAGAAGACTGGTGGGTGGTATGTGAATTTTTGTACTTTTTATCATCCTTGGGCCACCAAAAATTTCCAAAAAGTACTTAGAGAGTTTGGGATTACTTTATCCCCAGTGAACAAGTTTAACCTAAAAAATCTGCTCAACTCTGGTGATAATGATAGAATACCTGAGGAGAAGAAGCCAGGAATATATAAAATCAACTGTTCAGAATGTAACAAAGTATATATTGGAAAAACAAAAAGAAGCATTGAAATTAGGCTGAAGGAACACTGGAGAAGCATCAGGTACAATCAGATAGATAAATCAGTGGTTTCACATCACTTTTGGATATACATGATATAGAAATGGGAGTGAAATTATTGAAATTTGTAGATCAACCCATGGAGGTGGGAATATGGGAAAAAATTTATATAAAAAAAATATGAGTATAAAGTTATGAACTTTCAGATCCCAACAGAAGACAAATTAATCCAGAAGTTCATAAAATGACCATGAGAGCTACACCAAGTCCAGCCAACCAACGATTCCAACAGTCGACTCTCAACTGAGGATGCAGGCAAAAGCCTGCGAAACTAGTTTTGCATAATTTAGCAGTAAGTGGAGCGTAAGAGTATCAAATAAACTCACTAGATAATTAAGAATATATTAGTCTCTTCACTGTATTGGTTCCGACACGAAATTAAATTTTATATTTAATTCTTGTGATTATTTTTTTCTTACTGGAATATCTACGTAATTCTAGCTGTGCTATACCATTTGGGGATTATGTTGGTAAAACTAAAATAAATTTACCAAAACTTCTATTTATTTTATTAACATCTTTCCATGCATCCTCCACATCCCAAATTTCTGATCCACACAACATTTAAGCTTCAACTATGATTGGTATATTCTTTTCCAGTTAATACACTCTTATATCAGGAATTTTATACATACTCTTATAACATTATTAGCTGATTTTTCTTTTGCTGTTGCTTTTTTTTTCGTTCATTCCAACTTCCATTAGAGCTTAAACTTGTTTCTAGTTAGTTAATTTTCCTTGTCACCTCTATTTCTCTCCCATTTAACTGCCATTTTTAATCATTTTTCAACTTATAGCCTCTTTTAAAAACCAAGCTCTTTGAATTCTTTTCATTGATTTTTAATCCTCAATGTTTACAAAAAGTATTCACTACTTCAGTTGCTCTTCTTAATCCTCCACTGGATGTAGATGTGATTACTAAATCATTTGCAAAAAGCAACACTGGTATTTTATTATTTATTACTGGTAGATGTAACTTAATCTCTTTTAGTTTCTTCCAAAATGTCATTACTATAGCAATTGAACAGTGTTGGGCTTAATTTACAACCTGTTTTACTCTGCATATAATCCATTACCTCATCACTTGAAAATTTGACACAAAACAGGTTATCTTTTGTAATAGTTTTATAAACATCTTACTTATTTCTTTCCTTTTTAGTTTTAAACACATTGCTTCTCTATTTATAGTATCAAATTTCTTCTCAAAGTCTATAAATACCATATAAACTCTTCCCCTTTTCTAACTTAAACATTTATCTACAATTATCTTTATTACAAAAACATTATCTACAGTTGTTCTCCCTGCTTGTGTTACTAAGTATGAAATGAGTAATTTACTAAGACTGGGTGTTGCAGCCTTAAACTGCATTATAACACTGCGTATTAACTCTCACTGCATCTTTCTATCTGGACTGAAAACTGAGTATCTATATATTTCTCCTATAACTCCACATGTCTCTCTCGACAGCCTCAAAAACTATTACTTTTACTAACAGTCATTTAATAAAAGTAACAGTCCTTCAGTCTTGGATGCTAGAAAAATTTTACAATAGGACTTTTGGAATGTCATGTGATTTTCTTCCCCTACTAATATTTTCCTATTGGTTGCAGTTTTTACAAATATATTTCGCATAATTCTTATTGGTTGGGATCATTAGACTTGACTGAAATTCACTTTAAAATAAATTACATCAAAACTTTTATGATTCTACCAACCTGTTGAGCGAATTTCCTCTGCAATCTTAACAATGAAACCCTTGTCCCTTAAGGAAATTTTGTGATCGCTTTGTTCCCAGTATGGCCATCTCCAAAAACCCTCAAATCTTAAGATTATCTCGTTAATCAGCAGACCTGGGACTGGGGCTAGCAAATACTGCCTCAATGGCTTAATCTACTACTTATTTGCTAGATACTATTCGATTTCACGAGTAAATATAGAAATTCATTTATAGAGACGAACTGTGAAATGTGTTAAAAAACAGGTTAATATCCTACAGTTGACTTAAAACCATTCTCCCACCATTTTTCAAGTTTTTAAAATTTTTGCAATTTTTGGCAGTTGCAAAATTTGTGTCCCTAGTCATTGTATTAAGTAGTTTAATGTAAGTATGTACATAGTCTAAAGTTTATCTTTAAAGTGAGATGTTTTATAATTTAAGCTGCCTATGGGCACACACACACACACACACACACACACACACACACAGAGGGGGGATATGAATGATTGTTTGTGATTTTCATGTTTATATATATGAGATTTGGTAATTTTTGAGTATAGGATACTCCCTCTTTTGTTTTATATTTCCCATGATGCACAAGAGTTGCATGCGGGTCTCTGGGAGTGAAACTGCTGGAGAAGTGTATGTTCATATAATAGAAAATTGAAAACAGGCTGGAAATGTCGCTTGCACATTTTTTTTTTGTAGTGGGTGTGAAATATATGTTATGTAACTATTTTTATTAGGCATTTTTCTTTGTGTGTATATGCAGTTACATATATGGACATTTTGCAAATTGTCCTTTGTTTTTAAATTCAAATGGACATATTGTCAAATTGTGTAAATAAATGTTCTTTTTAGCCATGGAAGAAGCAGGAGATTGGTAAGTAGGACAGGAGAAAGTTGTACCCAAAATTATGGACAGAAGTGTGAGGGAAGCCGAATTAACTTGTTTCAGCTGACCCTGTAGATTGGGGAATGTGCTTTAATGAGGATGTTGGAGTGGTTGGCAGCTAGAAACAAACCATTTTCAACAAGTCAGCCTCGCCTTTTCAGCAACAACTTACAGCTGCTTTAGGAACCAGCAAATACCTAACAAAAGAGCATTATCAGTCCCACAGTGTATGCATTTTCAGTTCTTGTGTGCTTGTATAACTGTTTGCATGTGTTTGTGATTATTGTGCTTGCGTGTATTATAATCATGTGCAATTGTGCTCTGTAGCATTTCTGCTATGCCACTTCTGCCATATAATGAAAAAAGTTGTGTTATGACTGATGATTCTCCATGTGTGATTTGAGCACCCCCAAGTGTTAACTCTGCTAAACATAAAACAAATGAGTGGGGTATCTTATACTCAAAGATTACCTGAGATTTTACTTTATTTCATTTTTATTTTGCAGGTTTGGGAGCATTGAGCTTAATGAAAGAAAATGGTCTTCTGGAGATTCACCCTGGTTTGAATATTACCCATAGAGCACACACATATCTCCAGAAACTTCAGAAATCATGGGAAAAAGACTAACACTTTGAATATATTATAATCCATCAGAGCTCAAATGTAAAAGAGCATATTTTTTAACTTGCACAGCACTTATTTAAGTATTAGTATGATTTTTCAAGCAGCCAAATTAAATTCTTTTTATTAATAATAGTAGGTTATATCACTTGTTCAGAATGCTAATCAGTGGATAGTGCTGATTTTAAGCTTGAAAAGATTGCCAATTTTCTCAGTGCTTTGTAGACTTTCATAGATAGTGGATGACAACGATGATGCAAAAATTGTTTTTAACTGTGTTCTCAGGTAATGGCACCAAAGCATTTAAAGGGCGATAATATTTTTACAATGAATAAATATGCATTGATAATCTGTTCAATAATGACTATTAGAGCTAGGTAAGCTCCTTCTTTTATGGTAACCGTTTGACACTTACTTGATATTCCTTTGCACGTAGATCTGGTCACCAGTGGTGTCATTTTGAGATTTGATGGAGCATTTCCCAATCCATTTCCATTTAGTTAATTGAGGTATTAAGAATGAAGTAAAAAATGTGTAGTTTCTAATATATTTGTTACTTTTGTACATTTTGTATGAGGTGGAATGGGACGAGTGCAATCCACAATTTTATCAAATCAACTTTCAAAAACTTTTATCAAAGAGAAATTTCAGATAATCTCATTTTAATTTTGGCAAACATTACCAAAGGTTTCTTAAAAGAAATGCATGAGTGATGCTCAAGAATATTACAAAGTGCATATTAGTAGAGCTTATTAATTTCCATGTAATCATTAAATAATGATCCATGTAAGGGGTAAGTTTACCCTTAATATCAGATTAACTGCCCAATGTTGGAGCAAGTTCCTATGTCACTTATTCTATAAAAGTGCATAGTTTTTAGGGTAAACCGAGACAACAGTTATGATAAATTGTAAATATTTACATAATGATTTTAATAAACCTAATTGCAGCTTAACAATAATTAATTCTATTCCACTTTTTATATGTTACAAGTTATTTTAATGTAAAATTTCATAAATCATACCATTTCCAATTACGAGAGTAGTTAAAGATAGTTATCTTTCTTGGGGATTAAAAAAACTGCAGTAATTGCATTCCATTTAAATTTTAATTTCATGAGTTGTATAAGTTCAAATGAGAGTTTTCAAAATAATTAACAAAATTAATATTATTTTAAATGTAAAATATAAATGTATGCGAAATCCAATATGAACATATGTGTAATACAAGATTATAATAACCTCATATTATTGTGAATGCCTATGTGGACTGCCATTTGTAATGTTTGCAAATCTGCCCCAATTTCACTCTTAATCTGGGAATAAGGTGAAAATAATCTAATGCCTTTATAGTAACTATTTTTACTCTCAATTATTTTATTATAATTAATCTGGTATTTCAGTAAATTAATTGCTACTGAATCTTTTAGGTAATAAACACCTAGCTGGTGCAATTATAAGTCTGTGACCAGATCTGTGCATATAGAGTTTGTCTGTAACTGTTATAAATAAGATGGATTTTTCTATGCTCTTGGTTAAGTAGCTGGTTTAGAGAAGCATAATTTCCTCCTCAAGCAAAATTGTAAATGTTAAATATTTGTAATAACTCTCAGAGAAAATTCTTGAACTTAGAGCATATTTTCTAAAGAATCTGATTTGGGAGGGGAAGAGAAATAGCTATCTGTAAACTAGAGTTTTTTGTTATAGACAAAGTTAAAAGGTTAGAGTAGTAACAATTGTTAATACCTCAGAGTAGAGTAACCAATATCATTTAAATCAGAAATAGGAAATGAAACTTATGAATCTTGCATAATCAGGATAAATGTGATTGGTTATTTTGTTTTTGGCAAATATGATCAAGAGATTTATTTATTTTAACTTATAAAAACCCATGCTGACTGCCTTAGGTCTTCAGCACTATGAATAATATGAAGAAATGTTATAGAAATGAGCACAAAGCTCTTCGGGATTCATTTGTTCATGTTACAGAACCCTTTCAGGGCAGAAGGACCTCACTTATCTAGCCAATTCATCTCAAATCCGATTCAAACTTAGGCTGCATGCTGATAAACTATAAGTGCTTGAGCCAGATAGTGCACTGCAGTTTCACCCAACACTCTTAGCAGCGAGGGTTTGTTGAGGCATGGGACATCAAAATTAATGAAAAATTGAATCTATGTTAATTATATAATGCAAATTGCTCCATAATGTTATGTCAATTTTTTTTACATTCAAAATTATAGCATCTAGGCTGTAATAATGTAATTTACAATTAAATTAGTAAATACAATTTTAAAAGTTAATATTTTATGGCTCATTCTTAAGTCTGCTTCTATATGAGCTGAATCATAAGTTGTTTTTCTGTACATATACATCAGTATTCTTGAAATGAATTCTTGATGTTTCAGTGACCCTTTCTCTATAATCCTAATGAGATACCACCTGTTCTGTTGCCATTGATATTGTGTAAAAATAGATGGAAAACAATTACAAATGAAGAGTTACAACCTATGGTCCACAGTCTGCATAAACTAAAATATGTCAGAGAAAATTTGAGAATGAGTTCTAAAAATAATAAGTCATAGAAAATGGCATTTATTGTTAAAATAATAAAATATAATTACATCATACATATTATCACAGTACAACTTAAAATAGCAAAATATCATATTTTAAATTGCTGTCATTTCATTTCATTTATTGCAATGGTATTTACATGATGTGGTAATGTCAAAATGTTATACATATAAACAAAATACAATATCAAAAATGTTTACATGACATATACAAATAAAACATATCAATAAAAACATAAATTGTCAATATCATTTAAACTCGTACATATTTATATTGTATACAATCTACTTCCATATTTATACATATCATTAGTTTTATCAGTCAAGTATACTTCTATTGAATAGTAACATTTTTGAACCAAATACATCTTCAGGCTATTTTTAATATATTTTATTTCATTGGGAAGTTTATTATAAACATGGATCCATTCTATTTGAAACTGGGGTCATACATTTTTTTTTATGGTGACTGACATACAGATGTGCACTTTTCTGATATTATGGTCATGTATTTCACAGATTTTATTGAATTTATCTAAATTATTCCTCACTTGTTCAATTATCTCATAAATATATATACAGGGCAGTGGCATAATTCATAATTTTTTGAACCATCTTTACAACTGGCCATTTTCTTCAGATTCATCATAATTCTTATTACCCTTTTTTGCATCTTAAATATTCTGTTCATACCACTACTATTTCCCCGTACTGTTATTTCTAATGTGATGAGTGACTGAAAATTTGAATAATATACTGTCCTGGAGAGCTAGAATTTACACTATATTTTGGGATAGATATTTGGAGGCAAATTATACTTAGGTTCTTAATTAAAATTTGATTATGAATATTTCAGTTTAGGTTGTTGTTCATCCAAACTCCTAAAATTTTTGTATTTTCAGCATAATTAAATTCATATTCATCTAATTTAATTTTAGAGAAGGTAATCATTTTATTCATTTTATGATGGAATCCCAATGCCTGACTCTTATCCTTATTAATAACTAATTTATTAGACTGAAACCAAGCAGATATTTGTTTCAGACTATTTATATTTCTTTTTAACTCATTTTCATTTGTACCTGAAATCAAAATGCTGATTTGTAAATAGCAAACATTTTATGGAATTATTTGATTGAGTAGGAAGATCATTAATATATAAATAAACAATAATGGACCTAAAACTGAGTCTTGAGGGATTTCACATTCTATATTGGTGTATTTGATTTTATACTCTTTATTTTGTTTGTATTTTTATCGAGAAAATCTATTTCTATTATTTGCCTTTGCTCCCTTAAATAAGACTCAAACCAATAATATGCAACTCCTCTAATTCCATAGTATGAATAATTTATTTAGTAATATTCTATGATCTACTAGATCAAAAACCTTAGATAGGTTGAGAAATGTCCCAACACATTTTTCTAAGCTGTCAAGCCTCTGATATACCATGTATAAACTGCATTAATGTGCATTATTATTAGACTTTCCTTTTTGGAAGCCATGTTGGCAATTTGGTATTACTTTAAGTCGAGCATACTGGATACTTGTGCACTTTGTAACTTATCAAGTAAATCTTGTATTAGCAGCAATGAGTACTGATCCTTTAGGATAATCTTTTTGATCTTATTATAGTCAATGCACAAGTGTAGGAAGGCAACTTTTCTTTTATACAACTATGGTATACTCTAAACAACTTGGTTCATTGATTTTTTCTTCCAGCCACTTGTTTGTCAATAGGTTCCCTTTCAATGACTGAACTGATTCCATATCTTTCACTCTAATAGTCAGCTCTACTACAGAAATTCTTGTTTTGACGGATTTGTAAAACGTAATTTCTTCAACTTGTTGCTTGTAGTCATCATTTGTTGCATTTTTGCCTGCATCCAACAACTGCTTTTCCATAGTGTTAATCTGCATGAAAAATTTGTCTGGCTTTGCTTTGGAAAATTAATTATCATCCTGATTGATAACTGCTCCTTCCTGATTTATAATATAATTTCCCATGATTGCAGACATCTTTAATGAATACAGGGCACTTTAGTCAAAGCATAGCTGCTGACTTATGATCAAATTTATTGCATCAAAAGCATTTCAGATCCTTATTCTGTTCGTATTTATAACCTCAAATGGACTCCTTCTAAATACTGTGAGGTATGTGGAGTTAATAGCCTGTTACAGCTTCTACATGCATGTACCATTTTGCCAGATCTGATATAGCAAGTTTTACAAGAACTGAAAAAATTACAGAGTTAATTGTCTCAACCTAGCCATTTACTCTAGGGCAATCCCACAGTAATTGATTCGCACAGGATTTCTGAAGATAGCTCTCTGGCTTCCAATCTGGTAACATTTTGTAAAACCATGTGTGATCATAACCTTTATGACTAGACTCCAATGGCCCAAGATGATCCATATGACGTGCGCAAAGGCAGACTTTCCATGGTCAGAGGGTGCAGGAATCCCTTGTTTTCCAGTATTGTGGTGAACCAAGAGACACTTTACACAGTTGGTTATAATACTTTCAATTTTTTTTCTCATACTAGGGATGTATTATTCTTGCATGACTAGTTCTTCTGTTCTCTTAATGGAGAAGTTGTCCTCTATTGTGGACATTCTTGATGATTTATTGCTACATGGCTTTAGATAGAACTAAAACCTCACAACCTTCAAAGAAACTAAAACTATGCTATCATGACACATAGTGTTTATAAACTTGCTTCTTGCATATCTCCTGGATGACACAAAGACTTGCATTGGTTTCCGCACTCTGGTGATCAAACATTTTGGAACTGCATACAGAACAATAGTGTTGATGTACTGCATTATAATTCCACTTGGAAGAAATTCAAAGGAGTAATCTTCAGTTTCTCGCGTCAACCAGAGGTTGTCCAAATGGAAAACCACATGTAACAACAACAATAATAATAATAATAATAATTCACATTGCTATCAGGGAATTTTGCTTTGATTGCAATTAAAAGAAAGCTGATAAAAATGGTTTAACCGACATTAAAATTGAAATTAAGTTTTCTGACATACTATACTTTACATTTCTCTCCAGTTTTCTTTGCAGGAGTTTCTTTTTGTCTAAGGTTATGTATGCCTTACCTATTAAACATGTACATTCCTTAAATGTATACTTTTGCTCTTGCATTTCTTGATCTTTCATTGATGTTATCATTTAAATCAAACACTAAAGCAATTGGGAATAAATAAAACAATAGAACCTTACCATACATTTGTTATGGGAATAAATAAAACAATAGAACCTTACCATGACATTTGTTATCTGTACATATTATCTTGAAGTAAATTTAATAAAAGTTTGCATCTGAGCTAGCTAGTAGGCTATGGTCAACTTGATGAAACCATTTCAAATCTAGTAGAAGGTTGTATCTGAGCAAGCAAGAGTTTGTGACAAATGAAAAGAATTGATATTACAGCTGCATGAATATTTTTGTAATGTCTGCATGAGAACATAGTTAATTAAAATGTAATATTGTATGATATTGAAAAAATAACTGCAAGTTTTCACTTAATTAATATATTGTCTCACTATAAATATTTAACAGTATTTTAAAACATTTTGTAATACAACAGCAATTAGTTTGTGTAAAACTTGAGCCAAACTTTCTAGGAATGTAAACTGAATCTTCCAGGCTGTAAGGCTATGGTCAAATGGGATTCTTCTCCTTCATCTTCCCAATGAAAAGATTCAGTTTACATAATTGACATGGGCTGTGAAAGCTTACATTCTACAATTTCCTAGGAATTTTCATGATGAAAAATTATGTTTAAGGTGGTGCACATGCATAATGATTTTTATTGACAAAAGAATGCTCCTGTTGCTTCTTCTTACCTCCCTTGATCAAAATACTTGACAGACTTACTGATGGTTGCTTAAGGGTCCAAAACTGTTAGGTTCATAAACACCCAACAGCCTTGCTGAGATATTGGTTTGAGATAATAACAGACAATAATTGCAAATACAAACATCAGGGACTAGGTAAAAGTCCTGTACACACATTGTTTTTTTTTTTTTTTTCCCACACCTAAAAAGCAAAACGATAATTATAGGAAATTAAATGTTCAAATTTTTGGGGTAGTGCAAATTGGCAAGCTCCTTCAAGAGCCATCCTTAAGCTGGATATGCAATGTGCAGCATAATTATAGATCAAACAGCTAAGGCTAATATAATAATGAAAAAGAAAGAAATCTGGTTTGAGTATGGAATTGTGAATTTATTTAATATTTTTTGGTGTTATTTGATATGGTGGAGATGAGGGTTGTATGCTTTCCCCCGCAATCATTCAGGATGAATGTTTATGCTGCAATACTGAAACAGCATTTGAGTATCCATTAAAACTAGATGTTTCAAACTGATGATGATGGCAACATAGAAATGCTTTGAGCAATTCCCAAGAAAACAAATTAGGTAACATTTTGGCTATAGGCCAATGGCAAGTAGAACTCTCTATAAAATAAAGGACTTATGAATGAAAGAAGCGTGCAAAAAAATCTTTTTGTGCAAATGTATGACACGGGACCCACAGCTTTACTTCCCTTCAGAAGGAAGCCATACTTAGGATTTTTACACCCAAAAAATCCATCGATCCTGGCCGGGTTTCAACCTGTGATCTTGGGTTTACAAGGCAAGTATGGTTACCACTACACCACCACGGCCGATATAATTCATATTGATGAAAGTGCAGTTCACTCACACTAACTCCACTTATGCTCATACATCAAAATTCATTAAGTTTTTCTTATTTTTTAAAATGAAAATTTTTTCCCAAATTGGTAGCTCCATTATGTAGTGAAGTTCTTTCAACAGCTCAGCCTCTGGTTTAATTTCATGATTTTTACCCAAAAGTGAGCTGCCACTGCTGATTTATTAATTTGATTAAAACGAATATTCTTAAAATGTTCTTTTCTTTGAATTTGCAAATTTCTCTTTGTTTCTTTATATATCTTTGATCACAATCCACACCTTTGATTACATAAATTCCTGATTTCTGTTCTTTGGAATGGTGTCGTACTTTGCAACCTAATAAATTTTTTATATTATATTTGTTCTTTGGGATTAACTTTATGCCAAGTTCTTCGAATATATTTCAAATTTTCAAATTTCAGTAGTGCAATACAGTTGAAGGCTTAAATTATAATGGGTCATTTTTGAGATAGCTTAATATACAATGTAACGTTCTGAATGTTTTTTGTTTAAGTGTTTTAGTCTCCAATTTTGTCATATATTAGCTTCTAATGAATTAAAATCATCTTAATACTGATGGTTGTGGCATTTATAAAAAGCTAAACACTCATTGATTTTTTTGATAGCTAAATTAAGTAGCATGAAGCTAATGGCCACCTGTTATTTTTAATATGCTGATTTGTTTATATGGAAATCATTTTGTTCAGAAAATACACAATAATAAAATTTTCTGGCATGCTGAAGTATGGACCTGATATGTGATGTCCATTATTGTGGTTTAGATAATAGCATAAATGTATCAGTAGGTGTGTCAATATCTGATCTCTGGCAGGAACATGAATTTTATTTTTTGGCCTGGAAAGGGCAGATAACTGCAGATGCTGATGGACTCAGTATTCATTTGTGCCATCATTAAAAATAATTTAATTCAAATTGTTTCCTGAAGACTTTGGCATTCAGCATGAAGCAATTAACAGTTTTTTTTATTTTAAAATACATTCATAAATGATCTCTAAATGTAGGAGGAAGAGATGCAGATGCAGTTCTTTCTTTTGCTGCATCCACAGTGAATTTATTAAGCACTTAAGTTAATCTAGGACCACCAATGTAAACTCATTACTGTTGCTTGCTCATGAACATAGGGTTAGTAGGGCTATAATTTCAATAATATTTTAAATGTATGATGCTCAAATATATTCTATTTAGGCATGATTAAAAACATTTGGTAACTTCTAATGCAATAATTTTATCGAACTGAAATAGTAGGGTGCTTTATCTGTGTTGTATAAGGCAGTTTGGAAAATAACATACAAGTGCATAAAGCTTCTGTCAAATATTTAAAGGTATAGAAAACTATTTTTGTTGTACTTTTAGGTTGATCTTATTGCTTTATCTGACATTAATGTTAAATTGCCTTGTTTTTTGTACAATCTTCATATTCTTGTATTAGAAGCTAAATTTTATTAATAATGGAAAGGATAGTCTAGTTTAATAAAGTATTAAACACTTAATTTTTTAGTAATTTGATAGACTTAACAATATGTTTTTGTAAATATAGTCTGTAACTTCCAATGTATTTAAAGTTTGTTCTTTTGTTCTTTAATTGTTATAACTATCATCACTTATTACAGTATTTTCCTCATAAAATGTCCATCATTGTTTTTCATTTTATTTTCATATATACACAAAATTAATAGTCAATATGTTTTGGCCAAAAGTAATTTTATGTATTAGCATCATATAGAATATATAAAGATCAATATACATACATTTAAAGAGGAAGTAAATGTGGCACATACTAGATGCTAGATTAACACAGAGCTAGAGGCATCTGTAACAAAATTTTGACAGAAAATGCAGGAGAATAAAAACTTGCATTGGTAAATATTAAAATAATGTTCATATTGGTACTTAAACTTGCAAGAGAAAACAGTAAGTCATTTGATGTTCCCTTTCAGCCATAAAAAGAAATTTGTTCTTCTGATGAATTTATTAAAATATTTTCAATGTAAAGCATTCTACAGATGCCCATGACCAGAAGAAATTAAATGAAATTTAATTAAATGAAAGAGGAATGAGAGAACCAATTGATAAATGAAGAATAGGGAATAAAAATAAGAACAATGTTGATGTATGGGAAAAATAGAGCAAACAAGATATGTGTGCAGTAATATGAAAAGGGGCCACTTGCAGAGTGGGAGGGATTGAGTTTTAGTGTTTCTGTATTCCTTGATATTTATTTGAAGTAATAATAATGAATATGATTTCAAAGAATTTTGAATGATAAAAATTACCAATATAATATTGATAGCATAAAAACGTGATTTTACAGAGTGGGCTTTCAAAATAGTAGATGAAATTTCCAATATCTGTTAATCTATTTGGAAGTTACTCCAATGACAATTTTTCAACACTAATGTTTATTCTTTACAAATAACTAATAATATACTGCATTTGTTTGGAGTAATAAACAATAGGTCCATATTATTTGTCACTACAAAAAAAACTGCTTATTCTAATTATTGGCACTGCAATAAACAGTAATGCCATATGAACTATAACTACACATGTGTTATTCTTGTGCACTTTGGGCAGACATAATGGCCCTTCATTGTCTGATCTTTATGTCCAAGATTTCACAGTACCCACAAGTGGGTAACAAACTTCTTTTTAGGAAAAAATTTTCTTTGATGTTGCTGATTTTTGACTTTTTTCCATCAGTTGCCTTTCAAGGAGTAGTTTTCATGTCAGATGTAGTGGTTGGTGGAGTTTTCATGCCTGACATTGGTGTTGGAGTAGATCTTGTAAGCTAAGGAGGAGTAGGGAACAGTGTATTTGATTTTCTGCTGGTGCATAAGGTTTAATTCTTTCATTAAGGTACATTTCTTGATCCAAACTAAGTCCTGCAGGCTTTATAATTTTAGGAGGTTTATTGAAGTTAGAGCATAAGTCACTAATAATATTGTAATTCACTTCTTGCAAATTAATGGTTTGTTTTATAGATACCACAACAGGGAAATTATGTTCTTAATTATCTAGTGAGTCGATTTGATAATCTCATGCTGCACTTACTGTTGAATTATGCAAAACTAGTTTCGCAGGCTTTTGCCTGCATCCTCAGTTGAGAGTCGACTGTTGGATTCGTTGTTAGTTGGCTGGAGGACTTGGTGTAGCTCTCGTGAACATTTTACGAATTTATGGGTTAATTTGTCTTCTGTTGGGATCTGAAAGTTCATACATAACCTTATCCTCATATTTTTTTATATAAATTTTTTCCCATATTAGCTCAATGGGTAATCTACGAATTTCAATAATTTCACTCCCATTTCTATATCATGTTTATCTCTCCAAAAGTGTTTCTCTGTCTGATTGTACCTTATGTTTCTCCAATGTTCCTTCAGCCTGATTCCAATGCTTCTTTTTGTTTTTCCAATATATACTTTGTTACATTCTGAACAGTTGATTTTGTATAATCCTGGCTTCTTCTCCTCCAGTATTCTATCATTATCACCAGAATTGAGCAGAATTTTTATGCTAAACTTGTTCACTGGGGACAAAGTATTCTCAAACTCTCTGAGTATTTTTTGGAATTTTTGGTGGCCCAAGGGTGATAAGTGAATTTCATATGGATGGTAGATCTTTTATTGCTGTCAATGTTGTATAACCTGCTTTAACCTCTTCTTTTGTTTGAATTTCTTGATTTTCTTATCTACAATTTCTTGTAGATAAACAGCAAAATTCAATGGGTATGACCAACCCATAGTCATTTTACTATATTGGTTCCGACATGAAATTAAATGTTATATTTAGAGGCATTATTTTTTTATTTCTAAATGATGCATCCCTGTCAAATTTAGTATTTTTCTCATTCTTTTCTATAGTTTACTTTGCTAATTGTAAGTTGGAACAATAATGATATGTGATTCTGTTCCCAGTGCTATAGGAACAATTGAATTCATAGAGATAGCTTTTGCTTTCCTATTCTGTGACATCATCAAATGAATGTACATTCTTGCAAATTATCTTTTGAAACAGCCAAAGTATAGGTCAGAATGGAACTTTGTCATCCAGGAAGGAAATAAATTCTGCAATTCTTATTCTTTTTCGTCAGCCTTTACCACATAAGGTAATCTATAACTATATTGTTTTTATTTTGGTTTACACAGTATCTGCATGAAATTCAACATTTTCTTCTTTCAGAATAAATTTTTGGAAGGTATTGATGTAACAGGGAAATTGCCATATTGACCCCTTTACTGGCAATACAGACTTCTGGAATTATATACAGTACAAATTAATTAAAGAGCTCACAGATGACACCAAACAGACTTAACCTAGAAAGAACTTAGATGGGTTCTAATTGTTTTAGATTGTGAGGAAGGGGTATCTGTTGTACAAAATCAAAGCTGTAGTGCATTACTGTCAGTATGTGTTATGTTCATGAGGTTCCACATTCAAAGCAATATCATATTTTTGGATGCTCTTGTACCACTTCTCAATTGCGTCTTTAACAAGCTCCTCTTTAGTATGATGTAAGTGATCGGCCGACTTTTGAAGGAGAATTTCTTTCACATCTATATCCATTGTAACAAAGTTTTCCAATAGCAGGTCTGATTATTTCTGCAACTAGTACAAAGATCAGTTTTGGATTCTGTATTGAGATGTTACTACAAATACTCCAGTACCATACCATGAAGATAAACTTACAGGAATGTCTTGATGATTCACAACTTCTGAATATAATTATATTCAGATTATACTGTCATACTTGTGGGAGGTAACATAACATTAATTCAGTCATTCATTCTGTAGGAATATGTTGTGGCAAGGCAAGTACATTCACTGCACTGTAATTGTGAATTAAGTTTAAATGTATGACAGCCATCAAATGGAATGAATTTTAAATTACATTTAAGGAAACATTTTTAGGATTCTTAGGTATAGCTCCTTCCTCCATGAAACACTGCTTAGATTTTTTAGTTTTTTTTTTTTATCACAAGCAAACACAAATTAAAAAAAAATTAACTAATTTCCGCTCCTCTAAATGGATATTCATTGTACATTTTTGTTCCTGTCTGTCTTTTATGTTTCTGGTCTATGGTTGTTGGTTAGCTCTGAACTAATGTGTTCACCACACCCAGCATTACTGCATGAGTTATTAATATGTTCACTGCAATGAGAAACAAGTTCTTTGCACTCTAATCATGAAGAAAGATTGGAGTTCTCTGGGAAAAGTGAACTACAGTCTCTTTTGCATCCTCAACTCTTCTTTATAAATTCCTTAACCTCTTCTGAAAATTTGGAAGCAACATAGGGAACATCATGAACAATACTTCTCTCCACATCATCACCATTCTCACATTTTTCTTCGGAAGCCCTCTCTTTAGTATCAGAAATGTCTGAACCGTCATTATCAAAATCACTACCTGATGAATCACTTCCATGTGGAAGGAGCACTGAAATATTTTATGATGACATTGGGTATCTGATGGTAAATCAGTATGTGAAAAATGTTTTAATGCTTGAGCCATAAATTCGGATGTATCACCATTGTTTATCACGAATTTATAAATCTCCTAAAAACACTGAAATAGCTCAGAACTATATGTGTTGACACTGGAAAGACTGCTAACAAAGCTGACTAATGCTAATAAGATAAAAATGCAGCATAACTCAATAAGAGGGAGCTGATGGGACATAAGCATGTTCATGCATTTTAAGCTATGCACGACTAGATGATCTCTTTTTCTGTTCCATTTCAGTGTAATCCTGTCAATATATGATTTAAATATTTCTACAGTGGTTAGTTTTAATGTTAAGATAGTTGTGGCATTCAAAGAAAAATTGACCCATTTATACTTTTTTGTGATTATTTCGTAAATTAAAAGCCTTGAAATGGTCCCTTGTCATATGAAGGCACACGTAAAGACAGTATATTTTTGAAGTAAGGCAAATAGCAGAACTGACAAATATACAGTTAATAAATTGTGAATAAAGCATATTGTGTAATTATGTAATTGCTGATGCACAGGGAAATAAAATTGAAGGAGCTATATTTGTTAGTCCAAGAAAATTTGAAAGTTAAAGAATCTTCATGTTTACAAATTGCTGCCAATTTTCTTAATGAGATCATATTTCAAATGCTATGTTATAGTACTAAAAGTATTTCTAATAGCTACTATAAAAATGTTTTCATTGTTTACATAAATATTGAAAATGCAAAGAATGATATGCAGATTCAGTAATGCTGTCTCCTTATATGATATATTTTTAGATCATGATGATATAATCTTTTATTGTTTTCATATTATGAATGTTACTTATTTCATTAGTAACAGTTATATTTGTATAATGCACAAAATAATGATAGCACAATGCAATTTCATGTTACTCTAACTAGCATATTTATCATTTGTATATTAATGTATCACATTATCAGGCAATAGCATATTAAATTTATTTTGAGATATATATTTGTAATATGATTATGAGTATAAATGTGCAATAGTTATTTTAATAATGTGTGGTTTTAATTTTATTAATTTAATTTCTATATGAATATTTGCCTGAATATTAATTTCGTAACAAGTGCATGGATAAGAAGTGACTTGGAGCTAAAAGTACTGCAGTTTTTAACAGTTGTTTTTTCCTGTATGTTCCCATCAGTCGAAGCTTTCTATACCATTTTATATTGTGCATCAGTTTTATGAACCACAAGAATAAGCTTGGATACATAAGTTTCCATGCCTCATGTTGTTTATATGTATGTAATTAAATGTTGCATTATACACACATAGACTTGAAGTCAGATCTTCAAGATTAATTTGAAGTTTTCTTCTACCTATGACAACATACCCTGCTTTATTTTTTAGAAAATGATTTGTCCCTTTTACCATTAGCTAAATCAGGATCTGCCAACACTGAGTCAAATCATAATTATAATATGCGTACAAAATGCAATAGTAAAGGGTTGTAGTATGTTATTCATGGCATTGCATTATGATGGCTCTAGAACCCTGTTTGCCACTTAGAAATAAAGTAATATGGGTTGTAAACCCTTTGTTTTACTTGGCATTGGAAACCCTTAGATCTTACAACAGTGGGCATAGAAATCTCTGTGAATGAACAAAAAACTGTTTTTTGGCACAATAGTTATAAGTTCTCAGAACCAGGATCTCTTGCAGAATCTTACTTTTAATAATAATTTTTTTTCAAACATTGCTTTAAATTTTATCATTACATCATTGATCTGCCTTGTTGCAAGTCTTTCTAGTGCAACCTTTAGCAGTTGGCATGAAATATTAAATGATAACAATAATAAAAATAGCTCTTCTAACTTGTTTTTAATTATTTGGCATTAAGATCCTAATTTTTGTTCTTTCCTATTAAAAATAGCAATCTTAATTTCTCATTAGGCCCATTGAAATTTTTGCTGCACAAATGAATATACCTTGTTATATATGACATATGGCATGAAAAAATTGCTCAGAACAAATAGCAAACTGTGAATTATTACTTTGTATAATATATTGTTCTTTCTAAAGGTTGTCATGGTGAGTAGATCTAGTTGAATTTTGTTGCCCTTTTCTGTATTTTGGATAAATTAAATCTCCTTTTTAGATAGTATTGTTTCTTCAGTGCATATTTAGTGAAAAATAATATCCTTCCATTTTTGCTTGTCCAATTTCTAACGCCCGCTGTTCGGAATGGTATGTTGTAACAAATTCAGATAAAATGGAACAAAAACAATTTCTTTTAAGAAAATATTTTCATGTAGAATATAGATGTGCATTGTTTGCATGCAGTTTGGGCAACACCAGAAAACAATAAATTACTTTAAAAATTATTTAGAGATGTATAATTAATAGAATTACAGTTGTTGAATGGTATTTCTTCCAGAATAAGATTCATTAGGTACATATAAGATAAAAGAAATTGAAATAACGTATATAACGACTGGGAAGTGAAAGTATTTTATTTAAAATTGTTATGTAATCCATTGCAAATTGTCAACATCTTTTAGAATAAACAACACCAAAAAAGCGTATGAGAAGTTAAAGTGAAAAATTAAAGGCTAATTAATGTTCAGGCAGATATTTTGTGATTAACAGGTATACTTTGCTTATGGATGTATTTGTAAAGGAAAAGGATTGGGTACTCAGCAGATACAGTTATATGTTTCATGAACTGTAATGAACAAAATATTCTGCTATGCAGAGTGACCAGAAAGTGTCTTAGCAGAAATAGAATAGGAAAAATATTAGGTTTTTTATTTCCTTAATCCAGCCAGCTTCAATGCCCTTTTACATCACAATTATTCACACTATTTCAAGTATTCATGTGACATTTTCTGTTCTAGCAAGATTTTGCCAGAGATGATTAAATTATGTAATTCTGAATAATGGGCATGTTTATTTAATCAAATCTGAATCTTA
This sequence comes from Metallyticus violacea, assembly GCA_030762175.1. Classification (NCBI taxonomy): domain Eukaryota; kingdom Metazoa; phylum Arthropoda; class Insecta; order Mantodea; family Metallyticidae; genus Metallyticus; species Metallyticus violacea. The sequence continues at coordinate 96,034,075 of CM060840.1, read as the reverse complement.
TACTTATGTTAGCGTTTGAAAATAAAAGCAAGTTATCTTGTGTGCAATTTTACTAAATTATTATTTTATCATATACTGAATACTGCCTTAAGTTAAAATACAAGACCTGTATCCACAAAACAGTTTATTCTTGTATTCTGCATATCCAGGTTATTCTTTGCTCATCAGTTGTGAATTTTTATTCTTTCCTCCGTAAAAGTTTTTCAATATTTTGAACATTCTGCGTTGTACCCAACTGATGCATACATTTCAACTTGGTAACTGAATGTTGACTTCTGTGACATTTTCATTATTGAAAATATGTTTACACATTTAACTTGAAGCAAACACTTCGTAAAATGCATCCTTCATTTCATTACATTGCAGTTCTGTAAGCTCTAGTTCAACTCTCTGTTGGGCGCAGTATATGTGAGAGATACCTTTCTCACTTTTTTTAATGTACTGATGTAACTGTTAATACAAAATGACTTCAAAACTTAAAACACTTCTTTGCTCATTTGATCAACTGCTTATTGTTTCATTATCAAACAAAAATATCTGCTCATGTACTTCATTGTTTTTTGTATCCTTAGTTCTTGTTAGCCATGTTTTTGTGTATACAATGTTACACAAATGAGAAGTATTCAATTCTAAATGGCCTGATTTACAGAAAGCCCTGGGAATATAATATTAGTACAATTGGCTGCAAATTTTGGTTAGTTTGTAATGAAACATCTTTCACTGAAAAGAATCACTGCAGATTCTCAGCACACTTAATGCATATCTTTTCTGCACGCTGTTCATATTCCTTACATCAAAATCTTGAAAGTTTCTTCTTAGATTCCAAGGAACAACTCTTACAATAAGTGTGTTTATTTTATGTGAAAGAACTATTACTATTTTTTTTATTTGTTTATGTACGGACGCTCTTGAATATCTCAGGTCATCAGCGTCCCCGTCTATTCAGAGCGTGAAACAGCCGACAAATTTGCTCAGAGGCCTCTTCTTTCAGGCTTGAGGTTCTTTATCGTGCCGTAATGTACGACACGGGACCCACGACTTTGCTTCCCTTCCGAAGGAAGCCATACTTACATTTTTACACCTGAAAAAATCCATCGATCCTGGCCGGGTTTGAACCCACGATCTTGGGTTTAGGAGGCAAGTATGGTTACCACTACACCATCGGGACCGACAAAATTATTGCTGATTTTATGAAAAGTAAAAATACCTGAAGTTTGTTGTTTACGCATGTGTTGTGAAATATAAAGTTATTTTTGTTTTCCTTGTTGTAATATGATAGTAATAGTACTAATAATAGTGTATTTCATATAATATAAGCACTTACATTAATATGTATACTGTATTATATTGTTTCTTTAGAAATAAATAAATAAGGAGCAACACAACATAAAACAACAATAATAATAATAATATCTAATGTATTTTAGACAGCACAGAAACATATATGTAACTAATATCTCTCAGATACATTGCTTTATATGGAGGGTTAATTTTTTTTTTTTTTTTTTTTTTTTTTTTTTTTTGAGTAGTGTTTAACGCCCGTTTTCACTACTGAGGCACCACAGGCGGTGGACACTGGTGATACATGAGATGAAATGATATATTGGGAAAGGATTTTTTTTTTTTTTTTTTTGGAAGGAAGCGTTCCAGGCCTAAGTTTAGGTACCTCCCCGGCATTTGCCAGTTATGAAGACTGAGGAAAACCTGGAAAAAACCCCAGTCAGGGAGGACGGTCCTGGCGGGATTCGAACCGCAGACCTCCCGCTCACGAGTCCGTGCCTTAACGACCTCGGCCACCCGTGGCGGTTTAATTTCTTTAGGGGCACTATGAATGTCAATAGAAAAAGATAGCAAAAGTAGTGGAAGTAGGATTATAACTTTTCTAAATCCTGGCATCTTAAATTAAGTTTATATTTAATTGAATAAATTGTACTTATGAAGCTGTAGACATTGGAGCAAAATATCCTACATTAATGTATTCAATTTGTGCACACTAACTGCATTTACTTACATAATACTAGGACATGTTATGGAAGTCATTTCCTCTATCATCGGCTGATAACCATCTACTCGAATTGGTGGCTCGATCCCAGGATGCTTTTGTGGCGGTCTGTGGTGCTTCTAGTACATGCTGAATTCGTCCTTGAAAAATCAAAATTCGTCAAGTATTTCTCATTTTTTAAGATAAGATTCTTTTCCCAAGGGGATAGAATTTTTGGATTGTGAAGTTCTTTCAGTCGCTTAACTTCTGGTTTAATTTCAAAAGTGAGCTGCTACTGCTGATTTATCAATCTGTTTAAAACGAATATTCTGAAAATGTTCTTTTCTCAGAGTTTCCAAATTTCTCCCTGTTTTTCCAATGTATCTCTGATCACAATCTGCTTATTTGATTCCATAAATTTCTGATTTCTGTTCTGCTGGTATAGTCTTTTACTGTTTAACCTAATACTTTTTTTTATTTGTTTTATTTATGGACGTTCTTTAACATCTCTGGTCATCAGCGCCCCATTCAATTCAGGGCGTGAAACGGCTGACAAATTTTGCTCAGATGCCTCTTCTTTCGCTTGAAGTTATTTATCGTGCCGTAAATGTACGACACGGGACCCACAGCTTTACTTCCCTTCCGAAGGAACCCATACATAGGATTTTTACGTCCATCGATTCTGGCCGGGTTTGAATCCGCGATCTTTGGTTTAGGAGGCAAGTATGGTAAGTACTACACCACCAGGACCGACATATATATATTTGTTCTTTGGGGCTAACATTATACCATGCTCTTTGAATATCTTCTCAAATTTGTTGTGGTAAGTTGTATGGTACTTGACGCTTTTTAATTTGTATCTTTCCTTGATGTTCTTCAGTGTGGGAACCTCTCACAGATTTTTATCTTTTAAATTTATTGATAATTTTTATTACTGTGTCTTTATTAAAACCATTAGTTATTGCTGTCTTAATTATCTGTTAATATTCCATCTTTTATTTGATTTCTGTGAGTGGAATATTAATTATTCTGTTTGTCGAGCTATGAAACACTGCATGTTTATATGAAGTGGGGTTTAACTATTATTTTTTATATAATTTTCTGTGTGTGTCTCTTTTCTATGAATTCCAAAGTTCAGTCTATCTCCATTTCTGTCGGTCCTGGTGTTGTACTGGTAACCATACTTGCCTCCTAAAGCCAAGGTCGCGGGTTCAAACCCGGCCAGGATCGATGGATTTTTTCGGGCGTAAAAATCCTTAGTATGACAACCTTCGGAAGGGAAGTAAAGCCGTGGGTCCCGTGTCGTACATTTACGGCACGAAAAAGAACCTCAAGCCTGAAAGAAGAGAGCAAAATTTGTCGGCCGTTTCACACCCGGAATTGAATGGGACGCTGATGACCCGAGATGTTAAAGAGCATCCTTAAATAAAACGAATCAAAAAAAAAAAAAAAATCTCCATTTCTTATTTGTTTTAAATCAAGTAATTTGACCCAACCATCTTCTCATCATCTGTGGTAAACTGTATAGATTTATGTCGTAAATTAAGTTTCAGAGCATATTTTGAATGTTTTCGGTATTATTGCAAATATATTGTCCAAATAGATATACCTAGTATTGAAAATAAAGGGAAGGCTTTGGTAATATGTATTTCAAACGAGCTCATGAATAAATCTGCGAGAAGTGGAGACAAAGGGTTTCCCATAGATAGGCCCAAAACTTGTTGATAATATCTTTGGTTCAAACTGAAGAAATTTTGTTTTATGCATATATTAGTAAGCTTCGGCAAGTCTTCTATTTCTTTTGTTTGTGCTGTAATGAGATTAACCATTTCTTTAACATTTGTAAAAGATTCTGTATTGGTATGTTTGGAAATAAGACTTTTACATCAAACAACACCATTATATCTGCTGTCGCAATTCTGCTATTTGAAAAACTTGAAAATGGAGAATCAAATGCAAATTACTCTCTTGTGTAAATGATGTAATTTCATCTATTAAATCAAAATATTTATAAATAAGTTATGGACTATGGGTTAGCTATTGCACATCACAGTAATAAGGAAGATGGTCATATTCACTGTTACATTTATCCATATTTGCTTTAAACTGGCAATGGGACATTCATTTTGAATGAACATAATTTGTGGTTTTGATGATGACACTTATGACATTTTTTAAGTTTTATGCTTTTGGCAAATGAATTTTCTTCTCTTTCTTCAGCAATTATACACTGCTTTGCAAATTCCTAGTCTTTAAATGGTTAAGTAGTCTTGTTAATAACTATATTTTAAAATTAAGACTTACAGCGTATTCACTAACATTGTAATCTTGCCCATTTTCATTGGTATATTTTTTAAACTGTTATATACTTACAGTTTTCTACGTTCCTATATTTTTATATTCATTACTATGAATGGCTTAATGTATCTGTAAATTACATCTTAAGTGTGTTGACAACCTTCCCATACACTAAACAGCCAAAACCACCCTGATGTACAAATAAAAACACTCCAAATAGTATGGTACAAAGAGAAGGTGATCTTATCTTAAAATATATGCAATTGCTTTCAGAAGTAGTTCTTTTAAAACTAACCACTAATGTGACCTGATACTGCACTATACTGCTGAGTAATATTCTCCAACCCCTTCAACTATTACTTATGTACTTATCTGCTGTAGTGCCCAGCCATGTTAAGGTCACTTGCATCCTAAATTTGCATGAGTTGATGGAGACTGACCTAATCCATTAGTTTAGCATTTTCATATGGTTAAGCACATTGCCACTTTTTCTGTTAAACTCTACTGTAACACAAGATTGTAATATGATTTATCTGTTAATTTTAGTATTTTGTGCTTTTGCTTGACCACAGCAGAACAAAATATAAGTTTCTCATAGCATTGTTTCAAATATGAAAAAAATTGCATCAAGTAATCTTTTGGTAACAGCTTTAAAAGGTGTACAATTAATACCTGTGGTTCAGGTTTTATAAAATGTTCATAAGAGCACCATTTATACATACCTTCTTTGAAGTATTCTGAATTGAATTATCAGCTAAGACTTATATCATTTATATTTTGCTATGCACCTATTTATAATCATTCTGATATTACTTATTTCAAATGTATTTAAGAGCTTAAATGAAAATAACATTATAATTCTTTGTTGTACTCCATTTCTGCTTCTGTTATAGTGCTAACAGTCTTCACATGAGGAATAAACATTTTTTTTGTGTGTTATGTTAATGTAGACATTCCTAATTTCTAATATGGAAGTTATTGTTATTCATATTGTTTATCTTGAAATTTGAGTGCTGATGTAAAAACGTTTTATCTAGGAAATATATTATGTTGATAAAAATTAAGAGTTACATTACTGAATAAAAGACAAAAAAGTGTTTTGACATTGAATTACAGTATATAGGACAGATCAGTTGCAAGTTAGTTTATCTGCTGAAAGATAAGGGGGCATTTCTTTTTCAAATTAAAGATAGCAACAAAATAATATGCAAGACGAAAACAATCATTGGCAGAGCTGTGCATTTTATCTCTAGCTTATATAGACTTTTGTATCTATCTGTGATCTATTGCTAAAGTAGCTAGAAATTTTCAATTTAGAATTCATCAAATAAAGCACGATTTTCTTACTTTTTGCAATGAATTAAAGAATGGTTTGCAGAATTTTTAACTCCTTTTCTTGCTAACTTATAAAAATCCCCTGTATCCGGCGCACAAATAACCGGTAATGCCAAAACAACAGCAATTTTCAGTAGAGGTGAGTAAAAAGCATATCCCAGAATCAGACATGTGTTTATTTTGATGAAATTTTCAATGTCTCCTAATAACATCATAAATGCAGCATATGGGCGCGGCATAACTTCACAGTACCAAGCGTGTTAACTCCAACACGGCGTGACATCACACTTCACATCACAGTAGTGAGAGTGATAACGTGGGATTCGCACACCACCGCACCTGTAGAAGTGAATTAATTCCCTACTGCACGATGGAATTCTTAAGTGCAAGCGGAATGTTTTTACTAGCGATGGAATATTCGATTTGCTTTTTTTAATCTAATGAAAATTATTGAATTTGTGTATAATCAATGCTTTACGTTTGGAATTAACAGTATGTCTTATGATACGAGGGACAAAATTGAAAACCTTATTGATATAAATAACTTGATTGACAAATTCCACTCTTCGGTTTTGATTTTACATTTTAGGTTCCAATTATTAGGGGGGAAAAAATAATAAAAACAGCTCATTGGATGGTAGCAAAATTGCTTTGCAGTAAAGTGAGGGACTACCATGCCAACAAAGAAAAATATTAACAAAATGCGGCCGCCGAAATCCAGTAACGAGGGTCAAGAAAACTTGGGGAAATTTCCAGAATCTGAAGTAGCAACAATTGGAGTGATGTAACTTTCTGGAAACGGACACGCGGAACATTGGCTTGAGTTCGAAAGAATCCCGATAAATTACAAAAAGAAGGAAAACTGAACATCGCAAGTGCTGCGAGGCACGGAGCCATCTGAAGCCTCTGAGCAAAATTTGTCGGCCATTTCACGCCCTGAATTGAATAGGACGCTGATGACCGAGGATGTTAAAGAGCGCCCGCAAAAAAAAAAAAAAAAAGAAGAAGAAGATGTAACATGTGAACATTATATTAAAACTGATGAGTAATATTCATTTTCCATATTAATATGTGCTAAATCCAGAAATTTGAAAAAAAAAGCCTACCTAAAATAAATTTGTTGGTAAAGGTATGTAAACATGTTACCTTTGTGATAAAAGTGTGAATGTTTATAAATCCTAGCTCTGAACATAATATATTGCAAAATATAAAAATGTCTTGAGTTTTTGCTTTCACTTGGTGTATTGGCAACTAGGCAACTAATTTGTTTTTACTAGTGTATATTATTCTTCTAGTAATTCTTTTTTGTTTTGATTTTAATGAGGCTAATTATGTTCGCTTAGCTAAATTTTTTTTTCCTGTCACATTTTCAAATTAAGAACTGAATGAAAAGGCTAAAATACTTGAAAATTGTATAAAAGTTATATCAATTCATTCATCCTGAAAATAATCGTTCGTTTTAACTACTACATGGGGAAGGTTGCTATAATATCAGAAATTACACTGAGCACGAGAAGATTGGTAACATATCAAATTTTTTTAAAAAAGAGATTGGAAATAATTTGAATATTTATAGAGGCATAATCGTTCTTCAAACAGCATATAAAATATGTCCAAAATAATCTCTAGACGATTAATTATTATTGAAGTACTACTGCATGAAGAACAATGTGTGGTTTTAGAAAAGAGCGAATTTGTACAGATTGTATATTTACTGTGGAACAATTAATACAGCAGAGAAGGGAAATTAACTCCAGACTTTTATATTATTTTTAGATTATGAAAAAGCTTTTGATAGGGTTCGCCGAAATAAACTATGGACTGTAAGGTAAGAGAAAGGATATCCCATTCATCTGAGCAAGGTAATTCACAGTCTATATAAAAGTATAAGAATTAAGATTGACAATGATGTTAGAATTGGAAACAAAACGGAAGAAATCAACTGAGGAGTCAAACAGATGTTCTTTATCGCCAGCACTATTTAACATTGCTTTTATTGTCTAGTGTCGCGACCAAGAGCGGCGTCTCGAAATATCGTGTGCTTTCAAGTACTGATTTCACAGTTTTAAGCGTTACTCTCTAGTACGTTTTAAAAAGCTTGCTATGCGCCTACAGGAATCCTTTATAATTCTTAAATATGTATATAGGATTTAGGTTTTAATATATCATACAGTAAAATTGAAGACCTGAATATAAAACTAAACAAATATGACAAGGAGAGCATTTTTTGAATGGTGTAAAACGCCCGTTATTACTACTGACGCACCACAGGCGGTGAACACTGATGATACGTGAAATGAAATGATATATCGGGAAAGGATTTTTTTAAGGAAGGAAAAGTTCCAGGCCTAAGTACCTCCCCGGCATTTATCATTTACGAGGACTGAGGAAAACCTCAATCAGGGAGGATGATCCTGACAGGATTCGAACACCAGACCTCCCGCTCAGGAGCCCGCGCCTTAACGACCTTGGCCACCCGTGGCAGTAAGGAGGGCATTACATAACAAGACCTCAAAAGCAACAAAATGAAATTCTACAAATTAATGACAGTGCCAATGGGAACATAGGGAAGTAAAAACTACACTATGAATAGAACAGACAGGAAAAGAATAGAAACTGCAGGGATGAGAGCAGTAACTGGATTTAGTCTCCTAGACAAACAAAGAAATCAAGAAATTCGGAAACAATTAAATATATATATACTTTTACTACATTATAAACCTAGAAAATATCGACAAGAAGGAAGAGCAAGAACAAGAATGGAGTGAAATGTTTAATTGAAGACGATAGGCCTATGCCTGGTGCAAGAAGATATTATTATTATTATTATTATTATTATTATTATTATTATTATTATTATTATTATTATTATTATTTGGAGCATGAATGATCAAATGAAGAAGAACAGGATACAGATTATAAGAGTATAACAGGAAGCGATCTCTGCTTTCGGGGGCAGACGATGTTGCATCTCTGGCGGATGTAGATGGTGCTGCTAGCTGTAGTCAGCGTCGATGTTTATTTCGTTGATTACGCTTTAACAACAATCAACAACCAAGGACATTACTACTATTTTGTTGAGTCTTTACTTAACGGGCCTGCGATATTAGTTTACAATAAATAATTGAAGTGACACTATATGCTGTGGGATTTATTTCCGCTGTTTCTGTATTACAACTGATGTTTCTCAAAAACCGGATTTGGTTATAAAACGATCTTGACCTAAATTCTAATGTTATTTCTCGGTGAAGGTAAGATTACGGTCTGTTTTGCTGGCAACGAACTCCAGTGATTAAGGTAAGTAACCATGTTAATCATTGTGCAGATACTTTCCTCAATAAAAGACAGAGATTTGATTTTTCTGTAAGCGAGTCATAGACAAATTAACTCATTGGGAATAGATTACGTGGTTTTTATTCTTTTGGAAACAAATGTCAAGTCTGTGACGAGGTATCACTTTACGAAATGATCGCGCAACCGTATACAAATAATTCATAATTAATAATTTCGAAACTATAATCAGCTTCCTTAAGCAGTAACTTCAGAAAAAGAGTTGACATGCTCCCTAATCAGCAACTTTGGAAGACTCCCCGACGTGCTCGTTACACAGTAGCTCCAGTAGAATCATCTCGCACTGCGCAATTGCCTGTTTATATATTCATAACTAACTTGGGTTCGTGGGCGTTCCAAGCCTACGGGGTTCACAAAAGTAAGCTCACGCCAAAATTCGGCGTCCAGAAGCGACCAAAGTACAGTTCGTAGCTCGCACGGCTGCAGAAGTCATTAAAACACATTAAAACCCCTTTACTCTTTTAATTACACAAGATATTGCGCAACCGAAAAACGCTTCCGTTTTAAGACATTATGAGAAGCCTACATTATGATTATATAACAATCCTTATTCTAATGTTACACATTGAAATATGTACTCAAAATTTACATTATTAATTACATGATAGAACAATAATATCACAATAATCTATATGGCATATAAATATTACCTTAACATAATATGAGGCAGCCGATAAATACTGTTTCAAACAAAATGAACAAACTGTTCATAAATAAAGGGGGGGAAAATCATTCTCTTTACAAACCAAGGTGTTGGGACATTTGTTTTATTTAGTTCATGCAAATAAAATTTATGTTAATTGATTCATGTTATTCAAGCTTTCTATGTTAGAAATATGAGATTTAGTAATAAAAATAATATCTAATCTTCTTAAAGAATATTCATTTTAGCATCGATGATTGGAAGAAAGCAAACTATTGAATGTACAGCATTAAAATATATCAGTAGTGTATACCTTCTCTACGGATCTTTGGGCTATTTTAGAACGAATTATTTTCGTATACAGTACTATTGTTTGTGTACTAGCAAGTCATAAAACACATGCTTTGCTCGGTGAGCCTACTTCTGTGCTTAGATTTACTAATCTTCATTAAAGACAAAAAGCTGTTCGTACAAATTGATAAATCCGAACATGCTTAGTATGCTTGCTTTAGTTGTGCAATCTAGGGAATCTCTCCTGTGAAAAACATACACGTAATTTAAACTGAATGTGTAACTCAATTAGCTGTTCTGCAATTCCGTCTAATAGTTTTCACTTCCACTGAAAAGGGTGTAGCAGACGCATGCAAATCCTTTTCTAATACCCTAGTTTCTTGGAACCTATTCTCGAATTCTCTCATACATCATTTGAAACTAGATACATATCTAAGGTCAAATTGGGAAAATGTGCTGTGTCTTTATTCATGAACTGACTTTCCCACAGCAGCAATTTCAGCTTTAAAGCTTTAATATGATAAAAGATATGAACAATTAAGACCTGTACCTTGTAAGGAGGAATTAATACTGCTAAGGTGACCAGTGAGATCCCTGAAATGCCAAAACTCATATCTACTTTACGTTGTTGAGCTCTTCTAATGATTTACTGTGCATTTCCATGAAGAGAGTTATTTATTTCCTCAGAGCATAAAAATGATGTAAAAATTCCCTGTACTTAACCGGCGCATTCTGTATATTAAAGTACATCGCCTTACTTCTTTCAATGTTGCGGAGAAACTCCTTGGGGTTCAGTTCTCTAGATTTGATAAAATGAGTAGTTTTAGTAACTACATCCATTATAATTCCAGGTTAAATCTACTTTGCACTCAGATTTTTTTGGTGCATTATAGTGCCCATATCCAGAACATTTATTTATATTTATTTGTTTCGTAAATAAAAATTGTCTCGTCTGTTGTAAGTCACTGCTTGTATTTTGCACCATGAAAGGACAAATCTCTCCGCTGTCTTTTCGAGGCTGCAAATATCATATATTCAAACTGGGGAAATGTGCTTCATTGGCATTATAACAACTCTTTTCTCAAGATCATTGTTTATGCTTTTGACCGACTATGTTAACGTCTCTCATAGGTGTCTCACTGAATTTCATTTCTATTCGCTGGCCATTTTTGGTCGGGCCACATGCTTCGCTATTCGTCAGTAAGATGAATTTAAACAGATTTCATACGTTACTGTCAACGACTCATTTTTCTAGGACACCTGTAACTTTGCTACCGAACTAACCGGTTTAAGCCCTGAGGCGGAGGCATTTTCAACCCCTAGCTACCTACATACCAGAAGGGATTACCTTGCATTGTCTGCCTTTTGCCAAGTCTTTCTGTATTCGGAGAAAGACGAGAGATTTTCCTTACCTTGTTATATTTCTACACGTTATCTCTTAAAAATTACAAAATTACACTTTATCAATGCATTTAAACGCTATGCAATATTAATTCTACATATGTCATTAAAGTTCCTCCACTGAAAGAAAATGCACTAAATACTTGTACATAATTACAGAGGTGCTGATTCTAAAGTTACAAATTTTAATTATTTCCATTACTCTTTAATTGACGGGGATCCAGGGACAGCTTCAGACACTACTGTTTTGTACACGTTTTCCTAAATTATTTGAAATAATTTAAAGGCAGGAAAGACCTTTATGGACGCTCTTTAACAGCTCAGGTCATCAGCGTCCCATTCAACTCAGGGCTTGAAACGGCCGACTAATTTTGCTCAGAGGCCTCTCTTTCAGGCTTGAGGTTCTTTATCATGCCGTAAATGTACGACATGGGACCCACGGCTTTACTTCCCTTCCGAAGGAAGCCATACTTAGGATTTTTACGCCCGAAAAAATCCATCGGTCCTGGCCGGGTTCGAACCCGCGATCTTGGGTTTAGGAAGCAAGTATGGTAACCACTACACTACCAGGACCGACAGGAAGGACTTCCATTATGATATAAATGTTATTTTATTATATCAAGAAACTGAAACTGTTATTTTGTTTTTAAATCAGAGCCTGTCATTGAAATGTAACTATGGATATCAATGATCTTCCAATTGCACATATGGCCCCCCTTCTGCTTCTATATAAGCATATTCAGCCCAGAGGCATAGCCAAATGGCCTATGTTTGGCAATTGTTGGATGGGGTTAATTTAGGTCAGATTATTGGTGAGATTATTTGGTATTTTGTATAGGCGCATATAGCAACAGATTCCGAGATCATTTAGGCGTTTAACTTTTCTATAAACAATGTTTGCATGCGGAGCTAATATATTTACTCGTGGGAGCTGAAGAGATGGCTAGCGATGTGTACGGGGAGAGAGCTTTCTGTCAAGTAAAACATTAAGCAATGCATGTGTATCATCTATTCAAATGCCTAATAGTCGGTCCATCTCTTTGCGTTATCAAACGCAGAATATTAATAGTAAACAGTTGAACGTTGTGAACACATTCTTCTGACTAGCCATCTCTCCAGCTCCCAGCAGTACCAAGTTCACAGCACCCATACACTAAAGAACGAAAAGGGAAGCAGAAATGCAACGTTGCATTGCGCAGCACCAAGTTCACATTATGGAGCTATTGCTCCTCTTCGTATTTTCTAATTAAAGTATGGCGGGAATGTTTCCCCTCTTCTCCGATTTTATATTTATTACCCGCCCTGGCTGATGTATGTACAGGCCAGTTAATACGCCATGATAACGTACACGACCACGTTGCTAATTGCAAAACATATTAGAGAGAAAATTTCATTTGAAGAGTAAATCCTCTCTCGCAGTCGTCCCCTCCCACTTTTCCGATGGAGCCTCCGTTCGTGGTGCGGGAAGAGGGTGCATAAATTCACGTCAACGCCCGTTGGGCCAGGTTCTGGTATCAAGTGGCGGACATAACCTCTGCAACGCGTTGCCCATGCACAAGAGCTAAGTTTTTACATTTCAAACTACCTTTTCAGCACGCTCTTGAATGATGAAGGAGTGCGCAAACAATCGTATTCATCTCTTGTTACATCTACTGTCGAGTGCTTTTTTGTTAGCTTCGAGAAGCACTTTAGCATAGAGGGTTTTTAAATTAGTACAGTGATATTGATTCTCGTGTTGGTTCAAATGCCAAAATGAACACAGTAACAGTTGCTAGAGGTGTTATTGCAAGTGCTGAACACGAAGGAAATGTATGGATGAGTCACTTTATTGTTTTCGATAGTTATTATATATTTTAACAGCATTTTTATATAACACTGAAGCAGAAAACAAAAGCTTCTAGTTATAGTATTGATAATTTATTTTTATTTTTATTGTTATTACCTACAATTTTGTAGCAATGACAATAAATTGATTAATTATAAACGATAAGCGAAAGTACGTGAGAAAATAACGTCAATATCTATCTCCTGTTTTAAGTTAAATTTTCTTTAGTACGTAATTTACTTTTGAGCCGGGTGTCAGGGCGATCAACTATCATAGCCATGTTCATTACCTAACATTCATTAAACATGCAAATAATAATAATAATAATAATAATAATAATAATAATAACAATAATAATAACTTATGACGATATTCATAAATTACATTAGAAAATACTCAAGTTGTGAATGCTTTTACTTTAACATTTTTGTATGAACAGAATAGTTTATTTCTAATTCAGGTATAGCTATAATGCAAGGATAGGTCCATAAGTTCCCGGCCTCTCTGGTAAGGATTATCACCTTCACAAATTCCATATTTGGTGTCTGTGTTAAGTAAATAATTGCACCTGTAACTTCCGCTCCACTGTGTTCGATTGTTCAGATATAGTTGCATAAAGAAGGCTATGTAGATGACCGTGACATGTTAAAATGGAGTATCGAGCTGTTATTAAGTTCTTCCAAAAGAAGAACTTACTCCAAATGAAAATGCATATGGGAAAACACCCCTCTTCATTTTATATCGTAAAAGAATGGGTCGAGAAAGCATTGAAGACGAAGAGCGTGCAGGTCAGCCCTTTGAGGTACGCACTCCTGAAAACATTCTTCTTGTGGAAGAAGAAATTATGGAAGACCGGCGGCTTAAAGTTACACAAATAGCAGCAAGGTTGGGTCTTTCTAAAACAACAGTCCTTCGAATTATTCATGAACATTTAAACATGAATAAGGTTAGTGCAAGATGGGTGCCTAGACTTCTTTCCTCAGTCCAAAAGCAGCAACGAGTCACCTATTGTCAGGCATTTTTGGAGCTCTGCTGTAGGAACGAAAGAGAAGTTCTGTAAACCATTGTTACAAGAAATGAAACTGTGGTCCTCTACCATGATCCTTGTCCAAAAGAGAATCAACGGAGTGGCGTAAACCTGGAGAAGCACCGCCTATAAAGGCCAGTTTCACTCAATCAACCAAAAGGATCATGGCCACAATTTTTTGGGGCTGTTAAGGAATACTCTTCGTTGAATTCAAGTAGAGGAACATCACAGTAAATGGGGAGTAATATGCTGGCCTACTGCACAGACTACGTACTTCCATCAAAGAGAAAAGGCTAAGGAAGCTTATGAGAAGTGCATTGCAATAAAGGGTAACTGTATTGAAAATTGTATAGTTTTTGTCTTTATTATATCTAGAAAGTGGTTAGGCCGGAAATTTATGAACCTACCCTCGTATGTATCCAGTGTATAACATATGCTAAAGTAACGCAATTGTAAAAGTTGGGCAATGCGGAATTTTAAATTAGCATTGCATGTTTGTGTTAAAATTTCATGTTTAGTAAGTAGGTAATTGTGAATAGTAGCATTAAATAATCTGTTTGCATAGCGTTGTGTTTAATTTTCATAAGTAGTGAATGTTTAACCGAGAACGTTGTTTGACTTCCGCTCGTGAGATAATCTGTGCTGGTGAAAATAACCTTTCGTTCGTAATTTTGGTAGCAGATGCTAGTTAATATTATGAATTTCCTTAATTGAACGTTTGCCTAAAATAATTATCTCAGAAATGAATTGCAGTGTAAAATATTTATAGAAAATGCTCATAATAACATATTATTTCTTAGGTTTAAAAGATAATTATGGTCTTCTGTCACCATATTTGCAATGGATTCAATAATTTCCACTAACCGATACTTTTATTTACGCAATTGTTCTAGAAAATTCAGTTGAAATATGATGCAAAATATTTATATTCAATGCTTAAGTTTATGTTTTATACAGAAAAATATATTTAAAACATTTTAATTATAGTTAGCATAAGTTAAAGTTAGCATAAGTATATAACGAGATTGTATTGTCACATTTTATAGCTACCCGGCAGATTCACCAATGATATATCACGAATCTACTCCTTGTTTACAAATATGACGTTAGCGACATCGTGAATACGTAGCCTTATGGGATTTTACTATCTAATGAACAACCAGCTTGGCAATATACACGAAAAGAAACTTTTTTTAAAAACAAAACACTTGTTTTAACACTTAATTACATTAAGAAATATAGTATATTTTTCCAGGTAATCAAAGAGTCGTTTAACTATTTGTACATACCTAATTTTATAATATCGAGATTACCTGTGCATGCATTTGATCTGGGAGAAAGATGTCAAAGTTGTGACTTAGGGGGTTAGCTGTTCAGGAGAGTGATGGTAGAGACCGGCTCCAGTATGCCATACCAACTAGTTTATTGTAGTGGCGACAAGTCCTCAATCTGAAATATAACTACAAATCATAGCCCTGACGGGCTCTTACCTTTTAGGAATTTGTTGCAGTTATGCTGAGGGTGCATGTGGACAGGTCGTCCTCGAAAGACGACAGGCAGAAGACGAAGACCAAAGATGAAAGGCAAGAGATCAACAAGAGACCGAGCCGCGACTCTGTTTTCCCTTATCTGACAAACGATAAAATATGGCGTGCACCGCTTTAGATTTAAATTATATTAACCAATGAGAAAGTACTGTGTAGGTGTTTGACCCTTTACAACACTGAGTGACAGATTTAAGCTCAGCATGTTTTGCTTGTTACCAGGCAGAGGTTCATGTCACTATAAAATACCGTGTAAGGAGCCTTTGAGTATTTAGCTGCTACACTGAAATTCCCTAAGGTGATCACGTTAAGGAAAGATACGAAATATAACCCCAAACGAATTTAGCTTCCAAAAATGTTAATTTGCTACATCCCTCAGCAATACACGTAACAATAAATACATCATATCGTTTGGTGGTATATTCCCAACTAACTCTTTCCTAGCGTTCTCCACGTCTTGCTACATAGATAGAGGGACTTCTAACCATCAATCAGTTTAAAACACAAGACTTGCTTCTGGAAATTTCCGACAATCAACCGCCATCAATGGCCATTCTTGTTATAGAGCTTCTTTCCGCCAATAATTAAGGAACACTGTACAATGATCTAAGAATGCGTGTGCCACAGTATTATATATATATATAGAAGGCAATTAGGCTTTGGATTTCGTTTGATAACTTCTTCCTTTTCTCTTCAGGAGCATCGACTATTTTCCATTATCACGGTGTCTGGGATGTTCATGATCATGGCCATCATGTTGAATATTTTTTTTACCCCATTTCAATATGCGGCATTGTGTTTGTAATGTTAAGAGAAGATAAAATTGCACTATATTACATTGCAAATAGGCGCCATAATTATCGCTTTAAGAAAAGCATATTCACCAATACGAGATATAGACAGGCGAAAGAATGAATTAGGAGATGGTATATACCCAGGGTGCCAAAAAATGTACACACACTTTCACAGTAGATATCTATTTAATATATTTCAAAGTTGGACCGAAAAACAACAGTGATATGTAGTATGATCTATAAACAGATGTGACTCACATACATTATGATAGCGTTGCTATGTAACAGATAAATCAACAATGATCAAATGAATCCAATATTATAGTAAATCAACTATGAACAAATGAATCCAATATTATAGTAAATCAACAGTGCTACAACAAAATGGAGCCAAGATTATCGTTTGAACAGCGGAAAGCAATTTTGAAGAGGTATTGGGAAACCGCGAATGTTGTTGAAGTTCAAAGGCAATGGAGACATGTGTACCGAACAGAACCAACAAAGCGAGAAAAAATTGCGCGCATTCGAGACAAATTTGAGACTCATGGTATCGTATGCCGTAGAAAACCAGCTACACTGGTAGCCCTTCGGGAAGAAATTGAAACGGCATGTGCTGCAATCGCTGAGGAAACATTCGCAAACGTTGCTCAATCAGTAGTTCAACGTACTCAGAAGTGTATGGTGGGCATTTTGAGCAACTGTTGTAATTGTAAAAGTATAAGATGATTAGTGCTTATCATTTTCTGTTTATGTGAATTCAGTATTGTTATGTTAACGCAGTTTTTTCTTTGCTTGAAGTGTATATACATTTTTGGCACTCTCTGTAGTTCGTACAACTAAAACCGCTCCAGATCATCGGGATTTACTATGCTTAGGATTTAAAGAGATAAAGGTAATTTCAACAGGCTACAGAAAAAGGAAAAATGAAAATGCATCCTAGACACATGCTCAGCTAATGGAAATAAGACAGAAGCCAACACGGGCGTTAATTTAAGAGGCATCTTCCAGAATCCAATTTGAAATGGCATGTAGCTACTAAAAATGGTTATTTAAGGGAAGTAAACATTAAGAACAGACTCGCATGTCTATAAGTACACGCATTTGTCGCTTGGAAGAAACATTTTTAATTTATTAATCCAAATATGAGCTTATGGAGCTCCAGTCATGATGGAGAGCATCTTTGTTCCATTGACAAATTATTTGTTGGAGCAACCCCTCGCTAATGCCTCATATCACTTAGTATTTGAGATTTCCCCTCACCCATAAGATTATCTTAAACGAAGTGTGACAAAGAATAAGAGCAATCTGTTTCAACGTGGCGCCTGAGATACTATAGCGCATTCCCAAAGAGAAAAAATATAATTTTGATTAAGTGAGAAAAGGGTTTTGGTATGTTAGGTTTAATATCTTTAGCGATATTTAAAGAAGAAATGCTCTATACTATATTTAAAAAATCCGTCACACAAGAGCTGCGTAAACTAAGTGAATTCGTCAGTAAGTATAAAATCCCAATTAGGCCTTAATAGTAATAATATAATTCTTGAGATTAAACCATTTAATAGTATACTATTGATTAAATGAAATATATGACCACTGATAGACAAATCTACACTGTGTGGATATTTTTAACCATTTTTAAATGTAACTATGTTTATGAATTAAGCCCCTGATATCATTTTTACATTCACTAAAATAGAGAGAAATAACACAAAGTTTCGAGTCACATTGCGTATTTAAGAAGATGTTCATATGTTTTAACAAAACAAAAACCTTTTACTATCAAGAAACAATACAATGTACTAAGCAAATATACATAATCAATAATATACAATCGGAAGTTCCATTTATTTTCAGTGACTTTGAAACGTGATTTAAATTTTATTGTAGTAAAAGTAAGTAACGCAAACGTTTTCTGAAGGTTATTACAGAGCGCTCTAACATACAAATACAATTCTAACGCACATATTAGATCAATACTTCACAGTTGCTATCTTCATGACAATGCTTTTTTCAAATGTAAAATATATGCTTTGTTATAAATAAAGTTTATATTCTGGGTTAATTTGTCCTTTTATTTTGATATTATAGAGAGAGAATTAAACGTTAGAGTGCTTTTTAAATTTCGATTGTCTCGTATACTCTGACTCCTAAGGTCCGATTTCCTTGATTTTCAGGAACTATTTTTCTTATTTTATTTAAAGATATATACCGAGGTCATTACGAAAACAATATTGGTACCGCTAGAACGATTTTTAAATTTTGGGTTTCAGGTAAACCTCCATTCCCTAATATTCTGATGTCGCTGGTTTTAGGATATTATTTTTATTAATATATTTTAATGACATATACTGAGTTTCATGGAGAAAAAATTGCGGTCGTTAGAGCGATGTTTATATTTTCACTTTAGGTTAACCCTCACCTCCAATGGTCGAATTTTGTTGGTTAACGAACTCATTGAATCATTTGTAAATTCATGGTTATATGCTGAGTTTCGTTGAGAAAAACAAAAACTGCGACTGCTAGAGCGTTAACAGGCACATATATGAACGCTTTTTCGCGATCTTCAGTTATTTTTTTTTATAGAAAATTGATTAAGTTAATCCTTGCGTTCAGCAGCAGAATTATTGTCAGAGGCAATGCGTTCATTAAGGCAGTAAGGCTGAGGCAACACACAGATTTGGGTTGAATCATGTGTTAAATTTCATTCACGAGTTGAAATATTTCCTAATTTGAACTATTGCGCTCTCTGTGACATAGATAATTGATCATTAATAATACGACCGAAGGCTCAGCCTGCCTTGCACAAACAGCACTGTAGTGGTTTTTCAAGTCACTCTCAGGGAAAGGTGAATGGGTCTTTCATTACTGTTTTTTTTTTTTTTTGATTGATTTATTTATGGACGCTCTTTAACATCTCAGATCACCAGCGTCCCATTCAATTCAGGGCATGAAATGGCCGACAAATTTTGCTCAGAGGCCTCTCTTTCAGGCTTGAGGTTCTTTATCGTGCCGTAAATGTACGATACGGGACCCACGGCTTTACTTCCCTTACGAAGGAAGCAATACTTAAGATTTTTACGCCCGAAAAAATCCATGGTCCTGGCCGGGTTCGAACCCGCGTTCTTGGGTGTAGGAGGCAAGTATGGTAACCACTACACCACCAGGTCCGACTTTTCATTACTGTGTAGGCTAACCTTCAACTCAGCTCAATTGTTTATGTCCCCCTCTTTAGGAATTTTATAGAACCTGAAATCCAACAGAAGGACCAGAATGCAGCAAATATCATTTTCAAATATAGTATTTTGCAATTTTTATGATATGGAATGATGCAATTATTTTATTTTCACAGTAAATACCATTTACCATGGCTTATTATTTTTAAAAACTAGTCTTAAATCCACTTAATCTTATTTTATTGCTCGCGGGACGCAGATCTACAATAGGTTGATAACTTTTAATTTATACCTTTTTCTTCTATAAAATTGGGTAATGCAGCGGAACGGCGCGGTTTATTAGTAGGGTTGTAAAAATAGATGGTAAAATTTTCATTGAAACTTCATGAGTGACTGATACATTTACGAAAATATAAATGAAAAAAGATACCATACTACTGAGCTTATATACAAACAAATTTAAGTTTTTTTTAAACATTTTTTAATATGTGATGATATGTGTTTTTATTATAAGCACATGTTCACGTTTTAAAGGTTCGTTTGTATATTTCTGTTGTTTTATCATAATTTTATGCCTACTTCAGGCCTAGAAGGTTGACAAACTTGCCAGCTGTAATAAAATAAGTGCTCGAATTGTGCCGTAATAATTATTCCGTTATTTAATTATCAACATTGGTTCAACATTGCAACACATTTGCAGTCGGAAATAAACGTATTTAATGAACAGTTTTTGTAATTGAATATGAAAGGCATGAACGAGCTAATGAAGCTAATTGTCAGGAAAAATTGTGATAAGTACGTGCCGAAAAAGCGCTGTTGACGAACACTATACTTTCCTGAGGGCCTCTGATTTGGTTTCCAGTATGAACAATTACGTGCTATTTTTTCTGGACGTTTTTCCTAATCTTAAAAAAGCGAATGCCCGGTAACGTTAACACAAACAAAAGTAAAAACATTGTATATCTACTTATTAATGATAACTCTGTTCAAAAATGGTTGGATTTTATCTCAATTATAAAATGAGTAATGTTCATCTAGCAACATGTCGAGGGTTACCTTCTAAGTTTTTACAAATGACCACTAGGTGGCGCTATTGAGATATGTCATTACTATTTTCGAAACAATTGACATTTGTTATTGTGAGAACACTTGCAGTTTAGAAATTGACCGCGTAGTTTGTTTACAGTGAGCGTTTAAACAAAGCACTTTTGAGAAATAATGAAAAAAATCACTTGAAGGTTTTCGTTACATGATTTTTTTTACGATATTAGTGAAAGCCTAACTCATCAGCAATGCATAGAATCGCTTCGTTCAACTTTTGGTAATGAAGCACCATTAGAAAAGACTGATTGATCTGCAGACTTTCGTAGTGATTGTGCGTCCATCAGTGATGAATTTCGTGACGGAAAAGGTAGAGAACCGGTGGAAACTAAAAGGAATTAAAAAATGTATGTAGATAATATTGTGTTCACTTATTCTACTGACAAGGGGAAGGGATTTTTGTTCTGGATGTGTATATTAAATTAACATTGAGATGATGATGATGATTATTATTATTATTATTATTATTATTAATATAATAATTAATGGTATTATTATCATTATTATTTAACTGCATTAAGCAATGGAAGTGTGACTTATTTATTTAAGTAATTTTCTTTCTGTGTATTATGAAAGGCTCATACGAAGGTAGCAAATTTATTAGTATGTGTGTTAATTTGAATAAATAAATACATACATTCATTCATACCACTATTACTGCTTGTTACTGCTACTAGCACCAGTGCCAAAATCCCACCAACTCTTTCTTTGCTACTCTTTTATTATTTTTACTATTTTTCCACCATAATTGCTATTAGTATTACTGCTATTGCTTATAATACCTCTTAATAGCCTCACCTACATCACTTAGCAATATCATCTTCATAATTCTATCAGAGCGTTGGTTATTTTTCTGAAAACTTTTTCGAAAAACTGTTATCAACATTGTAACTCTTGTATAAAAAGTATAAAAAACAAATTTAAAACAAACAACGGACGTAAGTGAAAAACGGCAAATTCGTTAAGACACGGACTCATGAGCGAGAAGTCTGGGGTTCGATTCCCGCCAGGATCGTCATCCCTTACTGCTGTTTTTTCCAGGTGTTCTCCAGTCATCATAAAAGGCCATTGATGAGGGAGGTACCCTAAACTTAGGCCTGGAACGCTTTCCTCCTTGAAACAATCCTTTCCCAATATATCATACCATCAAATAAATGTATTGTCAACGTTCACCACGTGGGATGCCTCAACAGTATCCAATAAAACTTGCCAGCTGTTCTCAGCCTTTCCTGTCGGTCATGGTGGTGTAGTGGTTACCATACTTGCCTCCTAAACCCAAGATCGCGGGTTCGATCCCGGCCAGGACCGATGGATTTTTTCGGGCGTAAAAATCTTAAGTGCGTAAAAATCTTAAGTATAGCTTCCTTCGAAGGAAGTGAAGCCATGGGTCCCGTGTCGTACATTTACGGCACGGTAAAGAATCTCAAGCCTGAAAGAAGAGGCCTCTGAGCAAAATTTGTCGGCCGTTTCACGCCCTGATTTGAATGGGACGCTGATGACCTGAGATATTAAAGAGCGTGGGTAAATTAACCAAAATCAAAATCAGCCTTTCCTCCGCGGCTAATCGCTATAAACATTAGGGGTGCTCTTATGAAATCCAGCGTTGCTCAGTATTGAAGCACTAAGTGTGAATGCTATATCCAGTGCATACATATTCCGAATTACAGTTCTGTGACCCCGAATGTGTTTAAATTTGCAGCGAGTATGTATCGCCCAGAGCACGTAGGGCCAATCCTCGATAACAAAGGGCTCAGTTAAGCGTTGTTAGGAAGAAGGCGGGCAAGGTAGACGCACGTTCCTCGCATACATCTTCATTGTTGGTGAATAAAACACAGGGAGGTAAGCCAGTAACCCCAGGGAGGCCTGGCTCGGGGTTAAGCCACTTCCGCGACCAATGTGTAGTCCCGCTATTGGGGTAGGGGGATGTTTTAATTAAAAGGAAAGACCTGGAGCGAGAAGGAAATACTCTTATATTACGCTGCGTTAGGGGAATCCCTTTACTAAGAATATTAGCTTGTTAGGCGCAAATAATTTGTTTATTTTGCAACCCCAAAGGAGGTGAAAGTAGGTGCCTAGCTTCATATTCTTGTTGACATCTGCGGCTGCCTTTTACATGCTCCGTAGGTGAACAGAATTCCTAATAATACCTATTTCTAATATATTAATACTCAATGACAAGAAATGCATATATTAGATGACTGATTTTTATTTCTGAATATGCGATTCGCAAGTCTTAAAGTTTCACAATTTATTATTCTCTAAATAGTACCCACGAGGAATGAAATGTCAGCTTTTGTTATAAATAAATGCATGAACGAATGAGCCCAAATATTACTTTGGGTTCTTTAATATTGATTTTAACTTTTGAGTGAGTAATTTTTCATAATCACTTAACGCAATATATTTAATCCTAGGTTTTCTTTATTTTAACACGAATATAGTTATTTAAATTATTGTACTTAAAGAAAATATGCCGAATTTAAACTTTATCACATAAAGAAAAAAATTAAGAATAAAATATTGCGACTAGTCAATAGTATCATTCTACAAGCATGTTTCATATACACGTGTGAATAATATACTATAAAAATGAAGACACATTACTTTTATTAGAAGTGTAAATTAATTGCACGGAAAACTGAGATTATGTTGACTATTTTACTCATGTGACTTCATCTTAAAATCGACCAACGAAACAAACAAAATTTTGAATTTTGACCAAATCACAGCCGGATTACGGAGTGAAATAATAGGAAAAAAAATTATTAAATTGTCAAATGCGCAAATTGATGTTAACAATAGGAATTCCAAACCATAGCAAAAAAGGAGACAATGAATGTATGTTATTATTTCTTTTCATAGTTGGTATTAAAAATAGCAATTGTAATAGTCGACATTTCAGTCTCACGGTTTCTGAATAGAATAGAATTGATATTCATAAGTATAACAAGTAATAATAATATAGAACTAATTATATAATATTGTACTTATAGTATAATGTAATATATAATAATATAATATTTATATTATAATATAATATATGATAATATAATAATCCTAAATCCGTATTTTGCTCTGCTCTATTGGCATTACTGACAATCGGCATTCTTCTGTCGCAAGATAGCTTGAAAAGGTTAATAAAAATATAGAATTATTAGAAATTTGTAAGCCATGTTTAGAGGAATTTATTTAAACTCTCATTTTTTTCGTGAAATAGTCCTAATAAATATCACTCGAGGGCCTGAGCTTTCCAGATCGGTATTCTCAGACCCTCTCTGATATTATTTGTGATAATATTATGCATTCAGTATACATATACAAGGTCGCTTGGTTCATCCATCACTTTCATTTTTGGTAATGTGAGATTTTTTTTTTTCAAATAATGAAATGAATTGTACAATAAATAGTTATTTTTATTTATTGAGTATAATATTATGATTCAATGAAATAAAGATTGAGATAATCATATATATATATATTAATTATATACTGAATATTCACTTATTACATATAAAATGGTACAGTCAATTTTAAGGTATAACGTAAAAAAATCAATATTGTGACATTATTTATTAAAATATTTTTCAGTATGAAGGGAATCACCCCAATTTACTATCGCCTTTTCTTATACTTTGTTTTTGTATGATATATGATCTTCTTCTTTCTTCCCATTAATCAATACAAGATAGAGGTCTTTCTTCTTAGCAATGACTTCTTTCAATATATCGTTCCAGAATTTAAACCGTTTAGGTTTTGGTCTCATTTGTACTTCTGATACCTCATTAGCTGTCTCTATTATAATTGATGACAAGTTGTCAAGTCTTCACTTATTTCACCCGTTCTATCTAATTAGTTTATCCGTTCTGGTCACATATAAATTTCAATTACAAATTGCTGTAATAACTGTATCTTAAATGGTAGTTTTTCTTTTTAATATTTTGTTTTTAATATTTATTTGGTATTTTAACTTTTGAAACAACTAAAAATGAATTGTGTCAGCTTCGCTCCTCTAAATACTCTTGCATCTTGAAAGCAAGTCCTGATTTTCCAATTTGCTACAACACAATCGATTATTGATCTTCTTCCTCGCTTAGATCAAGTAAACTCATGGATATCTTTATATGGATAGTAATTCTTAGGTCATTATACATGCAGAATTCTATCAACTGCTGTTCCATATCATTTTTTGTCTCCTCTCCCTGAGGTCTCACCACAAATGTTTCTGTTGGGTTTCCCACTCTCGCATTTAGGTCTCATAAAATTATCGTATAGTCATTTTTCTCAGTTTTATCTATAATACCTTGTAATTTTTTATGGTATTGTTGTATTTATTCTTAATTCCGTCCAAGGGAGCGTATATTCCAATAATATTAAAGTGTGATCTACCAGTTCTAATTTTAACGTTATTAATCTGTCATTAATTTAAGAGGGTCTATTTTTTTTTTTTTTTTTTTTTTTGTCTTTAATCTCTTATGTAATATTATCGTTACTCCTGATGCTGCTCTTTTGACTTTTTCAACTTCTCAGAAAATGTAATTCCTAATTTCCTCCGATCCTTTACCTTTTTTCTTTGTCTCTGATACAACTAAAATGTATATCTATATTTTCTTCCCTTCTTTGACGATTTCTGACATGGTTTTATTAATGCCTCTGACTTTCCATGTAGCAATTATAATTGTTTCCATTGGGTTAATACTTTGTGTATGCACAGTGTTGTCATTTGATACATCTGTCTTGCTACTTCTAACGGCGTTTTGAGTTGTATAGTTTTTATATGAATGGGCTACTAACCCAACTGCACAACTGGAGGACCAGGTGATTTGTAATCGAGGATTCCTTCCTCTAGCCTTGGGGAGCCGACGTCTGACTGCAAGACGGTAGCTATCTTTTATATTTTGAGATTTTTAGTTTCCCAAGGTGATAATAACCTCACGTATCTGTTCATTCAAAAGAAATCGTTGACAGACAGGTGGGATCGGCAGTCGTTCGGTAGGCATTTGCAATGTCAAGACATTGGACGATGAGATCGCCTCACCCCTACATCCGAAAGTTAAATCTAGTTTCTGAATTAAAAGTTATACATATATTTAAGTGTGCACCATCATCGGCAGCACTATTTCTATGCTGACTACTTTCATCTACAGGGTGAGCAATAAGTTACTGGTCAAATTTGCATTTCAATATCAGTTAGACATGTAAAATAATTATACAAGTCACTGCTAACAGATAGGTGTAAATATGATAACACGATGACATGGAGTCAGCACACCTGTGTTCAATACTCAAAATGTCTTTCTTCATTTTCAACGCAAAAGTAACATTTTTAGTATAGAAGTACATATGGGATCAGTAATGTGCTAGGATGGTCATATGATGTATTCAAACTCAAAAAGTTCCTTCAAATGCTCCAGATATCGCAATTTTTCTCAATAAAAGATTTTCTTTTATTATTCCCCACATGAAAAAAGCTATTGGAGGTTGAAACTGGGGAACGAGCAAGCTAATCACTGGTTCCACATCTTCCAATTCATGTATGAAGTGTATAATTTAAATATTCTCTCACAATATAGCACAACTTATTGCCATATTACACGTTTCTCCGATTGATTACAAATGTTCCATTACTGAATTGTTTTCCAATTCAATTATCACTTTCTACAGCACGTCAAGGTAGTTTTTAGAATTAAAAGTAAAAATAAATAAATAAATAAATAAATAAAGTTCAATAAACCCATCAGCAAATATTCTTGCATGCTCAGTTATTGCAGGACAATTAAATTGTCTATAATATCAAACGTGGAATATCAGAATCCTAGTAGAAGACACAGTTGTGCCTGTTCACTCTTTCATTGTGTTTAAAAGTTAACCTATCAGGCCACAAAATTATTTTGTAAAAATTATTGTTAGTTTCCTGTCATATTACATACATCTCTCCCAATTCTCTACGTCTACCAGGATCATCTTTATTGAGATCTAGGGATAAAGTAGATCGATACACTTGTCAAGCGAGTAATACCAAATTCATGTCAAACGATACACGAGGGCAGGTACATAAGTTTCCGGCCTCGCCGATAAGGATTATCGCCTTCACAAAACCCTTGTCTTGTCATTTCTTATCTGTTAAGTAAATAACTGCAGCTGTAACTCCGCTCCGCTGTGTTCAGTTGTTCCGTTTGCATAAAGAAGACTATGTGTAGAAGATTGTGACATGTTAAAAATGGAGTATCGAGCAGGGACTTACTCCAAATGAAATTAAACAGCGATTGGACGGTGTATATGGAGAAGCTTTCCCCTCATACTTTTTCGAATGGGTCGAGAAAGCATTGAAGACGAAGAAGGTGCAGGTCGGCCCTTGGAGGTGCTCACTTCTGAAAACATCGTCCTTGTGAAAGGAAAAATAATGGAAGACCGGCGGCTCAAAGTTACACAAATAGCAGCAAGGTTGGGCCTTTCTAAAACAACAGTCCTTCGAATTACTCATGAACATATGAACATGAATAAGGTTGGTGCCTATACTTCTTTCCTCAGTCCAAAAGCAGCAACGAGCGATCTGTTGTCAGGCATTTTTGAAGCTCTGCGGTGGTGACGAGAGAGAAATTCTGCAAACCATTGTTACAGGAGACGAAACTATGATCCTCTACTATGATCTCTGGTCCAAAAGAGAATCAGTGGAGTGGCAGGCGTAAACCTGGCGAAGCACCGTCTCTAAAGGCCAAACTCAGTCAACCAAGAGGATCATGGTCACAATCTTTTGGGCTGTGAAGGAATACTCTTCATTGACTTTAAGGAGAGGAACACCACAGTAAATGGGGAGTACTATGCTGGCCTACTGCATAGACTACGTGCTTCCATCAAAGAGAAAAGGCCCAGGTAAGCTGAGAGGTGGTGTGCACCTTCTTCACGACAACGCGCCTGTGCACACAGTTCTTGTTACAAAGGAAGCTGTGAAGAAATGTGGCTTCAAGAAGATCGACCATCCATCCTACAGCCTAGATATAGCTCCCAGAGACTATTTCCTGTTCTCAAAACTCAAAACGGACCTTCGAGGAAGGAAATTTAAATGTGACAAAGAAGTGATGGATGCTGTTTATGCCCATTAAGCAGACAAGACTTCTGGCTATTTTCGGGGGGAGGGGAATTGAAAAGTTAAATAAAAAATGTGAGAAGGGTATTGCAATAAAGGATAAGTATATTGAAAAGTTAAATATAGTTTTTGTCTTTATCATACCTAGAAAATGGTTAGGGTGGAAACTTTGGACCTACCCTCGTATAGCCATAGGTTGAAATATGAGGCTTCATCCCTTTTCTTGGTAAAAGGTTTTCTATGCACTATTTGTGTAAAGTTAGTCAAGTCACTTCGTCGTTTTTAAAAACAGGAACAAAACACAAAAAGCGCAAATGAAGTCATGTTTGCTTCTGAATTAGCCAAATCGTGCTCAGAACAAAAACTAAACTGACAAACATTGAGCCGAAACATCTTTATCGTTTTCCTGAACATATGCCTAAGGTAATTGAGATTAATGCCTAATTCATGTTTGCAATGCTATTTTATGTGGTACTGGAAGTAAATTCAGTATAATAAAAGAAAATAAGTGTATAGAATTATAAGAGTTATGTAAAATTTTGCGTGAAATATAATGGTAGAATTTTCAGCACGTGCAGTATATCTTAATGGAAAAATAACTTAAATGATTCACTTTAAAACGTAATGGCATAAATACACATGCCAGTCCAAGGTATTTTCGCTACAGTGTATCAGAGACCTTTCAAAGAAAACTCTCAAAAGTTATGTACATATACCCGCGAATTTGGACCAGCACAAAATTTATATAAGCGTGAGGTAAACAAAATGCGAATAATTTGCTTTAGTACAATTACCCCGACCCTTTATTGCATTTATACACATTATGGTTTAATTTAATGCCAATTAACTTCAACACGAATCAGAGGGCAGAAAAATGATCAATTGTATAAAACTAATGTAATTAAATTACAACACTAATTTAATATCACTTCAACAATCACAACTGTTTATAAATAATTCACCGTCTCATATCATTCCAAATTTCTCCAGCTGAATCCTAAAATAAAACAAATCACACTAGCTCCTTCATTTGTCTATCTGTGAATTAGTAGTCGGTTAATTTCCCATTGCTTTAATCAAAATCCTGGTTTCAGTTTTTTTTATGCTCTCTGTTGTATCTTTCTCTGAATGAACGAAACATATAGCCTGGTGAGTCAAATTCCATCCAATCTTCACAATGCAACCACTCCTGTGGATTTGCTGGACGCCGCATGCTCCAGATTATGGAGCAATCGCATCAAGAAATGAGCTCATAACATTGGCAGGTCACGAATCTCTCTGATACACTTCCCATGCGTGACACATCTCGAGGGCGGGACGTGTCCCAACATGCAACGCAGCGTTTATATTAGGTCCTCGTAGGCAGTAATTTACTTACCTACAGCTTAAATGGTTCATCGGAGCAAATTATAGGATTATTTTGCTTTTTGTGTTACATGGTTTCCATTTTACCTGCATATATTAAAGAAAAGTTTTGCTTTGCAACAAAACGCAATTATTATTGCTCTTTAAAAATAATCTCATTATAATAAATACATAAAACAATTATTTAGTAATTAAATTGGACACTTTTCTGTTAATGCGCCGAACTAAATTAGGTAAATGGCGTCAATCCCTCTGAAGTCAGTCCTGATGGTGTAGTGGTAACCATACTTGCCTTCTAAACCCAAGATCGCGGGTTCAAATCCGGTCAGGATCAATGGATGTTTTCGGGCGTAAATATCCTAAGTATGGCTTTTTTTCGGAAGGGAAGTAAAGTTGTGGGTCCCATGTCGTAGATTTACGACACGATAAAGAACATCAAGCCTGAAAGAAGAGGCCTCTGAGTAAAATTTATCGGCAATTTCACGCCCTGAATTGAATGGGACGCTGATGACCTGAGATGTTAAAGAGCGTCCATAAATAAAACTAATCAACAACAACAAATAGCGCTGACGTCACTATTATGCTGACACTATCATTGCAAGCCAACAAATGTAGAAGCAATATCTTTCAACAAGCAAATAAAAAGATTCTGCTCTTGAACAAACGAAAGAAAAAGAAAAAGAAAAAAAAAACATTTAAATAACTGAAAGTATGTTGTCTTGCGGTATCTTTTTTCTACTTTGTTCTGGTTTCCATTTTCCACATAATTTCCACACTCGAATTTGCATCGACAACATAATAAACCTAATTACCTGCAAAGCCTTAAAAAACTGCTAGAGTACTTCATGTTTATAACCAGAGATCGAAACTTTGCTTTATTAAATGTATTACATGTAAATTTTAAAATAAACTGCACAAGTTAAATGTTTGTGAGTGAAACATAAAAGTTTAATGTTACCTTTTTCTACAAGAGGCGTTTCATGTTCATTTACACTTTAATTTTTCCCTCCAGCCATGGCCTCTCTCCCATTTGGTTTATCATGACGGACATTATTACAGGCTGGAATAGAGGATATCTGGCAACAGTGTATCGTTGAATTATGAGAAGTGCGAGACAAAACATTTTGGCTTTACATCTCACATTTTTAGCGGCATGGAAACAAATATGTATAGATAGCATAAACAATTTATGATTTAAGGTATTATTGTAGCAGTTTTAAAATACACACAAGTAAGTACAGCTGTCGCATGGGCTTTACCATCTTGTAACCATCGAAATATACAACATACATAACACACCGATATACTTACATCACACGTTTTCTATGAGTAATTTTATATACGTATGTTAAAGCATGAATAAAACCCTTACTCTTGAGCCCCCCTTTCATTTAATCACACCTCCTCCCCAACTCTCCTCTCTTCTTTATAGCCATTAACCTTCTTTGTCGGGTCTTCACTAGAAATATTCCCAAATTGTGTGAAAATCTCTCATGCACTAACACTCCATGGCAGATGTTCAAACGTTATTGGCATTCAAAAATTGCGCTGACAAATGCTCATTTCTTAAAATCTCCATTTCCGTGCATTCTGCCAGAATATGCCTTCAGGTATCGCTTTCTCCGCACAATGGGCAAATTATTTCCCCGAAAGCATAAACAGTTTTATTTTATTTTCAAGTCCTGCATCTGAGCCATGCGAAATCACTTCTTTCCTTTCTCCCACAGACATCTAGATTACCCCCCCCCCCCTCACCCACACCTCATCTCTTTGAGCCTGCAGGTTAAGCGATACTTTTTCTGCGCATTGAGACTTAGTATTTTGTCTATCTATATCTCGCAAACGCCTGTTAACTATTTCCAAATATTTTCCAACTATTTCGTGTAATGTCCTCTCACCTTAACAAAATATAACCCATTCCAAATTTGTTTAAGCCTTCTCTTATTTTTGATGCCCATCCCGTATCACACCCTTCCCTTATTTGCTCCCTTAGACAAACTGCTCGACCTTGATCCCCCCTATTATTCTTAAACAATACTTAATTGTTCTTATTTTTAAATTCACACTTTCGTTAAAGATACCAAACTCTTTAAGAATCCCACAACTTGTTGTATCCCGCATACTTGTAGCAGCCATTGTAGAAATTGCGTTTGTACCTGATTCAGTTCCTGTGTTTTCCCACACCCAAATTTCGGCCCTTACGACGAAGTCTCAGCGGTGTTTCGGGTGTTTTAATACTTTTTTTTATCTATATTCTGTTTAATTACAGATGATTCCTAAGTGTTGTGCGCGCATTTATGGAAGTTGTGTATATGAGAGTGACTATATTACTGTTTTAAAGTTTTTCCATTGACAAGGATAACTTAGCTTTGTTGTTAAAACATATATGAAAGAACTTCATATCAACAAAACATTCTCTTGTGTGAATTAAACACTTTGAAGACAAAATATTTGTATCAAGTGGATGTTTATACAGACAAATCTGGAAACATGCAAAACAGGTGTCTGCTGAAAACTGGTGCTGTACCAAGATTATTTCAAGGCTTGCCCGGAAAGTAAAATAACCTCAGCCGCACAACAAGAATGGACCCTGCAATTAAGAAGACAAAAGAATGCCGAGCGATTAGAGCAACAGCAAAGCAATTGGTTGTAAATGGACAAATTTAATTCATATGATGATTTACGTAACAAGTTAGATACTGTTATAACTGTAACAGCATTAGGGAAACTAATGTAAATGAAAAACTTATGTGCATTTTCAAAGTTAATTTTGAGGATGTGTCGCAAGTTGAAGTTGAAGTGTTTGTGCAATTTTGTGTTAAAAACCAAATATTAACTGTATCTCAGTTAAAGTGGATAATTCCAAATAATAAATTAAAAAAATGGTCCAAATTGGAGAACATGCTTACAAGATATACCATATGTCATTGGTGTAGTTTCTAACTTTGCAAACATTCCTTGTATCCTTATATTCCCCTGAAATACGGAACATAAAGGCAATTAGCACTTTAAACGAATTTCTGGTACCTATGAGGTTTAAAACATTACTTTTTGTGTTTAGGCACGATCAGAATACTTAATAGTTAACTAGGAAAGCAGTACTTTCTTGACATTGTAAGAACGAAGTGAATGTGTTAATTTATAATTGGAAATCGTAATATTAGTGTCTGCTAGCGGGCTCCATGTCGGTGCACGCTGATGCAGCTTTGTCAGATTGTGTGTTGCAGCCTATAACAAATGACAGCCATGACACTGGTAGCAGGTACATGTGACAGAAGAGAACTGATACTTGCGATCTGAGTACACCGCAGAACATGCTTTCAGGAGAATGATCGACAAGTTCAGTGCTGGCCAGACATCTTGGTTTCATGCAAAGAGTGTGTGAACAGCATGCAACGTCATAGGTTGATTGATTGATTTGTTTTATTTAAGGCCGCTCTTTAACCTCTCAGGTCGTCAGCGTCTCATTCAAATCAGGGCGTGAAACGGCCAACAAATTTTGTTCAGAAGCCTCTTTTTTCAGGTTCTTGAGGTTCTTTTTCGTGCCGTAAATGTAGGACACGGGACCCATGGCTTTACTTCACTTCCGAAGGAAGCCATACTTAGGATTTTCACGCCCGATAAAATCTACCGATTCTGACCGCGATTTTGGGTTTAGGAGGTAAGTATAGTTAACACTACACCACCAGGACCGACTAACGTCATAGGAAAACTGGGTGGAAGGGTAGAAAAAAGACTGTACTACAACAGAGAAAGGGAGGAGAGTGACCGTGACCTCACCATGACCTTAAGACGAGGAAGGTGCCTGCCAGCCCCTCTCTTCAACGCGAGGATGTGTGCAGTGATCTTCTGCACGGCAGCAAGCTTGTGACTGAAGAACAGTCTCGGCTCCTTTATCACGAGCCAGAAGATGTCGTAGAACCCTTGCCAGCACACCATTTTGCTGACTTCGAAGGGGGTGGGTATGACGTACTCCGTAAAAGTGGTTTTGGGAGGGTCTGAAGCTGCTGGTGCAGGTGCATACCGCTCCACTATATTGAGAAGGTGGACCTTCCTACCGAGTTGTAAATTACGTAATTGTGTGGAGAGAATACAGTGTAAATCAACACGACACGTCTGTCGTACACATGCCTTGCATTATCTTAATTTGTTTCTTTAACATGAATATTAAAACTATTGTCTACATGTGCATTTAATTTCGTTCTGTAACCACAACAGTTACAGCGCCGATGCCATACGGTCAGTTTATATTTTCTTTAAAAATAACGAGTGCCACAGTATAGAAACGGTTTAAATTACTAATTGTACGTGTCCTGCAACCAGTTCATATTTCTCTAAATGCAAAAAATGAGTGCGACTTTTACAGCTGTCAAGGATTGAAACTACCTCTTGTTTTTATACTATTCTTTCAGTTTTCATTACATCAGTTGTATAAAGTATATAGTTAGATACCTAGTAACACGTAAAAATTCTCTCTGCTGTTATGCGGTATATTGCAAACTTCTGTAAATACATTTCGATCAGACGGATTTTAAACCGACGTAACATTTCTTTTGTGTAAAATGTAAAATAAATATTTCATATTTCAGTATAAACACAAAAATGCATTTCCCAAGGTTACTGGGAAAAACACTTCTCTACTTCCTACGTTAATTGCAACATCAAGTCGACAATCACAAATGTGCTTGATATACTTGAAGCTTTTGTGGAAGCCAGGACCCCCTTTTAAGCTCAAAAGTTCAACATAAGAGAGTATAGCAACTAATATGTGCCTAGTGGGTCAAGTTCAGACAGTGAATGAACATCTCAATAATTGTTATTGATGACAAAATTAAAAATAAAAAGATCTGGATGTCAATCAATGAGTCAGCTCATCCTATGGGTCGTTTTATAGCCAATATAATTGTTGGATCTTTAGATTCTTCTTCAAATGGGGAATGATGAAGCCCTTTCTGCTTATAACAAAGGGTCTTAAAAATTAACAGCGCAACACAATTGTTCACCAGTTCACCAGAATGTCGCCTGAAGACATTGAACGTGACAATGTGTAACTTTTCATCAATGACGACACACTTATAGGCTTGAG
Source organism: Metallyticus violacea (assembly GCA_030762175.1). Classification (NCBI taxonomy): domain Eukaryota; kingdom Metazoa; phylum Arthropoda; class Insecta; order Mantodea; family Metallyticidae; genus Metallyticus; species Metallyticus violacea. The sequence goes on along the minus strand of CM060840.1, from coordinate 95,999,776 downwards.
CGCAATTTCTAAACATGTTCCATGTGACCTGCCTAGCCCATGAATATTGAAAGAGGTAACGATGTTTGTTTTGGGAGGTCAACAAATTGGTTTCCAGTATTAAGAAGATCTTTCTGAAAGCATCGCCCTAATTCTATTTAAAGATGTTTGCTCTGGGTGTTCCTATCTCCTTAACCTACTATAACAGATGTGCAGCAGTTATTTCAGCCGAAGTTTACTGCGTTTCCCATTTCCAAAGGAATTCCTGCCAGAACTGATCACGCAACGACCGATACATTGGAGGAGATGGGGCCTAGTCCTCGGTCGGGACACAAGTGTACCTGACGGGAGGTGCCCCTGTTCTGAGATGGAACGACGAGTACTAACTAATGACTGAGATAGTTGCCAAGGGAAGGTATATCGCTAACATGACAGATAGCTTGAAAATAATTAAGCAACGCACCAACCAGCATATCGCTTCCTGTGCACAGCCGAGCACTTGTTGCTTTTTAAAGGACTTACCAAGTATTTATTAATATATTTTTTGTAGATTGCTTGCTAATGTAATCTCTGTAATGAACATTGCAGATTATAGAATTTATTCCATTTGTTATTCTGAAGCAGTAATTATTGCTCGCTTCCGTGATAATGTATTTAATATACTACACACTGCAGCGGTATTTTATAATGGTGATTGATTACTGGTTAAATATTTTAATTAATGTTTAATTAATTATTAATTGGCGAAAGAGAAGATTTTAAATGATTATATATTGAGATCGATTGTTTGATTGGTGGTTCTTATCTTAGGGATGATGTCTTCTTCTTCCTCTTAAACATATTCTCCTGAAAAATATTTATAATGAAAATATTAAAACAAAATTTTTAAGAAATAGTTTAGGTGAAATAAAAAGTAAAGAGACACGTAAACTAACTAAGAAGAGAAAACTGGAATTATTATTTAAGAAGAATAGAGAATGATACATGTGGTACTCAGAATCAAACTAATAAAATTAGGAACACTTAGACAAATCGAAGACAAATTTGGATCAAATTCGTGAATGAAATGGCACAATTACTACGAAAATCTGTGGTTTAATCCCCTAATAGAATATAATGTAATATATAAAGATGAAACAGATCCAGTCACATAGAATTTGAAACTATATTGAAGGATTGAAACACATCGCATGAATATGTTAATTTAGAGTTATTTAAATATGCCACTCTGAAATGAACTGGAAGGCTTACACAATATCTGAGTGGAAACATGAATAGATAAAAAAAAAAAAAAAAAAAAAATAGGAAACCTAAACGATTGTCATAATTACAAAGGGGCCAGCCTGATCACAGGGACATGCAAAATTTATTCCAAAATAATTACAAGGCGGTTAAAATGTTAAAAGAAGCATATTTTAAAGAGGAATAGGAAAAGCCGCTCATGTATTGATTGTATATTTACTGTAAAACAGATAATTGGAAAAAGAACGAAATTTAACCTGAAATTCACATTGAATTTATTAAATACGAAAATTATTCTTATGACTTTATTAAAAATAAACTATCGGATACAAACATTTAAAGAAGTAAATAAATAAATATATAAATAAAAGTGTTGGTTGTATATACCTATAATATACGCGAACCATCTAAAACTATCTAAGCGAATATTTGCGAAACAGAAATTGCAGTGGATGTGCTGTTTTCACTGAATTGAAGTACAAACAGAGACTCGCAAATGTAGTCAATACAGGGATTTCATCAGTGATGAGAAAGATGTTTTAAGTTTACGCATTTTAAATGGATGCTAAGAAAATATAAGTAGATAAGATTAAAACCCAGAGGCATTTTTGCATTATACTAGTGCCGAGGTCGTTAAGGTAAGGACTCGTGAGCGGAAGGTCTGGGGTTCTAATCCCGCCAGGACCGTCCTCCCTGACTGAGGGTTTTTCTAGGTTTTCCTCAGTCCTCATAAATGGCAAATGCCATGGAGGTTCCCTAAAACTTAGTCCTGGAATGTTTTCTTCCTTAAAAAAAATCCTTTCCCAATATATCATTTTCATGTATCGTCCGTGTCCACCGCCTGTGGTGACTCAGTAAAAACGGGCGTTAAACACCATAAAATATATATAGTCATTTGAATATTTAAAATAAATGTTGTTTGTCTGTCACTTCTAAAGAATGTACGCCGATTACTGTCTATCTACGACCTATTTATACATTTATGTTATTTTCTTTTGTTCAAAATAATAACCATTAATCATAAGTAAAGCTTCCAATCTTTTACACAACGATCATTGCACAGGATATAGTTTTCAGAATAAAATCAGATAAACTGCTTAAATTGCAGCATTAAATGGAATATGTGTAAACGCATACAGTATGTGTTACTTTCAGGTTCGCAATGAATACTCTATAGGATATGCTGAAGGAATTAATGGCCTTATTAAGACACTGAAGATGTTCTTATTCTCAATGAAAAGGAGGAAATACTACCCAAGTAAGTAAACAAGGAAGTCCTAACTGTTCTATGCCCTTATCAGAAAAAACAAACAAGCTAGCTGGTGAGTCCGATGCTAGTAAAGGAATTTCAACAAGAGAATATAAAATTGCGAAAAAAGTCATGGCATCCTAAAAGGCAACATTAGTCGCAGTTCACAACCAAAATGAACAAGTATTCATGCCCAGAACTAAAGAAATGTACCAAAAGGGGAACATTTTTCCACAGAGAAAACTCTTTTCTTTAAAAAAAAAAAAAAAAAAAAAAAAAAAAATCTCATCGCATCCGCCTTGTAAAACCCGATATAACGGACAACAAAGATCACTCTTTCTTTGCTGCAAGATGGAAAGAACATTTGATCGCATTCCCCTTGCAAAAATGATTCACCACAATTAAGAATTATCTCCCCTATACAGTTCGGAATGCATGCAAAACTCATACTGTTAAAAGCGCATGCCTTTTCCCGTTTAAATATCAGTTTACGTGTTACATCGCTACTTAACAGGTACCCTTTTCTTTTCCTGTGATGGATTACGAACATGCTTCCTACGGTTACGTGGAGTGTGAAAAAAGTTCGGCTTTCTACGCTGCCGTTCGGGAAGCTAGCAGTCAGAGTTACTTGTGACATTGTACGCACGTCAATTGCCCAGCATTCTCTGTACCACTTGTGCTCGATGTACCATTTGTACTCTACCCTCGCTACATGTACTGATGCTTTTCTTGTATAATATTTAGAGCCCTCTATGTCATGCTTTTTGTTACGTCATTCATACGTAAATGAAAAAACACAGCTTGTATCAGTACTTTCTATGGGCAATGTATTTTGTTCATATGCCATTGCTTTTTTCCTGGCAGGTGAAAACTGAAGTAGCTGGTACCTGTAAATGAAGTTATTGCCAATGCATAGTAATTAATAACTCTAGAAGAAATGCTTAATATTGAAGCGGTTTTGTGCTTTCCAACAATTGGAACCTAATAATGAAACTGCTTGCTTATGGCCCCATATTGGCGTCAAATTATGAAGCTGTTTAGTTACGCTCCGGCTATGTGCCCCAGGATGGGCACCAATTTTGAAACGGTTCGACAGAATGAATATTGGTTGCTTCGGTGTTGTTGCCCGCGTTCAATGACAACAATTTCTCAGGATGAATTCTGCTATTTTGTTGACTCGTACTGAGAGGATTTCAATAGTGTAAATAAGCACGGGATACGACATAATATTTGTTGGTATTTTATTATGTCCAAAATCTTTCGCGTCCTCTGGTATTTTGCGTGCAATAGACTTAGTTACTACGGTACAAACTTAGTTGCCTCGTGTGAATCTTACAGATGAGTGCCGCGGACTGTGAAACTGAAAAACTGCTTAACTGTTGTATCAGAACTGCGTAACTGAAATGCGTTAACAGATAACTGCTTCTCATCTGAGTATCAACTTAAAAGCTGCCTAACTGATGTACTAGAACTGTAGAACTTGTTATCTGTGTCTGAGAACTGAGTTGCGTCTTACCGCACCTGGAATTTAGACTGCTTTGTCTCCCCGCTTGTTAAACTTCAAACTACCAGCTGCTTGTACCTTACCGCGTGTAGATTTTAGTACTGAGTCTCGCAGCTTGTAAAACTTCAAACCGAGTGCCGCAGCCCAGCAAACGCTTCCTTATATATTAAATTCAAAACAAGTAATCGTTGGCCACGAGGTCACAAAGGTACGCGCAGATTTGGCGCCTATCTTTAAAAGTTCTAACATACATATTGCATTGGCTGGTTTAAGTTCACCTGCCACGCGTACCTTTCATTATTTTTGAAAGTTTAAAACATTTTGTTGACAATGGATAGTTTAAAGGCTAACAGTACAACGCCTGTTGGGGTCAAAGCTCCAAATGGATTTAAAAGTGCTTCCGTTTATTAACTTTACGACGGGAGTCCTTTAAAAGGGGGAATTCAAACGCGATCCTCAGGTTTCTTCCTATTGTGTAGTTTTATGACCCTCTTGTTGGCTTTCCAATCTACCGTAACCGAAAATCACTAGAGAGCTTATAACAATATATATATATATATATATATATAAATTAACACTAATAATAAAAGTAGATAAAGATAAAATACAGAGAAAGAGTCACACTTGAAATTGCAATTTCAAGTGTGACTCTTTCTCTGTGTTTTATCTTTATCTACTTTTATTATTAGTGTTACTTTGTTACATTGTTAATAGTGTTTCTTTATTTTTATGTTTCATTAATATATATATATATATATATATAAACATTTATGTTACTAATTACAATGCCAAAACATGATGATTGAGCTTACATAAATATACATTATAATTACATTTCATGGGGAAGCTGTTACACTATTCATGCACAGAAAATGTTACTGTCGAATTAGTTTAAAACGGGGTGACTAACTGTTCTCAGTTGATTTTTGTAACTCATCCATACAACTGAAGAGAAACACGAAGGCCGAACAAAGGCGAACACTTCATGCAGTGTTTACAATATATCTTTGGGAACCTTTAATTTTACACGTCAGTGACTACTAGGAACGAAATCCTGTTCATAGGTTACATATAAGGAAGTTAAAAGTAATGTAAAGAATTTCTGTTCACCAATCCTTTCTCTATTAAAGCATTCCTGAGCATGAACGCTGATTTTATGCACCCCAAAAACATTTTACAGGAAGGCAATGAGACATTCAACATTTAAGACTTGCATGGTTTTAATTAAGCAACAGTGATACATCCTGAGCCCCGAATATAACGCAGCAGCACTGAGCCGTACATTGTTCTGAGTGCAAGAGAAGAAGTTAAGTTTGTATTCACCCTCATTCTGTCAGCACTGCTGTTTTCTTCACTTGTAATGCATCGTGTTCATATAAGCAAGTGGACGTATTGCCACGCACTTTAGAAAGTAGTTCCGCAGGATATCTACTTTTCGGAGGTCAAACATGATACAATTTAGATATGGATTTTAAAAAATTATACCCAAATAGAATTGTGGTACAAATTGAAGAATAAGATCAAGACGAATAGGGTGAATCAAAGTGGAGTTACATTTACGAAATCTGGAGTAGAATCATTACCTAATTCATATCTAATTGTAAAGTATGTATTGTGTATATCTATTAGAAAGAATGCTTTTGATAATGGGTACTATTTGGACTGATAAATGCACTAAGCTTGCTGTAGATGTTATTAAAGCAAACATGCAATTCAAGGCAACTTTTCCACCAATGAAATGCTCTGACTTTTACGCCTATTGTCCAAAGCCATTTCTCAGCAACATTGCAAAATGAAACAAGAAATATACATTTAAGAGCAGAAATTTAGTTGTATTGCAAGTTATAATATTTGAAATGTGTGTAAATGCTAGATAACTTACAATAAATATAATGTTGTTACTTGTACTCAAAGTAAATAAGATATGTATTGAGTGAAACACACTTATAGTGTGTTAAATATATTCTTTATAGATGTGAAAAAATCTTCTCTTGGTTCATAACATACTTAGTTCTTTTTCATATAATGAGCTAGCTTATTAAATTTGGCAAGAGGTAAAAAAAAAGGGGGGGGGTGAGGTCAGCCAGCTTTTAAAATAGTATATGTACTTCTCTCGGTGTATAAGTAAAATTATGCTGGGTGGAGAAAATGTGAAATGAGTCTGGGAATTTGAAAATTAAAAAATAGTAACCATAAAAGAAAACCATCCAACATTTTTTCATAATAATAGTTGCTGTATATTTTCTTTATATCTTTAAAATTTATGGATGCTTAAGAAACTAATTTTAAATAAAAATGCATACAGAAATTCTGGGAAAAAAATATAAGAAAAAAGAAAGAAAAAAAAAACGAATAATAAATGCAGAAATTAAAAATATGTTAAATTAAAGAAGAAATTGATCATAGGTTTAATGGCGAAGAACATAAATCTACAATCAGAGGTCTAAAAGAACTTTTAAAGTCAAATGGGAACGATGACGGAGGCAGACAAGAGGGAATGGGAAGAAATAGGAGCAAATCAGACAATCTAATCCATGGAAGAAAAGGAAATAAAGAAAAAAAAATAGGTAATTTCGAATATATTCTGGGAAATCTACCCCCCCCCTCATGAATATAAAACTCAGTTAATCTTTCAAGCTTCGAAAATATTTATTATAATTATTCCTCAAATTAAATAACTTAACGACTCTGATAATTTGATTAATTACACACACACACACACACACACACACACACACACACACACATATGTTTTACATTAGGAAAATATGCAAGTGACTTACTTCATTTACCCATATAATTTATCGATTATATATAAAAACGAATTTTATATTTTAATGTCTCCCGGCTGACTTCTCCTGTTATTATCCTGATAGAAAGGTCTCGTTGGCAGCAACCTTTATGCATACTTTCAGTTCCAGAGTTGTGCATTTACTCATAGACCATTCAAATGAAATTTTAAATAAAATTTAAAAACTTCAAAACCAGTGCGCCTTCGTTGACAACGAAATTTGGCATACATAATATAAATATTATAAACAAAAACTTTTTAAATCTATACTTTTTGAAATTTATGAAAAAAAATGGTTTTGATTGCACCTTAATTGTATAGCGCTAAACAATTCTTTGCATACCAGTATGGAATTATTTCTGTAATAACAGGGAAACTCATATGTTGACAAAGCTCGTATTTTTGGAGAATTACAGAACAGCAACAAAATAGATTCGAGCTTAAGAATCAGGGCCTTGTAATGGCAAATAATGAATCCCCTTGTATCTAATTTGTACAACACGCAGTGCGCTCGAGTTTCATTCAAAATGGAAGACATCGTACATCTCTCACAACTAATTGCTCAAAAAGCGTTGATTAATTGCATTTGAACAAGTCATTTATCTGAATTACACCACTTAGTAGCAGTAAGTCTTAGTGGAGCAGAAACAATGACTTTTCGCACTTTATTGTTATTAATTATCATTCTCATTTTTAAAGAGATTCCATTTGGATAATTAGTTATCCCTTGTGGGAAAGAAAAAATTAGACTGCTACCTCTCATCCATTTTCTGCTCTACGCTTTATCTCGGGACGGTCTAAAGATATAAAGAGAGATGTATTACACACTACAGAAAACATACAATGGGAGAGAAGTGCATGGTGAAAACATACAGAGGAAGCAAAAAATAAATAAAATCCTTCAGAATGGCGCTGCGCACATATCATACACAATGTCCTTATAAATCCACGTTTTTACTTTACATTATACCTTCTTGTTTCTTGCTGGTAGACCTGTAAGTGCTGTAGAAAAGAATGGTGTACATCTCTAGCTTTCTCTATCTTTTATACTGCGATATAATAATGGTTGTAGACACCGGTAATAAATGTATTATAATTTTGAAATACAGCATAACACTTTAGAAATAAAAAGGTTCCGGAATATTAATCATTCTGTTTTAGGTTCTGGATTGTTTCGGCATATTTTTTTATACTTTATTAAAGCCTACAGATTAAATCTCGAGATAAATATTTTCCTTGTTTTAACAGAATTTAATTATTTATTTTAAATCAACAAGGATCTACATTTTTTAACATAGTGTAAGATTCAGAAGTGTCACTAGTTCTCTCATTTTTAGTTAGATCTCCACCCACAAGAAGGAGGAATATACATGAACAGTGAACTTACATCTTAAGGCTGAACAATGTTCTTTTAATTACAGTAAAAAAAAATTTGATAGCAATTATGTATTTAGCTGTATGTTTAAGAATTTCTTTTTTCTTTTTTTATTTGAGGCCTTGCATTGTATAACAACCAGTCTAAGGTCGGTCTCACCAATTTCTTACAAAATAAAAATTAACTAATTAAGATTTAAGTTAATAGGAAGTTAATTCCCGATTATATCTTTTGCATCTCACCAAACTAAACATGCAGTCAATTAGCTCATTCGGATTTATGTAATCACGGCCTCCTGAATTATAAAAAATCCGTGATTTACAGCATACTCTATGCATTTTCATTTATCATCATTTTTGAAATACCGGAGATCGTTACTCATGTTTTTCATGACAATTACACATCAAAAAATGGATGGAAAGAAGAGAGTTTAATGTGCAAGGGAAAGGATGAAGGCACAGGCTATAGCATCGCTCACTCGATATGGAATTTGTTGAGCTGTTGCTCTACTAAATCCACCTGCTATAAACAGAAGATGCTACTTTCAATTATATTTCATTTAATACTGACTGTTTGATAGCTCAGATGACCTACTTTCGTAATATGAATGAATGAACGAACGGTGTTTTTGCTACAGAGACACCACAGGCGATGGGCAGGGATGATACATGAGATGAAATAATATATTGGGAAAGAATTTTTTTTAAGGAAGGAATCGTTCCAGGTCTAAGTTTAGGACATTTTCCATTTATGAGGACTGAGGAAAACCTGGAAATAAACCCAGACCTCCAGCTCACGAGTCCGCGGTTTAACTACCTCGGGCACCCTAGGCGGTTTCTCGGCCATCTTGTAATAATGTGATCTTCAATCTTGTGATATCAATTCAACATTCGCCTTGCCACGATAAATAGTTAATTGAGAATTATCTCGTTAAATGGCTATATACACGCGAATTAGGATCAGCTACTAATTGTTTATAGTGAGATGCAACACCCCAAATAAAGGAGAATTAAATAGGAATTAAAGTTAATCGAGCTCGGTGAGATCGGCCCTTAATGAACACTTAAGTCAATAGGTGAAGAAAGATTTGTGGCTAATCTATAAAACGGATCTTATTACAGATTAATTAATAAGATTTTTAACGACAAATAACATTTGTAATAATAGTAGTATAGAGATTTTTCATCACCTCTAGTTGTCTGTTTTATCTCTCTTTCATTGTTTTAAGTTTTTAAATTTGAAACTCTAGCTCTCCATATTAAAATTATAAAAACGTAAGCACTGCAGTAACATAAAATATATAAATATGCTTTCAACAAATATTTTTACGCACCTTAAACAGTTAAAATATAATCAATACAGAGAATAATACAGTATTACCGTGTACATTCAAATGAACAGCTTTTAAAACAGAAACAGAACATCCGTTTTAAGCCCAGCAGACTTTTTTGCTCATTTCAGATTAATTTGAAGAAAGCGATTTCTTTTCTATTTACAAACTAAGAGGTCCTCTTTAAATTTGGAACGCTGCGTGCATTATACAGTGAAGCACTTTTAGTTCCACTTAGATACCTCATTACTGCTGGGATAAGCAATTGAATGAGCTGTCACATACGCCAGAAATTTGAACTGTTTAGACGAAATCCAAGTGAATTTCGTATATAATATATGACAGTGGACAAAACGTGGGTAGATCATTACATGCCAGAAACGAAGAAGCAGTCGGAGCAGTATGTTGCAACCGTAGATGAAAAGGTGATGGTGAAAGCGTTTTGGGATCGCCACGGTGAAATTTTATTTTATTTTTTGGAAAAGGGCAAAACCATAGCAGCTGGATATTACTGAAAGCTACTGGAGCAATTAAAATTGTGATTAAGAAGAATCATTCTCATTTGGCGAAGAAAAAGTTCCATAACATACCAGCGCACAAGTCTGCAATTGTGACGTCAAAATTATTTGACCTAAGTTATCAAATCCTTCATCAGAGTCACATCTATTTACAGAACATCATACGATAATCTTGGCTTCATTTATTCATTGTTGATTTACCTGTCATGTAGCAACGCTATCGTAATATATGTGAGTCACATCTGTTTACAGAACATCATACGACAATCTTCGCTTCATTTGTTCATTGTTGATTTACCTGTCACGTAGCAAAGCTATTATAACTCAATGTGAGTCATATCTGTTTACAGAACATCATACGATAATCTGACTTCATTTGTTCATTGTTGATTTACCTGTCTCGTAGCAAAGCTATCATAACTCAATGGGAGTCACATCTATTTACAGAAAATCATATGATAATCTTGACTTCATTTATTCATTGTTGATTTACCTGTAATGTAGCAACGCTATCATAATGTATGTGATTCACATCTGTTTACAGAACAGCATACTACACATTACTGTTGTGTCTCGGTCCAACTTTGAAATATATTAAGCAGATATCTATTGTGAAAGTGTGTATACTTTTTTGGCGCTCTCGGTGTATTTATTTACACAATTACTGACTTTTGCGTCATAGAGAATGTCAGGGAGGATATTATATTGAAAAGTCTTGAATCACATTATGAAGATTTGATTGCATAGTAAACTGAATTTAGCTTTTAATCTCAAAAAGAGATGCAAACACCTATGGAGGATAAGTGGAAACCTATTGCTGAAATTAAAGGTGCGAAATGATATGGCGTTTCTAGTTGATATGACAGCACATTTGCAAAAAAAAAAAAAAAGTTCCCCTGTTAATATCTGTTAATCACTGCTTTTTTGTTTTGTTTACGTGGAGGCCTTTGAAACAAAACTACAAACTTGGAAATCTCAAATAAAAACCCACAATGTCTTGCCATTTTTTGCTTAGCTGAAGTGTAACTTTCAACAATTTCAGTGGGAATTATGTATCAGAGTATAAGCCAATACTGTTCAACGCCAAAGTAGTTCGTTTTTATTCAGAAAATGTCATGCACTCAAGTGAATTTAACTTCCCTTATGCGAGTATAATAAGGTAAAGCAACTAGCATTTGTCTGTTGGATAGAGACTAGTATCGGTTATTTGGTGCCTTACGTTCCTACAAAACCGTCGGTCCTGGTGATGTAGTAGTAATCATAATTAATTCGTAGACACAAGATCGTATTTTAATCCCGGCCAGGATAAATGAACATTTTCGGGTGTAAAAATCTTAATGATGGCTTCCTTCGGAAGGAAACAAAGTCGTAGATTTACGGCACGATAAAGAACCTCAAGCCTGAAAGAAGAGGCCTCTGAGCAAAATTTGTCGGCTGTTTTACGCTCTGAATTGAATAGGATGCTGATGACCTGAGATGTTAAAGAGCGTCGGTAATAATAAAGAAATAAATTAAAACCTACCAAAAACACGCATTCTTTGGCATTGCGTAATTCTTGCGCTATATGTAATGTAAGCGTACTACATACATAACCTGGAACCGAGAAGAAGCCCCCAGCCAGGACCGATGGATTTTTTCGGGCGTAAAAATGCTAAGTATGGCTTCCTTCGGAAGGGAAGTAAAGCCTAGGCTCCCGTGTCGTACATTTACGGCACGAAAAAGAACCTCAAGCCTAAAAGAGAGGCCTCTGAGCAAAGTTTGTCGGCCATTTCACGCCCTGAGTTGAAAGGGGACGCTGATGACCGGAGATGTTAAAGAGCGTCCATAAATAAATCATTGAAGACAGAGAGAGAGAGAGAGAGAGAGAGAGAGAGAGAGAGAGAAGGAGCCAGCAGCAAGCATAGCATGAGATCTCGCTACTTTAGGACATGCTGCATTTTTAGTTCAATTCTTCACCTTTTTTTCTTTTTTGATTTGGTTTATTTACGGACGCTCTTTAATATCTCAGGTCATCAGCGTCCCATTCAAATCAGGGCATGAAACGGCCGACAAATTTTGCTCAGATGCCTCTACTCCCGAGAAAATCCATCGATGCTGGCCGGGTTTGAACCCGCTATCCTTCACGGACTAAAACTCTTCTATTACAGAAACAGAAGAGTGTATTATATACACATTCCAATTCATAAAACATAATTAGTGAGTATGCGTTAAAATATTTTAATGTTAAAAATGATGTAGTTGATATGTCACAAACGTGATATTTTAGTGCCGAAGTGTCCGCTGACTATATAGGAGATTTTTTAGAAATCTGTTCTTTGAGCTGTGTCGTCTAGGTAATGATTGTTTATTTTCTAACATCATTGGTGTATTTATTAGAAAATAAAACTTATTGCTATGCAACCGCGCTGATTTAGATGAAAGACGAGCATATTATTGTTGTAAACATAAAATTCGTTGTCATCAACTTAATGAGTTTTGTGAATGTTCTATTTACAAAACAAAGCCTTAGTGTGCACATTTCACAGATTCTTAGATGTTGGTCCTCAGATATGGATGGCATTTGAATACCATCTTCTATTTTTCCCTCCAGTTCACTTGGCTTCATGGACATTTTATATTCCCCACACTTTGTTTCAAATCCGATGCATAAATTTGGCACCCGTGATTAAAAAACGACAATTCATGTTTTTCCATTAAGGTACTAGGCCGTACCATGTAGTAATCTGTTTTGCCAAAAGGGAATTCACTCGCTCATGTCAGCCTATATGTGTGCAATACTCGCTCTCTTCTGCAACTGTACCATACCTTCACAAATACATGAGAGAGGAATCGATTTTTTAAAATAACACAAAAGCTTTGTAACAGTGTACAACGACATTTACATTCTGCTATAAAGAGCAAAATTAAAACATAAAAAAAGTCTAACATAATCAATCCATTCCACCCCCTCTATTTAACTTTCGCTATTTTACGCAGTATTTTAATATAATTTAAAGAGAAAAAGCATGAAATACTATATACACCGTGCCCTCATTCCGCTACGCAATCGGAGTTTGTACACATCAGTGGAAACCGGTGGCCCTATAGTATACAGGCAAATCTCGGTTAGATTAGAGTTAACATTCCGAACTATACTTTTTTATTTTCCTAATTTTTTAAGATTATCTGAAAAATGCTCTTTTAGCGTTGTTTTATCATATTTGTACAGACTACCAACATAATACCGGAATAGTAACTACTGGAATAAATGTAAGTAAAATTCAATGACTCTACGGGCACGTATTAATACAGAAATTACTAATTATGAAGCACATATATTACATGTGCAGCGTGTTTTCGCTCCATCTTTTCCTATAAATGAAAATGGAATTAGTTTATGATGATGATAATAATAATAATAATATATTTATTGCATCATCAAATTCGTCCCCTTCGTCATCAATCTCTTTTTCAGATTCATGAGAAGTTTCTTTGCTTCTAGTTTATTCTCAGAAACAGAATCATCAATGTGATTGAAACTTGTCATTCTCTGGAGGGCATCATCATCGAAAAGCAGACGACGAACTTCTTTCAAATCCTTGGGGTTTTGTGTATCGTAGCTTTTGCTGATGTTCATGTCGAAAGAATAACTTCTGCTTGCAATGACAAAGCAAGTGTAGGAATAAACAAAGTAAAACAATACTCTAATGACGTCAACAGTGTGTTACGATAGTTGGCGCGCCGGGTCAGATTCGCCCAGCGGATACACAACTGCATGTTGTTGACAATCATTCTTGCAACTCAATAAGGTTATCGCTGCAGTAAAACATTGAGGAAGGTATGCTATTAGTAAGCCAATTGTGCGTTCGTTAGAAAATATAGCGTCTAAAAGATGTTACGGGTCCCTCCTCCGTGGAAGGAATGGAAGGTTAAGGTTACACTGACACAGGCAATTGATGTTGATCAGTCGTGTTTATCATGCCAATTGTTAAGTTATATTTCTGTAGAAAATGCATGTTAGACTATCTACACATTTGTAAGCCAAGAGTGGGGGTTGATAGTAACATGCAAAATAAATGCACATGTATTATAGGAGAGAATTTGGGGCTAAATTACCAGGAAACCTCTTCTACAGTCTCCCCGAAAGTGCACTTTGGGCTTTCTTGTCTTGCTCTGATTCTCTGGGATGTTTTAGGGGAATGTATGGTTTCTGATATTTGTAATGTGTATATAGAATTTTATAGCAATATAGATACACCTACTATTTCTACCAGTACTTGAGCACAGCGTGAACACTAGCTATTATATCGCCAAGTAGTACAAGTATATTGAGTAATTTTATAAATCTAAAATTCTCTTGACCACTTGACCACTTCAGGTGACTGTATATATAAAACAGCTGCCTTTAGTGCTGCTATTAATAGTATCCGTTTATGTGACTTTAGCTTTTTATTTTTAAGTACAAGATGTGGCAATTGCTAATAGCATGAGTTGTAGCTGCAAGATTTTAGAAGGAATTTCAAATAACAATAACTCAATTGCCACAAAAGTTAGTTTCTTGAAAGTGTATAACACGAGAAATATTAAAAATCATCAGAATATTTACGATAATTATGGATTATTAACATTTTGCATGTTAAGATTTCCGATAGTTTTGTTTAAATTGAGCGAGATATTCTTATAATCGTTTTAACTATCAATTATTTGCCTCTATTGCTTTTCTATACCAATGAAGCAATTTAGTACTTCACGCCATATTTTTAATTGTGTTAGTAGGATTTTTTTTTTAGAGTTTCTGAACATCTTTTAATTCTGTATTTTCTATAATTTTTTGCAATTATCCAGAAAACTATAAGACCTTCCTATGGAGAGTCTTTTTTGAAATGTTGACGAGAATAATAAGGGAGGACGGTTTTAAATTTTTTCTTGCTAGTATAACGGTATGAATTGGTTGAATTATTCTTGCTATTGTGCCCATCCTGCTTTGAATTGGCAATGTCGTTGGTGCAATAATGAATCAGGATCTGAAATGTGTGAAAGAATTCTAGAGTCGTTATATACTTAATATATGGTCTTTTAAAACTATATTAGCATAAAGAATAGGTAAAGAGTTTGTAGTTATTATCTGTATATATTGTGTTTTTAGTTTCTCTGTACTTGAGTTTACCGACTTTACTGCTTAAGGTTTCATCCCTGTCCCTTTCTAGCTCTTGCGTGAACAGAATTTGAATATTAAGGAACACTGGGAGTGAATTTTCAAAGTTGCACATTTTTTTAATTTTTCTGAAAATTTTACTGTGATTGCATTGAAGTCAAATTAGTATGTATACCAAATTACATTCAAATTGGGTAAATATTTTGCGAGCTATAAATTATTCCATAAATTTTATTACCTAAATATGTCGCATAATGAAAATGTTCCAAACTTCTCTTACGTTGAGAAAACTAGTTGGCATTTTTGTAATTGGAGCTTTGAACCACATAAAAAAGTGCACCAAGAGATATTTTAAACAAAGATAATGAGTGAACTGTGTTAACGTTTTTAATCTAAATCTAAATAAAATTAAATTTACTATAGATTTTTTTAAAATTATTTTTGGTGTAAGCAAATATTTCGTCTTGTGGAATATTCTAATGGACACTTCTGCACATTCTTTGAGATTTTAATTGAATTAAAAAAAACTGAGACGCGAGGGACATTTTAAAAGTGTAAAAATGATGTTTTGAGAAAAACGCTGTTTCATTGTTCGGAAACAATGAACAGTACGCCTTACATATCAGAACCCTGCTTATTTATAGCTAAGTGTGTTTGTACTTCCCTTTGTGCTCTACTGTGTTGTTGTGCTACTTTTGCCATCTGCAGGTTCTTTTCTGCTTGTGGCAGCTGATGGTGCCCGGGTCTTCCTGATCTTTGAAGCAGCTGCCGAACATTCCTCATCCCTTACCACAGATCTCAGCCTCTGAGAAGCTAAACAGTCCATATTAAAAGCAGAATCATCATTTAGTGCCCGAATTTCTAGCCGCTTCTTAGAAATACAATTTTCTTTGGTACAGTTTTTCCAAATGAGTGAGTGAACACTTTCATTTGAATATTATGTCCCTTCACGAGCACAGCATGCCAGAAGTTCAATGTAAGCAGATGGGGAGAGTTCTCCTAACCATACTATTATTAAACTGGACAGATATCTTGCAATCCCTCTGCGGAGTCTCACCAAGAGTTTTGCTCCTATTATAGAAACACCAAGAGTCTGTCCTTGTGGGGTACTTCTGATGTTCTGGCTTCTGATTTATTGGTCAAGTGTAACATATATGACATGGTATATGCTTCTGGATGGCCATTCTGTAGTAGCTGGTTATCTTTTTATAACTTCTAACTCCAGCTTACCATGAGGCCACGACCACCATTTTCTTTAGCTTGAGTCACCTTCTTTGCTACATAGTTGACACATACTTCCTTCACTATTTCTACAACAGCAGACTTTCCGCAACTTCTTTGAGGTGCTGGTGAGTCCTTGCGTCTGGAATCAGCTGTGTATCTCATTCCACACTTTTGTACTGAGGGGGTGTGACAGGCTGAAAAAGAACACACGTATTTCTTTAGATGGAAGGGAGGGGAGATGGAAATGTTGACTCTCTATGGATGCCAAATTTCAAATAACCATTTGCAGAATAAAAAAAAGTAATTTTTTGGGCCGATTTGGACCAAAATGTCACTCCCAGCGTCCCTTGTGGCACTAAGAGATCTGCTTCCTTTACTTAGCTACTAACTGGAGAAAATAGCTCATCGATATTCTTTACAGTGTCCTTTTGCAAAAAGATATCGTGTAATTTTTAAATAGGGAACTCATAATTTCTAAATCTCCGTGAGTGTTTAGCATCAAATTAATTCAAACAGCAGATGACTGGTGTCTGACTGGTATCCGTTGTGTAAATAGCTGTTACTTTAGAACAGAACAAGCAGCCGCACGTTGCTGTCCATATTCAGATCTAGTTTCTAAAAGGTAATGAAGCTCGTAGTGTCAGAGATTTTCACAAGTAATATCAGAGAGGGTCTGAGAATACCGATCTGGAAAGCTCGTTTCCTCGAGTGATATTTAGTAACTATTTCACGAATAAAATAAGCATTAAAATATAGTTCCTCTAAACTTCTTACAAAATTGTAATAGTTGTATATTTGTATTTAACCCTTTCAAGCAATCTTGCGACAGAAGAATGCCGATTGTCAGTAATGCCAATAGAGAAGAGCAAAATACTGGTTTAGGCTATTTCATGAATAGAATAAGAATAAAAGTGATATATACATTTGAAATTCGCCCACAGAATATAAACACTTGTTATACTTATGAATATCTATTCTATTGTATTCTGTTCAGAAATCGTGAAACTGACATGGACAAAAGTCGACTATTACAATTGCTACCGTTCGATTTTCTAAAACCAACTGAGAATAAAAATATAACATACACTTTTTCTTTGTATTCTGTGATGTGGAATTACTAATGATAAGATCTGTTTGCACATTTGACGCATCATGAAAACGCTTTGAAGAAACCTCCATTTTGCTTTATGATTGTGAATTTCCATGCTTTTGTTGCTATCAATAGCTCCCCACCCCTCTAACAAAAGTGATCAGTGATGCGTGTTGCAACAGTAATATTGCCGCAAAGTAGGTCCAGAATTTTGGAACGATATTTATTGTGGTTTCTATGCTGAGGAATGGAGGAGTGATTTATTATTTATTTAATTGGACGATTTGATGCTCTTCTGGTCTTGCCTCGGTTCTTGGAGTTATGAGTTCGATGATTCCTAACTCTCTGGTTCCAATGCAGAGGATAGGAATCTCAGGGTAATTTTGAACTGTTTTTAATGACTTTTAGTCATTATGGGGGGGGGGAGATTGTTCACTGTAATAATGAAGTTCGGAACTGGTTGAACATTTAATTTATTTTAGAACTTGGAAGGTTCTGGAACATGCTGTGATTCGGCGGATTATAGTTTGCGGTATTCGCTCGCGTATTTATTCACTTGAAGACGATGGTGATTATTATTGCTATTAAGTTGCACTGTCTGACTGACTCTCACTGAACGAACGATTTACTTGAACTTTTATCGGCGGTTTTTAACTGCTCTGCTATGACACCGTTAGGGCTGCTTCCCGTCGCTACTTCTTCAGAACTTCGAAATAAAACAATCCAAAATAATCTAGAATGCCCAAGATTGACCTAGATGACTTACAATGCCCTTAAAATGAACTAGAAATGACTTAGACTGCCTCAGAATTGCAGAATGCTCTTAGAATGTCCTTTAGACTGACTTTAGAATGATCTAGTACTCCTAGTTTTCTACAACATCGCCACTCCTCTCGCTAAATTAAATTCCCTTGTTTATTATTCTATTCCCTAGTTATATGTTCACCATTGGCTATCTTAAGATATTTATTGTATGGCTAAGTTCTGCTCATTCGTTGATTTTTATTCGATGCTCATTGGCTAAATTATTTTCCCCTTCTGATCTACAATATCTTTCCACACGCTTGAGTTTTCCAAGAACGGCCTGTCATAAATTTCGGCACTTTTCTTACATGCTTGATTTCTAAAGTAATATCTTTTTCCTCCTTCAGTTATAGATAAGTTCTTGGTTTCTACGAAAACGCGTGTCTCTGCCCGCGGTAAATCCTTTTGGCGGCAATACAGTTATACCCAATTCTAGCCTTTTACAGTACACTGGCGCCTGGGATCGGCGAGTGTCCGAGGGTTTAAAGGGGTAATGCTTAACAAAAGAATCTTTTCCCAGGTAAATGCCCTGACTTTACCTCCGACAATGTACAGCATTTCCTTTCCCTTTATAAACATAACAAACATATGGTATTACAGAAAGATAACTTGAATATTACTTGCTAATCAAAAAGACGTATCTACATACATACACTAATACATATAATATTGGGGCCCTTCTTTAAATTATAATATTAATATCCTTGATTACCTAAAATAAGAATACAATTATTATTATTATTATTATTATTATTATTATTATTATTATTTTAGTAGTTGTCAGAAGTAATTATACTTAAATAGGAAATTTTGAGACAACATTTCCTACTTTAGTGTTCAGGAATTATATAGTGGAGGTATAGAGTTGGCTACACTGACCACAATATAAAATACTCGTCGCGGATAAAAATGATTTGATAATTTTTTTCTCGATAATTTCGCTCCGTGATTGGTCAAAATTTAAAATTTTGTTTAGTTTCATTGGTCTAATTTAAGATGACGTAACATGAGGGAAATGTCACAGAGATTTCTCGTTGGGACGAAAATGAATATATATGATAGGTTTTCCTGCTTTAGTTCACTTGTTTGCAGAAGCCGCTCAGAGTCTAAACATGCAAAACCGAAAGTAACCAAAGTGAAACCCAGTCGAGCAATCGTGCGGTGCTGCGCCTGTTTGCGAAAGTGATAATTTTTGCTCCAGCACATGTTGCATGAAACTCTGCAACAGGAACGTAGCACTTACCCCAACCTCCTTATTTAATTGCCACCGCCGCTGCTCAATTTGCAAGACGCGAGTGTTGTTACCCAATTAACGTCAGCTGTGCACGAAACAAACACGTTATAATTGTTATGTACAGTTCACTTTCGGGGAGACTGTAGAAAAGGCTTTCTCTGTAGACTACAAAAACAATATGCAATTCGCCCGAGGCCGGATTGATAATGTAATTTGCGATCGTAGGAGACGGTAAAATGGAACATTTTTTCCCTCCCTTCCTCTCGACGTTGCTTCACGTGCTCTATACCTTTTATAAATGATATTACATTCCCACTCAGCAAATGTGCAGCGAAAGAAGGGTAGGGAAGCGCAAAAAGAGACAAAATGGTTTTTGAACTATATTTACAAGCACAAATTACATTACGCTTCTGAAAAATTAGTTTTCACTTTCTTTTAAAGTGCGCGCAGGAAATTATTTTCTCGCATTTTTAGGCAACTCCCCCTCTCTAGAAGTTCACTAATTTGGACTATCTAATTATGCATTAGTCACGTTTTGCTGATGCTACTATAATAAGCTGTAAAATAAACACTTCCTCTAGCGTTCTCGTTACTACAGAGTTTTTGTGTCGTTCACCACCAACTTCATAATTTGGAAACTGAGATCATAACTAGAGAGTGTTACCAACGATTGTGCAATTTTGTTTAATTTTCTGTCATTGTTGTTCTGTCCTCAAAACTCATTATTTGATTAACTGCTTCTGAAAAGAAATGGGCTAGAACGTGGGTCTATTGTCAACCAAATATATATCAAGCATTAATATGCTTGCATGCGCCCATGACACTGTGATTTGCACTTGAGTTAAAGCACGGAAGCTGATGATCGTATTAAGTTTAGTGCTAGTATGAGCATAGGAAGTTTGTTTGCACGGACCCCAGGTAAACACAGTTCTCAATCTTGCTTGTCATAGGAGTGATTCCTGTTTTGAAACAATTGCTATTTATAAGTATATATATATATATATATATATATATATATATATATATATAACATATTGCTCTAAAACAGTTAATCTCGAACTATTTTGAAACGAGGACCAATTTTGAAGTTAAGAGATTTTTCGGTTCGCTCCACTTTTGTTCTATTCGAAAACAATTTTATCTCCTAATTTTGAATATTAAATAAATATATCTGTAATTGGCATCAATTGCAAATTCCTGTATTAGAATTAACAGCTAGAAGAAAATATACATTCCTTTCATTCAATTGAAGAATATGAAGACTATTTGATAATAATGTAGCTCTAAAGACATTTATTTTCAGAATAGAATCTGTAATATCTCTTTATTATAAACTGAAAAAATGCAATTATTACTTATAATACGTTAAGGAGTCGGGTGAATTTGCTTGCTTTCGCATAATCATTCATTGTTTGGGTGAGCTTCAGTCTCGAGATAAGTGAATATTGCAAGCAGTTTTCAAACTCTATAAACAGTGTTAAAATGTTCAAATCCCCTGACTTCGTATTTTTAAATTATATAATGTAATCCGTAATTAATTTCTATTTCATTTCCCCCCTTCTTTCTCCGAGCAATACTTGGATCTCTAAATAGATATGCAATCTAAATTATAGAAGGGACCTCAACGATCAGCGGACTCTAGTTTGAGAAACACTGCTCTAAAATATCCAGGTTCTTAAATTCGGGCCTTATTCGGCAATAGTAACAGTATACCTTAACATCAAAGTTAACTTTACCACCAAGAACAAAGATAGACCTGCATATCAAATCTGCCTTGCTCTTTCTTCTTTATATACAAATAGCGCTCTTTAGCAATAAGGAAGGAATCCCTAAAATTGTCTTAAAATGAAATAAAATGTTACAAAAATAGAAATTAAAATAATATTTACAGTGAACATTTATCACAAAATTACAGAATCAGCCCATAATCCATAACGGTTTACAGAAGATTAGCTACATGACTACAGCTTATAGAATCTGTCTGAACTTCATGTATCAAGTTGTAGTGATGAAAATAATCAGAAATGACTTGATGGAAAACGCAGTTCGAAAAATAAAATAACGCTTATTGGAAGATTTATCGAATTGTATGCTAATCCTAGGAATCGATCTATGAGAGTTAACCGATAACGGATAAACTAAAGTACGGTTATTTCAGTTATGGGCCGCCTGAGTGCAGTTGTTCCCTGGGAAATTGCAGCCACTGCAACCGGAAAAAGGGACATATAGTCGCCTTTCATTTTTTTATATTTTTACTGTAAGCATAAAATTATTGTATTTAAAATTGGTGATAGTAAGCATTAACCTGTGTTATAAGAGACTTGAAAATGATGCCCTTCAGTGTCATGACAAAAATGTGCATGGGAAATTACTGTCTTTCATCTAAATTTACTGTTGTAAGCATGCGGCGATTCAGAACATGTTTCTTGTCATTGAGAAATCATTTCCTTCTCGTAACTTTTTAACCAATGGCGATTTTTTCTTGCGAGTCAGCTTGCTATTTCTCAGTTTTCATATCTATGGTACATAAAAATCGTTTTTCAACACTATATTTGTGTAGTGGTCAAACTATCACGCTGGCGAGCAATTTGCACACAATGAAAGCACCGATTAACCACTTGCTGACAAACTAACTACAAGCTGCCACCTACACATGCTATATATGTCCTTTACGGATGTCTTCTCCCAGTGCACAGTCACTCTCTTCCGGTTCATTATTCAAATAACCTTACTGTTCAAATGCTATGTCCCTAGAGAAGCATTCAAAGACAATATAGACTAATACGTTTAAAATATTAATATTTTAAATATGAATATAATGTCCTCTATAAAATATTGTGTTCAAATTTTATAATAACAAACTTTAAAGGCATTTATTATCCAGTTATCCGGAATATTTTAACGTTTGGAATGTTATTACTCCCCATAAGACTAGGCCTCTTCCTATTTGTTCTTTTTTTCTCACCAAAACCGGTTGTTTTTGGTTTGTGTAGCTTGATGGATGTACGTGTTAAATAAATGACTAAAAGTCTAAGGACACAATCGAGTAACCGTTAAACGCAAAAATTAATCGCCAATTATCATCAAGCATACAGAATGATTCGAAAGTGCGATATCATAGGAAAATGACGTTGTTAGTACAGAGAGTGAACAAAATGAAACGGCAAAACACCCACAAACGAAAATCAACATACACTGATAGTACCACTCTAACTGGAGATGAGCCTGTTGGCCTACTTTCGTCCGAAGGAGATGGCGGGATATGGCAGTAGAGATGCCGTTTGAATTTGCAATTGTATGAATGTCGTAAATGATTTCAAGCACATAGATTAAAAACACATTTTCCAAATTTCACATTTCCCTATCTCTCCTAATAAAGGAGATTAAAAACACATTTCCCTTCAGTTCGGTTTTGCTATCTGTAATTAAGGAAGTTTTTAAATATAATATAATTCAAGGCCGGTCCAATAAATAAAGTACAGATCCAAATTATATCAAACTTATATACTATTTTGACGGAATTTATATTTCTCTCCCGACAATGGCAATATTCTTTTCGGGGTTGGTAATACCGACGATAATCTATTTGCTTTTATTTGATACTCGACATTAATTCTCTTTATCGCTAATAAATATTTAACACACCTGATTTAATCTTTGTCCTGATATAACTTGTGTAATATATTCCTATACGGATACTTATTAGAACTTGTGACTCTTGTTATTCCCCACAACTAATAATTTGTAACTTCTTCCCACGAAATATTAATCGCTACTTATCTTTTAGTAATGTTACATGCAGCTTCTGTTTACGGAGTACTAATGATATCTTCTAATGGAATATAAAGCACAACTTCTCCCTACGGAATACAAAGCATAACTAACTTTTTGAAATATAAACCGTTACTTATTACACATTATTCATTACAATGCACTATTTTTAACATAAATATACTAAACGAATGAGATTCGTTAATTTCTATTTAGTCTCAACAAAGCTGTCTGTCTCGTATTTCATTCTTGCTACACATTACTAATGTTGTTACGCTTGCCGTTGGTTGGTTCTCTTAATATTACAAATTTCTTTATCTGTAGTTAATCTTTTCATATTCTTGGCTATGTGTGTGGTCCTCTGAACCGTTGCATTTATATTATTAAATATTGTCATAAAGGTCAACAAACAAACATTAAGACATACATCGTAATAGTCCTTATCTGATCATGAAATCTATACAAATGAGCTTACTAGATTTATACGATTTAAAACACATTACCAACTAATATTAGTTATTTTATTTGAATATTAACGCCCTTAACTAACATAAAAACATGTGCGAATGAACTTGTTAAATTTATGTGGTTAAAACATATTATCAATGAACGTTTTGAGTTTTAAATAAAATATTATACCATTTTATATTACGCAATAACGTACGTAAATGTATTTCTTAATTTAACATAGATAAATAACTATTACCATTACATGTATGTGGCTTTATATTGAGCATTATAGCCTTTACGTAATATTAAAAACACATGAAAATGAACTTATTAAATTTATATGATTAAAACATATTATCAATGAATGTTTCGAGTTTTAAATCAAATATTTCCCTATACAAGGCTCATAACGCTTGTTTGACGATTATTCCTCATGTTGGCCTATCGGTAGACACTCTCTCTATTCATGGAAATAGAATGCTTCATTACATACAGCGAACATCTGTATATTTTAAATCGGACTGTCATGCTATACTATAACTGAGATCTATTTTCTATGGTTACAGTTTTTGAATCGCCCTTTATATTATCTCAACAGACACTAAATATTAGTGACTTGTTTTAGAGTAGTCAAAATATTCTGACAATGCGTCTCAAATATTCTCATTTAAGCAATGATACTAAATATGGAATATTATGGTACATTAAGAATTAGAAACAGAAATATAGATTCTCCTTCTGGAATGTGTTCTTAAAGTGAAAATTATACAGATTAGAAGCAATATTAAGACAACGATGAATTAATTTTAAAAATAAGTAGCAACCCAAATGCAATCGACTGGTTAATAGACTATGAAATATGTAAACTAAATTGTTTAAAATAGTGCATATATACATATACATACAATGTATTCATTATACAGGATACATAAAACATTTATCATCACTGCAAAGAAATTGGAAAGAAGATATATAAATCTTATATACATCTATTTTATACATGGTATAAGATCATGGAAATACATGATCACATAAAGGCGTAATTGATCAGCCACTCTAATTACTGTGTTATTGAAGAAAAACTTCCTATACGAAGCAGGTTTTGAAGAAAATTAAGATTCTAAATGATCATTTCTGTATCGAAATCCGAAACCTTTTAATACATTTTCTACGTAAATAGGTTTTATAGTTAGGAATATCACAGCTATATCTACCCACGTGTACGAATTTTTTAGATGCAAACCAAAATGCGAGTTTCATTGTGGATAAAAGCGTGGATTTAGGTTTTATATGAAGCATCTCAGTATCCCAGTTCGAGATTAATTGATTTTTACTCGCTCATCAAACGTACCCCTATCGGATTTCACAATGCAGCAAGGGAAATAAAAATCGTGTCATAAATTTATCTGCCAATCAAATGTCGATCATATATGACAAGTCACATCACAGTTATGATGTTTCATTTGTGTCAAGTGACCTTTGCATTTGTCCTTAAACATCTTTTTCACTTCTGGATGGGAAAATAGAAGTCGTGTTTGTAAATTTAATGGATATAAACTACATTATATTCATCTATAAAAAAGATAAAAATTCGTCACAAAGGAACTGCATAAACTAAGCGAATTCCTCACCGAGTTGAATAACTTTTAATAAAAATGAACATAAATTCCAAATTAGGCTTTAGTTCATGAAATTAAATTTGTTATGGCATTACTGTGTCAGAGTGCTCTATAGCTTTATGCCATTCGAAGTTGCTCTTTTGTCGGTCCTGGTGGTGTAGTAGTAACCATACTTGCCTCCTAAACTCCAAGATCGCGGGTTCAGTCCCGGCCAGGACCGATGGATTTTCTCGAGCGTAAAAATCCTAAGTATGGCTTCCTTCGAAAGGAAAGTAAAGCCGTGGGTCCCATGTCGTACATTTACGGTACGAAAAGGAATCTCAAACCTGAAAGAAGAGGCTTCTGAGGAAATTTGCCGGCCGTTTCACGCCCTGAGTTGAATGGGGCGCTGATGACCTGAGATGTTAAAGAGCGTCCGTAAATAAAAACAAACAAATAAAAAAAAAAAACCAACATATTCTAATAATTTCTTTAGAGATATATCGTTAAAACTGAATAAGCAGACATGATGAACTTAAATTTTTACTATCTTTTTATCGGCCTGTTGTTAGCAATGTATCGCAATACAACATATATACAAATAGTAGTAGCTGGTACAAGTCTGCATACCATATACATAGTTCATGCTTTCAGTGGTTGTAGAGGAATCTTAAACAAGCAATTTGTGATAGAAATATATTATGGTCTGATTATTTTGCCTGCTCCTTTTCCACTCAAGGCGTTGACCTGTCCCCATATCAAGAAAGACTACATATCTTACTAATGGATAGCCGACTTCTCTTTCTTTTTGACTGTAATTCAGTAATATTTTGGGAAGTTTGTCATCTGTAATTTTTTGTATATGTACAAACAAATTATCTTTGAAATTATTAAGTTTCAGTTAAGTTAATAAACCAAAAGTTTCTCTGGCATTTCATAGTTCTTAGGCTTTCACTGCCGGTGTCTTCATTAAGTATTAGTGTCTTTCGGGCTTGTGGTCCGTGGTCTACTGTAGACGAAACATTTAGGAAGGAACCCAGTAGAGCAGACCTTAGACCTGGAAGACACTGTATGTAGTGTTTACACATTGTCGATTATCTAAAATGGCCAATCCCGCAACATAGAAGCTTCGATTCCTCTATTATTGGACTTTTTACTGTCCAATTTTCACAATCATAAGTGAGAATAGAAACAACCATCATTATTCATTTGCGTGCATCTTCTTGTTTTATCTTTCAGTATACGTCGAATGGTACCATGTTATATTAAATGTATTAAGTTTTATATTAATATCTTTGTTCCTGCAATGATAAACACTAATTTATCACTTTGTTCTATAGCCTGTACATTTACAACAATTTTGCATCTTAAGCTGTATTTTCCTCAAAAACCCGCAGCTTTTGTTTTTCATATATTGGCCAAGGGTTTCATTTAATTTATTGGCTGCAATTTCAGTCTCCCAAACAAGATTTGATTGTCTGAAAATAAGAGAGTGTTTAAAATTGTATTTCCTATTTTAAAATGTTCAGTTAAACTATCCTGTCATTACCGAATAGCAATGTAAATTTTAAAAAGTGCAGAAGACAAAAAAGATCCTTGTGTAACCCCTTAGCTTGTAATGCTGTAGTTCCACAGAATATTCCTCCTTTGTTAATGGCAATGTTAGCCCTAAAATAAAGGCTTTTAATAGCTCGTATCAAATATTTCGGAATGCCTCTTTTTGTAATAATGTTTACAGCTTATTGTTAGTTTGTAACACCTATAGAAAGCCTTTTCGAAATCAATAAATAAAATAAATGTAGGTAGATTGTTTCTAAAGAACAATAGCGTTTCCATTCGAAATAATACCACAAAATAACGGACGGAAGTTGAGCATGTTCCTTTGGCGCAGTCGATATAATACCGGTGTCAACTAAAAGCGGATTATTGTTATAGAGTTCGAGTTAATTGCATTTTTTAACTTTTACATTTTGTATATGGGCATAAATCATTAAAATAAAAATATATAAACAAACAAAACCTTCTCCTGATTTATGTGTGGAAAATATAAACGTCGGCTCATTTTTAAAGGTGCAAATGTGAAACTAGAAGCACATGAAATTATTTAATAATTATATTGTAAGTTGGTATTCTATAGCAAAATGACAATAATCTTGAAGCCGTTCCTGAAGAAATTCTATTTACAGTACAATTTTATTCCTCCAGTCCTTAATATATGTTTACATATAGCAAAAATGTTATGCTGAGTTTCAATCAATTGTATTACTTGATTACGTACACTTTCAATAATGCTCAACGAAAAAGTATAAAACTATTTGCTGTAAGTATAATAATTATAACGATTATTTTAAATACATTCTCATTTATACACTGCGCATAAAATGCCCTTTACGGACCTTTGTTATTTTATATGTAGCACATCGATATGGAGATAGAATCATTTATAAACCCACGTAGTTGTTTATTTAAGCTTTTTTGCTGCTATTTTTCCTCTCAAGTCAACCTCTGAGGCTTGGGCAATGAATATCTGCTTGTCAGTTACACATAGAATAGGCAACGTTATCTTTTTTAACTAAAGTACGCGTAATATACATGGCGTAGAAAACCATTTCTCAGTCTTTATTAATAAAAGTCCATCACGCAAGAGCTGTGTGAACTAAGCGAATTCCTCACCAAGTTGAATAACGTTAAACAAAAAAATAAATTAGACTTTATTAATTAATGAAATGAAATAAGTTATGTGTGGTATTAGGGAAATAAAATTAGAATCCTTGCAACCTATAACTATTACAAAAGAGAAACTAAATTTTTAGAATTATCATTATTATTGAGATTAAACCACAAAAATTAATGGTATACTATTAATTAAATGAAATGTATGGTCATTGATAGACAAATCTATACTATGCGAGTGTTTTTAAATATTTTTAAATGTAACCACGTTTAATAACCCTTATGATCTCTTGATATCGTTTTACTTTCACTAAAATAGAAAAATAACAGAAAGTTTTGAGTTACATGTGTAATTAAGAAGAAGGTGCTTATATGTTTCAATAAAAAAAAATGTTACCGTTCAAAAACAAGTACAATGTACAAAGAAAATAAAACAATCGCAAGTTACTTCATTTTCATTGCGT
The DNA here is from genome assembly GCA_030762175.1 of Metallyticus violacea. Classification (NCBI taxonomy): domain Eukaryota; kingdom Metazoa; phylum Arthropoda; class Insecta; order Mantodea; family Metallyticidae; genus Metallyticus; species Metallyticus violacea. The sequence continues at coordinate 95,971,346 of CM060840.1, read as the reverse complement.
TTTAAATTTAGTTAAATGTTATTGTACTGCACATGCACCGCAAATGTTTTCTGAAGGTTATTATAGAGCGCTCTTACATACAAATATAATTCTCACATGCATAATTGATTAATATTTCACATTTGCTATCTTCAGGATAGCAAATAGCTTTGTCGGTCCTGGTGGTGTAGTGTTAACCATACTTGCCTTCTAAACGCAAGGTCGCGGGTTCAAATCCGGCCAGGACCGATGGCTTTTTTCGGGCGTAAAAACAAAACTATGGCTTCCTTCGGAAGGGAAGTACAGCCGTGGGTCCCGTGTCGTACATTTACGGTACGATAAAAAACCTTAAGCCTGAAAGAAGAGGCCTCTGAGCAAAATTTGTCGGCCGTTTCATGCCCTGAATAGAATGGGACGCTGCTGACCTGAGATGTTAAAGAGCGTCCTTAAATAAACAAATAAAAAAGCGACAATGCTTTTATTAAATATCAAACATATGCATCGCTATAAATACAGTTTATATGCTCAATTAATTTGTTCTTTTATTGTACAACAATGTAGAGGAAATTACACGCAAGAGCGCTTTTTAAATTTCGGTCTTCAAGTATACCCTACTCCTAATGAGCAATTTCCCTAATTTTCAGGAAATTTTTCTTATTTTATTTAAATGGAATATTTCGAATTTTGTTGCGAAGAAAAAATATTGGAACAGCTAGAGCGATTTTTAAATTTTAAAATCCCTCTTCTAATGTCCCGACTTCGCCGTTTTTTCAGAAACTATAGTCTTTATTTAATTTAAATGCCATATACGCAGTGTCGTTGTGAAAAATAAATATTAATGCTACTAGAGCTATTTTAAAGTTTGGGTTTGAGGTAAATCTCCCCTCCTAATAGTTTAGAAACTGTTTTTTTTCTTATTTTATTTCAACGGCATGTACCGAATTCACTTTACAAAAATTTAAAATTGTAGCTGCTAAAGCGATTTTTAAATTTCGCTTTAATCCCCACTCGTTTTCAGGTACACCCCCACTCCTAATACCTCGATTGGCCTCATTTGCGGAAACAGCTTTTTAAACTTATTTTAAAGAAATCTACGGAGTTTTGTTGAGAGAAAGCAAAAATAACGGCTGCTAGATCGATTTTTACATTAAAAAAATTGCTTTAGGTTAAATCCCCCCCCTAATGGTCTCACGAACTGGACGAGTCATACTGGTGGTTATATGCGGAGTTTCGTTTAGAAAAAAACAAAAATTGCGACCGCTAGAACGTTAACAGACGGATGGATGGATAAATGTGTAGGTGGGCTAGATAGATAGATAGGTAGATAGATAGATAGATAGATAGATAGATAGATAGATAGATAGATAGATAGATAGATAGATAGATAGATAGATAGATAGATAGATAGATAGATAGATAGATAGATAGATAGATAGATAGATAGATAGATAGACAGACAGACAGACAGACAGATAGACAGATAGATAGATAGATAGATAGATAGATAGATAGATAGATAGATAGATAGATAGATAGATAGATAGATAGATAGATAGATAGATAGATAGATAGATAGATAGATAGATAGATAGATAGATAGATAGATAATTGTTTGTATTTTTCGGGGCCTAGTGCCGATCCTGGTGGTATAGTGGTTACCATACTTGCCTCCTAAACCCAAAACGCGGGTTCGAACCCGGCCAGGACCGATGGATTTTTTCGGGCGTAAAAATCCTAAGTATGGCTTCCTTCGGAAGGGAAGTAAAGCCGTGGGTCCCGTGTCATACATTTACGGCACGAAAAAGAACCTCTGAGCAAAATTTGTAGGCCGTTTCACGCCCTGAATTGAATGGGACGCTGAGATGTTAAAGAGCGTCCATAAATAAATCAATGAATCAATCGGTGCCTAGTAGGTACGATCGATGGAGATTTGGAAGTATTATTCAAATCGATTTCTATTAGTATAATCCCAATAGCTTACATTCCTTCGGAATTCGCTAAAAGAATAAAATGTTTTACGAGTACGGATGCAATAACTTCATTTCTTCGGCATTCGCTGATATTAAAATTCATTAATTATACTACATTATGAACTTTAATTTTATTATGTGTTTCAGATTAAAATGCGCATATAATTATTTAAACATTTAGAAAGCTGTTGATGCATACTTACCTAAAGTAATTTGAATTTGTTTTAAACATTTTAGTAAGAGTGTAAACTTTTTAAGTGTGCTTTCTTATGCACATAAGTAAGAAAGATTTCACTGTAACATGAAACATGTAAAAGTGTTGATTGAACAGAGCACTAGATTGTTTATTTTGTAATGTAGTTTATTTTATTTCCAGCACAGATAGTATCACTTGTTAAACTTTCTCATTAGTTTAATATTCACTGAAAAATATTATGCATGTTAAATGTTTATTTCAGCCCACTTTCACCCTTTCTTATGCACATAAGTAAGAAAGATTTCACTGTAACATGAAACATGTAAAAGTGTTGATTGAACAGAACATTAGACTGTTTTATTTTGTAATGTAGTTTATTTTATTTCCAGCACAGATAGTATCACTTGTTAACACTTTCTCATTAGTTTAATATTCACTGAAAAATATTATGCACGTTTATTTCACCCCACTTTCACCCTTCCTTAGAGACACTAATATCACTCATTGTTATGATCTTTTAATTTATTTGAAACAGTTTCTTCGAACGTTCAAGTTGAGTCAATTTTTTGTCATTTTATGTACAAAAGACCAGTCTAGTGGACTGAAGATGCTGGAATGTTAAGTAATTTCAATGTAGGTTTTGCTAACTCCTTATGCTAACATAATTTTAGAAGTTATCTAACCCTCTTCTTCATAAGCTCTCCACACTTTCCAAATTTATTTCGATACTGTTGATAACTAGATATGCCCGAGGGGCGAAACACATCTTACTTGGAAGTGTCTTGAATAACAATTAACTGGGTATAAATACCTTTCACGGAGGTATATAGTTTTGGAATTTGGTTAAAAAATCAAACTACGACGGTATTTTGCGATTTTGGTCCGGGAGAATACGGTAGTTTAACAGTGAAGTGTTGGTAGATAAACCGAAGATGCATGTGCTATGGCTGTCTATGGCTTCGAATTTTTCGCTTTTCAACTCTAGCCTACACACCGCTTAGTGTAGAAAAATACCTATCCAAATACGAATGCAATGTTTTCTATTTCAGAATGGTTGCTATTGTTTTTGTTTGCATGTTTTAGTGTTCTTCTAATGATAAAACTATCTCCTCAAAATTCTGTAGATGCTACATTTACGAAGTGATAACAAAAAAGTAATTGTTGATCTACAGCCAAATTAAGCTCGTCAACTGCAATTGTGCAGTTTGTATCAATAAAATACACTCAGGGACTCTGCTTGTCATAAAATATTATGGTAGGCATTTGTTATGGAGATATATAAACTATGTTGAATGTTTTTTGTTTTATAAACAAGCCATTGTGACCAAATTTTCCAATTGCAGAAAGTCTCAGATGTGCAGAACATAAGTAAGCACTTTGTGTTAACCATTTCGTACTTATTATTATTATTATTATTATTATTATTATTATTATTATTATTATTATTATTATTATTATTACTATTATTATTATTATTATTTCCTTATTTTTACATGATGTAAATGTAAATAGGATTTTCACGCTTTATCTTAAAAAAATGCGACCTGAAGACGTGGCTCAAACTGTAGCTCTAAACGATGATGGACGCAGTGTACGTTACATTGCAAATGTAATGAATATGGCCGAAAGCATAGTCCGTGATGCCATAAAACTGTTTACAGAGACCTTAGAATATACCAGAAGATCAGGTTTGGGTCTTCCGAGAGCTACAATCAAAATGAAGACAGTTCTCAGAGAACGCAACCTACCAGCTATGACTGTAGCCCAGCAATTTGTTAACATCGAAAACAGGAGGTTGAAAGCAAGTAAATTGATATCAAGTATACCTGCAACTGGTTCCAGTTTGCTCAGAATACACCGAGTCGAACTATTGCATTTTGCAAATGATCATAGGGGCTGGAGAAATGAACAGTACGACTGTGTTTTGTTCACAGACGAGTCCTATTTCAATCTGCGCTCAAGTGATGAGCGTTAGAGTTTGGAGAAGAAGGAGAGAACGATTTACACAATGCAGCATTTCCGAAATATTATTTGGAGTTGGTGAAGTGATGTTTAGGGCAGGAGTGTCTATGAATGCTCGTTTCGAGTTAGTTTTAGTGGAACATGAAAGTCTAACAGCTGATAAGTACATAAATGAATATTTGGCCTGCCATGATGTGCCATTTAACCCATTTATAGGCAATGCCTTTTTTTTAATGCATGACAATGCAGCCCGCATATTGTCTACGTGGAGGTTTCCTCCAAGAAATGGAATCCATGTTTTACCATGGCCAGCAAGGAGTCCGGACATGAATCCGCTCGAACACGTGTGGGACACGCTGGAACGGCGCTGCCGCTGCCAGAAACGTTAGGAGTTAAGGTGAGCACTTCTTGAAGAATGGGAGCATAAATTGAATGGGAAAAGTCATTGCTAACCCGATAGAAAACCTTGCCAAGATGTATGAATAGAGTTATTCAATCCAGAGGGAGTGACGATCGTTATTAAAATGTATTTTTAATGTTTCAAGCACCGAAAAAACTTTTCATTGTTTTACATCTTTGTAACTTTTCTCATCAGTGTTAAGTTTTTTGTTTCTATTGTAATTTAAGGTGCTTGATAAAACAATCTTTTGTTTAAATGAGTTGTCCTTTCATTTTAAAACAATTAAGAACAAAACATAAGAATTAAAAACAAATATAATTAAATATAAAAGTGTTGGGTTTCATTTTGTCCCTGAATGTAATTACATATCACCTCGGTATGTAATTTTTTTATTGAAACAAATTGTAATAAAGATCTATTCAGTCTGAAAATAATTTTATGGCTGTACATATAATTTTTTTTTTTTCTGAAAGAGAACAAGAACACAAAGCTCTTTAAATAGACAGAATGGCGAGGTTCCATAAAACAGGTTTAGAGAGTTCATATAATCGAGGAAAGATAAAATGCTCGTGTATTTTTATTATTTATTACCTCTTCATTCCACATTCATTTTCCCCCGTGTAAATTCGTGGTGGGCAATATGCCACAGTATGTTTGTACCGCCCCATTAAGGACAAGGCCATATCTCAAACGCCAATATTCATAAGGCAATGAATATTTTATATATCGATAGGAGGATAACTTATAACTTATCAGAAACGGGGCAGGAGAGAGGGGTTAATCACACCTTTTCCCCCTTCTGTCACTGAACTGACTGAAAAAATTATTAGCCTGAAAGTTTGGACACAACATTTGTTAATTATTAGTAATCAGTTTTTACCAATTCAGATATTCTATGTAAGTGTAATACTTGGTAATTATATATGGCAAAGTAACTAAGATATAAATATAATAGAACACCGTTAAGTGGAAAGCGTAGCAATTTCCATGTTTTTTGTGACGTCAGACAATACAATACAATACAATACAATACGTGTATTGTATTTTTGCGCCATATCTAGTATTCTAAAAAGTAAAAAATATAATGTAGATTTTACTCTAATTATATTATTTTTAGTATTTTTATATAACGATATCTGAAAATATGTTTAAAGGTATTATAATGGCGCATTTTATTTTAACCAAACTATCAAGGAATTTTGTATGGTGTTTAAATAGTACTTTAGTGTGTATTCAAACACAAAAAAACTCAAAATATTCTAAATCAGCAGCTACATTTATAAAGTTTAAAGTTAAAATATAACACGTTTGAATATTGCAGATGGTTTTACTTATTAAAACCATTTTATATTGAAGTATTTTAGTATGTTTTCAAATGTGCTTAAAACCTTTACATTACCTTGCGTATAAGATATTTTTATCTCTCTTTAACTTAAAAATACAGTGCAGTTTTATTAGAAACAATACAGCGACTCTTGAAGTCGAGGAAAAAAAAAAAAAAAAAAAAAAAAAAAAAAAAAAAAAACATGCCTATCTTCGCTCACTTGGACGGAAATCGTTTGTTCCTGCAATCGTCGATAGAATGAATTCCAGTTTGTTATACCATCATCAGTCTAAGTTTTGAGTTCATGTGACACATTTCGACTCCAATCTACAGGTTGTTTCAAAAGGTGATTTACAGCATCTCAGAGATGACAGAGGAATTTTTTTGTTTGCCAAAAATCTCATTGTCGTACCATTTTCCCGCTATGAGAGGATACTCAGAAATCGAGCTATATTTACTAAGCATTATTTTTTTCCCCACGAAAGGCGAGCTTGCATGTACTACTTACATACTATGAAATTGTCTTCCATAACAGATTGCTGAGGTGCTTGTGGGGTGTCTGGTGGAGTCGTTCACAAAGTGGTTGGAAGAAGACGTGAGACCATAACCTATTCGGGAAGCGTTCGGCACACATATGCCTTGTGCACGGCTGTTTCATCGTGTCTTCCCATAAATGAAATGCATGTTTGCCAGTTCGGAGAACGTGAGGTTTGCCATTAAAAGCTATCACAAATAAAATCGTATTATTCACACAGTATATGAATGAATAAATTTATTCATATTAACATCTTTACATAATATTGTTATTAAATTTTTACAATTCAAGTTCAAAAAAAAAAATTTCCAAAAGCAAGAAGGAAAGAAAATAAAAAAGTAAAACAAATGAAAAGAAAGCTAATATTTCAACTATTCAATTTTATATAATTGTTTCATGAAATTGATAAAATTCAGTTTTGCATGCAATAAACAAAAATAATGTCACCATAATTGTATAAGTATGTAAATATAAATTTCTCGTAAGTATAAAAAAATATAAACAAAATTATTATGATTTTTCTTTGTTTTTTGCAATTTTTAATTTTCAAATAAATTAAATATCTGATATATAAATAAAAACAATTTCATATAATTTCCCAAACAAGTAAATATATTAAAATCAAAGTAGGCACTTTTCATTTCCATCTTAGGAAAAATAGAAAAAAGCAAACAATTGAAAACGATTCATAATTTGCTTCCAAGTCATGATAAAGTAATGAAAATAAACCAGCAAATTTAAGTTATGTGCATCTGTATACTGTAAAAGGTTAATTTTATTAGTTTTGATAATCCTTGTCAAAATGGGAACTGAAGTTAGTAAATTTAACATTACAAGGATAAACATTTCATACTCTCCTTAATAATAATAATAATAATAATAATAATAATAATAATAATAATAATAAATGCTTGGAAGTTCTCTATCCATCACATTTTTCGAGACGGTAGCTGCATACTGCCAACGTCTGCTACATTTGTGGTGGTTTCTTTTTTCCTCCGCATTTCCAGCACCAATGTAATCTTTCACTCCAATCCCAGTCAGTCCTGGTGGTCTAGTAGTAACCACAATTGCCTCGTAAGCCCAAGATCGCTGGTCATGGTTGAAAGATTTCTTCGAGTGTAAACATTCAGAAATGAAGTAAAGCCGTGAGTCCTATGTCGTAGATTTACGGCACGTAAAAGAACCTCAAGCATGAATGAACAGTACTCTGAGCAAAATTTATCGACTGTTTCATGCCCTGAATAGAATGGGACGCTGATGACCTGAGACGTTAAAGAGCGCCCTTACATAAACTAAATCAGCAATCCACTCCAATCCCTATAGTTCCTGGAAAATCTCTTTCTATGATGTCTAAAGCCATTTTGTCGATATCCGTAAGTTTGGTTTCATATTCACCATCCATTCCCGTACTTCTTGAATGATCTATTTTCACATGAAAAATACCTTAGGCATTGAGCTATTTACGCCACTATTTGTTGATAATAATACGAATGGCAAATATGAATGTAAAATAAAAGCACTTACAATTGTAGTTTTTTTTTTATGTTTGGCAAAAATATGCCCCCCACATTTGCGTAATCTTTCTCCGATATAATTAACCCCAAACGCTTCCACAGTTTGCGTTATTATTAAAATTCACATTTCGGCTTTGTCTTTCTTCGTAAACTTATTGGAGAATTGCATTAATAGCACTTCTTTATGCTCATTAATTAAACTCAACACTGCTAATAAATTATGAATACTAGAGATTCTTTTCGATGTGGTAAACATAATGCTATTTCTTGACTTGAATATACGATTTAAAATACATGACGCGTAAACAAAATAACATCACCAAACGTCGATCCTAGTAGTATGGTCGATGTATTTTTTCGTGCGTAAAAATTCTAAAGCGGACTTCCTTGGATCCCATGTAGATTTACGGCATGTAAAAAACTTTTAGCCAGGAAAATGTGACATCTAAGCAAAATTTATTGGCCTTTTAATGCCCTTAATTGAAACGGACGCTAATAACCTGAGATGTTACAAGAGTATCGTAAATAAACTAACTCAACAAGCATCAACGAACAGTCCACGGAGTAATAAACATCCCCTAAACAAGTTGTTACTAGTATATTAGTTTTTTCATTAAATAGCGCCATGGTGATCGCATTGTCCATAAATTCATTACTAAAGACATTTTCTCAAAAGGTCCTCAATTAAAGCTAATGATAGATCAGCTGGCTGCAATGTAACGAAGTCCTGTTGAAAAAGTATGTGATTATATTCAACGTCCGACAATTCTTCGAAGAAATGCGTAATTATGTTATCTATATCAATTAGGGATCCTATAATTCTGTAAGCATTCACTGTGTACCATAAAGCAAATTTTTGGCCATGCAATGGTATTTCGTGTAGAATATCCAGATTTTCTGCACGACAATGGTGTTCTGTGTCCTTATATGACTATTTAAATGGACATAAAAGAAAGAAAAAAG